>CAJZBX010001046.1:0-444295 GCA_914767735.1 Anoplius nigerrimus | reverse complement strand
AAGGTGGTTCGTTAGGGCGTGTTTTAAGCTACAAATTGCTATGTCGCAGATTCGCATACGACGAATAGAAGCGGAGTTATTGTGGTTTATATCTGTGAGGCCATGAATCGCCATTGACTACCGGATTGCCTACCACTCGAAACGATCGACGTTTGACGAAACTACACAAGTACGTCGCAGATCGGCATGAGGTGGGTCGATGTGTCGTGTTTTAAGCTACAAATTGCTATGTCGCAGATTCGCATACGACGAATAGAAGCGGAGTTATTGTTGTTTATATCTGTGAGGCCATGAATCACCATTGACGGCCGGATTCCCTACCACTCGAAACGATCGATGTTTGACGAAACCATGCAAGTTCGTCGCAGATCGGCACAAGGTGGGTCGATGTGACGTGTTTCAAGCTACAAATTGCTATGTCGCAGATTTGCATTCGACAAATGGAAGCGGAGTTATAGTTGTTTATATCTGTGAGGCCATGAATCACCATTGACGGATGGATTCCCTACCACTCGAAACGATCGACGTTTGACGAAACCATGCAAGTTCGTCGCAGATCGGCAGAAGGTGGGTCGATGTGACGTGTTTTAAGCTACAAATTGCTATGTCGCATATTCGCATACGACGAATAGAAGCGGAGTTATTATTGTTTATATCTGTGAGGCCATGAATCACCATTAACGGCCGGATTGCCTACCACTCGACACGATCGATGTTTGACGAAACTATGCAAGTTCGTCGCAGATCGGCACAAGGTGGGTCGATGTGACGTGTTTTAAGCTAAAAATTGCTATGTCGCAGATTTGCATTCGACGAATAGAAGCGGAGTTATAGTTGTTTATATCTGTCAGGCCATGAATCACCATTGACGGCCGGATTGCTTTCCACTCGAAACGATCGATGTTTGACAAAACTATGCAAGTTCGTCGCAGATCGGTATAAGGTGGGTCGTTGGGCCGTGTTTTTTGCTACAAATTGCTACGTCGCAGATTTGCATACGGCGAATAGAAGCGGAGTTATAGTTGTTTATATCTGTGAGGCCATGAATCACCATTGACGGCCGGATTGCCTACCACTCGAAAAGATCGACGTTTGACGAAACTATACAAGTACGTCGCAGATCGGCATGAGGTGGGTCGATGTGTCGTGTTTTAAGCTACAAATTGCTATGTCGCAGATTCGCATACGACGAATAGAAGCGGAGTTATTGTTGTTTATATCTGTGAGGCCATGAATCACCATTGACGGCCGGATTCCCTACCACTCGAAACGATCGACGTTTGACGAAACCATGCAAGTTCGTCGCAGATCGGCACATGGTGGGTCGATGTGACGTGTTTTATGCTACAAATTGCTATGTCGCAGATTTGCATTCGACGAATAGAAGCGGAGTTATAGTTGTTTATATCTGTGAGGCCATGAATCACCATTGACGGCCGGATTGCCTACCACTCGAAACGATCGACGTTTGACGAAACGATGCAAGTTCGTCGCAGGTCGGTATAAGGTGGTTCGTTGGGGAGTGTTTTAAGCTACAAATTGCTAGGTCGCAGATTCGCATACGACGAGTAGAAGCGGAGTAATAGTTGTTTATATCTGTGAGGCCATGAATCGCCATTGACTACCGGATTGCCTACCACTCGAAACGATCGACGTTTGACGAAACTATACAAGTACGTCGCAGATCGGCATGAGGTGGGTCGATGTGTCGTGTTTTAAGCTACAAATCGCTATGTCGCAGATTTGCATTCGACGAATAGAAGCGGAGTTATAGTTGTTTATATCTGTGAGGCCATGAGTCACCATTGACGGCCGGATTCCCTACCACTCGAAACGATCGACGTTTGACGAAACTATACAAGTACGTCGCAGATCGGCATGAGGTGGGTCGATGTGTCGTGTTTTAAGCTACAAAACGCTATGTCGCAGATTTGCATTCGACGAATAGAAGCGGAGTTATAGTTGTTTATATCTGTGAGGCCATGAAACACCATTGACGGCCGGAATGCCTACCACTCGAAACGATCGACGTTTGACGAAACTATACAAGTACGTCGCAGATCGGCATGAGGTGGGTCTATGTGTCGTGTTTTAAGCTACAAATTGCTACGTCGCAGATTTGCATACGGCGAATAGAAGCGGAGTTATAGTTGTTTATATCTGTGAGGCCATGAATCACCATTGACGGCCGGATTGCCTACCACTCGAAACGATCGACGTTTGACGAAACTATGCAAGTTCGTCGCAGGTCGGTATAAGGTGGTTCGTTGGGGAGTGTTTTAAGCTACAAATTGCTAGGTCGCAGATTCGCATACGACGAGTAGAAGCGGAGTAATAGTTGTTTATATCTGTGAGGCCATGAATCGCCATTGACTACCGGATTGCCTACCACTCGAAACGATCGACGTTTGACGAAACTATACAAGTACGTCGCAGATCGGCATGAGGTGGGTCGATGTGTCGTGTTTTAAGCTACAAATCGCTATGTCGCAAATTTGCATTCGACGACTAGAAGCTGAGTTATAGTTGTTTATATCTGTCAGGCCATGAATCACCATTGACGGCCGGATTGCTTTCCACTCGAAACGATCGATGTTTGACAAAACTATGCAAGTTCGTCGCAGATCGGTATAAGGTGGTTCGTTAGGGCGTGTTTTAAGCTACAAATTGCTATGTCGCAGATTCGCATACGACGAATAGAAGCGGAGTTATTGTGGTTTATATCTGTGAGGCCATGAATCGCCATTGACTACCGGATTGCCTACCACTCGAAACGATCGACGTTTGACGAAACTACACAAGTACGTCGCAGATCGGCATGAGGTGGGTCGATGTGTCGTGTTTTAAGCTACAAATTGCTATGTCGCAGATTCGCATACGACGAATAGAAGCGGAGTTATTGTTGTTTATATCTGTGAGGCCATGAATCACCATTGACGGCCGGATTCCCTACCACTCGAAACGATCGATGTTTGACGAAACCATGCAAGTTCGTCGCAGATCGGCACAAGGTGGGTCGATGTGACGTGTTTCAAGCTACAAATTGCTATGTCGCAGATTTGCATTCGACAAATGGAAGCGGAGTTATAGTTGTTTATATCTGTGAGGCCATGAATCACCATTGACGGCTGGATTCCCTACCACTCGAAACGATCGACGTTTGACGGAACCATGCAAGTTCGTCGCAGATCGGCAGAAGGTGGGTCGATGTGACGTGTTTTAAGCTACAAATTGCTATGTCGCATATTCGCATACGACGAATAGAAGCGGAGTTATTATTGTTTATATCTGTGAGGCCATGAATCACCATTAACGGCCGGATTGCCTACCACTCGACACGATCGATGTTTGACGAAACTATGCAAGTTCGTCGCAGATCGGCACAAGGTGGGTCGATGTGACGTGTTTTAAGCTAAAAATTGCTATGTCGCAGATTTGCATTCGACGAATAGAAGCGGAGTTATAGTTGTTTATATCTGTCAGGCCATGAATCACCATTGACGGCCGGATTGCTTTCCACTCGAAACGATCGATGTTTGACAAAACTATGCAAGTTCGTCGCAGATCGGTATAAGGTGGGTCGTTGGGCCGTGTTTTTTGCTACAAATTGCTACGTCGCAGATTTGCATACGGCGAATAGAAGCGGAGTTATAGTTGTTTATATCTGTGAGGCCATGAATCACCATTGACGGCCGGATTGCCTACCACTCGAAAAGATCGACGTTTGACGAAACTATACAAGTACGTCGCAGATCGGCATGAGGTGGGTCGATGTGTCGTGTTTTAAGCTACAAATTGCTATGTCGCAGATTCGCATACGACGAATAGAAGCGGAGTTATTGTTGTTTATATCTGTGAGGCCATGAATCACCATTGACGGCCGGATTCCCTACCACTCGAAACGATCGACGTTTGACGAAACCATGCAAGTTCGTCGCAGATCGGCACATGGTGGGTCGATGTGACGTGTTTTATGCTACAAATTGCTATGTCGCAGATTTGCATTCGACGAATAGAAGCGGAGTTATAGTTGTTTATATCTGTGAGGCCATGAATCACCATTGACGGCCGGATTCCCTAACACTCGAAACGATCGACGTTTGACGAAACCATGCAAGTTCGTCGCAGATCGGCAGAAGGTGGTTCGTTGGGGAGTGTTTTAAGCTACAAATTGCTAGGTCGCAGATTCGCATACGACGAATAGAAGCGGAGTTATAGTTGTTTATATCTGTGAGGCCATGAATCGCCATTGACTACCGGATTGCCTACCACTCGAAACGATCGACGTTTGACGAAACTATACAAGTACGTCGCAGATCGGCATGAGGTGGGTCGATGTGTCGTGTTTTAAGCTACAAATCGCTATGTCGCAAATTTGCATTCGACGACTAGAAGCTGAGTTATAGTTGTTTATATCTGTCAGGCCATGAATCACCATTGACGTCCGGATTGCTTTCCACTCGAAACGATCGATGTTTGACAAAACTATGCAAGTTCGTCGCAGATCGGTATAAGGTGGTTCGTTGGGGCGTGTTTTATGCTACAAATTGTTATGTCGCAGATTTGCATACGACGAATAGAAGCGGAGTTATTGTTGTTTCTATCTGTGAGGCCATGAATCACCATTGACGGCCGGATTGCCTACCACTCGAAACGATCGATGTTTGACGAAACTATGCAAGTTCGTCGCAGATCGGCACAAGGTGGGTCGATATGACGTGTTTTAAGCAACAAATTGCTATGTCGCAGATTTGCATTCGACGAATAGAAGCGGAGTTATTGTTGTTTATATCTGTGAGGCCATGAGTCACCATTGACGGCCGGATTCCCTACCACTCGAAACGATCGACGTTTGACGAAACTATACAAGTACGTCGCAGATCGGCATGAGGTGGGTCGATGTGTCGTGTTTTAAGCTACAAATTGCTACGTCGCAGATTTGCATACGGCGAATAGAAGCGGAGTTATAGTTGTTTATATCTGTGAGGCCATGAATCACCATTGACGGCCGGATTGCCTACCACTCGAAACGATCGACGTTTGACGAAACTATGCAAGTTCGTCGCAGGTCGGTATAAGGTGGTTCGTTGGGGAGTGTTTTAAGCTACAAATTGCTAGGTCGCAGATTCGCATACGACGAGTAGAAGCGGAGTAATAGTTGTTTATATCTGTGAGGCCATGAATCGCCATTGACTACCGGATTGCCTACCACTCGAAACGATCGACGTTTGACGAAACTATACAAGTACGTCGCAGATCGGCATGAGGTGGGTCGATGTGTCGTGTTTTAAGCTACAAATCGCTATGTCGCAAATTTGCATTCGACGACTAGAAGCTGAGATATAGTTGTTTATATCTGTCAGGCCATGAATCACCATTGACGGCCGGATTGCTTTCCACTCGAAACGATCGATGTTTGACAAAACTATGCAAGTTCGTCGCAGATCGGAATAAGGTGGTTCGTTGGGGCGTGTTTTATGCTACAAATTGCTATGTCGCAGATTTGCATACGACGAATAGAAGCGGAGTTATTGTTGTTTCTATCTGTGAGGCCATGAATCACCATTGACGGCCGGATTGCCTACCACTCGAAACGATCGATGTTTGACGAAACTATGCAAGTTCGTCGCAGATCGGCACAAGGTGGGTCGATATGACGTGTTTTAAGCTACAAATTGCTATGTCGCAGATTGGCATTCGACGAATAGAAGCGAAGTTATAGTTGTTTATATCTGTGAGGCCGTGAATCACCATTGACGGCCGGATTCCCTACCACTCGAAACGATCGACGTTTGACGAAACCATGCAAGTTCGTCGCAGATCGGCAGAAGGTGAGTCGATGTGACGTGTTTTAAGCTACAAATTGCTATGTCGCATATTCGCATACGACGAATAGAAGCGGAGTTATTGTTGTTTATATCTGTGAGGCCATGAATCACCATTGACGGCCGGATTGCCTACCACTCGAAACGATCGATGTTTGACGAAACTATGCCAGTTCGTCGCACATCGGCACAAGGTGGGTCGATGTGACGTGTTTTAAGCTACAAATTGCTACGTCGCAGATTTGCATACGGCGAATAGAAGCGGAGTTATAGTTGTTTATATCTGTGAGGCCATGAATCACCATTCACGGCCGGATTGCCTACCACTCGAAACGATCGACGTTTGACGAAACTATGCAAGTTCGTCGCAGATCGGCACAAGGTGGTTCGATGTGACGTATTTTAAGCTACAAATTGCTATGTCGCAGATTTGCATTCGACGAATAGAAGCGGAGTTATAGTTGTTTATATCTGTCAGGCCATGAATCACCATTGACGGCCGGATTGCTTTCCACTCGAAACGATCGATGTTTGACAAAACTATGCAAGTTCGTCGCAGGTCGGTATAATGTGGTTCGTTGGGGCGTGTTTTAAGCTACAAATTGCTAGGTCGCAGATTCGCATACGACGAATAGAAGCGGAGTTATAGTTGTTTATATCTGTGAGGCCATGAATCGCCATTGACTACCGGATTGCCTACCACTCGAAACGATCGATGTTTGACGAAACTATGCAAGTTCGTCGCACATCGGCACAAGGTGGGTCGATGTGACGTGTTTTAAGCTACAAATTGCTATGTCGCAGATTTGCATTCGACGAATAGAAGCGGAGTTATAATTGTTTATATCTGTCAGGCCATGAATCACCATTGACGGCCGGATTCCCTACCACTCGAAACGATCGATGTTTGACGAAACCATGCAAGTTCGTCGCAGATCGGCACAAGGTGGGTCGATGTGACGTGTTTCAAGCTACAAATTGCTATGTCGCAGATTTGCATTCGACAAATAGAAGCGGAGTTATAGTTGTTTATATCTGTGAGGCCATGAATCACCATTGACGGCTGGATTCCCTACCACTCGAAACGATCGACGTTTGACGAAACCATGCAAGTTCGTCGCAGATCGGCAGAAGGTGGGTCGATGTGACGTGTTTTAAGCTACAAATTGCTATGTCGCATATTCGCATACGACGAATAGAAGCGGAGTTATTATTGTTTATATCTGTGAGGCCATGAATCACCATTAACGGCCGGATTGCCGACCACTCGAAACGATCGACGTTTGACGAAACTATACAAGTACGTCGCAGATCGGCATGAGGTGGGTCGATGTTTCGTGTTTTAAGCTACAAATCGCTATGTCGCAAATTTGCATTCGACGAATAGAAGCTGAGTTATAGTTGTTTATATCTGTCAGGCCATGAATCACCATTGACGGCCGGATTGCTTTCCACTCGGAACGATCGATGTTTGACAAAACTATGCAAGTTCGTCGCAGATCGGTATAAGGTGGTTCATTGGGGCGTGTTTTAAGCTACAAATTGCTAGGTCGCAGATTCGCATACGACGAATAGAAGCAGAGTAATAGTTGTTTATATCTGTGAGGCCATGAATCGCCATTGACTACCGGCTTGCCTACCACTCGAAACGATCGACGTTTGACGAAACTATACAAGTACGTCGCAGATCGGCATGAGGTGGGTCGATGTGTCGTGTTTTAAGCTACAAATCGCTATGTCGCAAATTTGCATTCGACGACTAGAAGCTGAGTTATAGTTGTTTATATCTGTCAGGCCATGAATCACCATTGACGGCCGGATTGCTTTCCACTCGAAACGATCGATGTTTGACAAAACTATGCAAGTTCGTCGCAGATCGGTATAAGGTGGTTCGTTGGGGCGTGTTTTATGCTACAAATTGTTATGTCGCAGATTTGCATACGACGAATAGAAGCGGAGTTATTGTTGTTTCTATCTGTGAGGCCATGAATCACCATTGACGGCCGGATTGCCTACCACTCGAAACGATCGATGTTTGACGAAACTATGCAAGTTCGTCGCAGATCGGCACATGGTGGGTCGATATGACGTGTTTTAAGCTACAAATTGCTATGTCGCAGATTTGCATTCGACGAATAGAAGCGGAGTTATAGTTGTTTATATCTGTGAGGCCGTGAATCACCATTGACGGCCGGATTCCCTACCACTCGAAACGATCGACGTTTGACGAAACCATGCAAGTTCGTCGCAGATCGGCAGAAGGTGAGTCGATGTGACGTGTTTTAAGCTACAAATTGCTATGTCGCATATTCGCATACGACGAATAGAAGCGGAGTTATTGTTGTTTCTATCTGTGAGGCCATGAATCACCATTGACGGCCGGATTCCCTACCACTCGAAACGATCGATGTTTGACGAAACCATGCAAGTTCGCCGCAGATCGGCACAAGGTGGGTCGATGTGACGTGTTTCAAGCTACAAATTGATATGTCGCAGATTTGCATTCGACAAATAGAAGCGGAGTTATAGTTGTTTATATCTGTGAGGCCATGAATCACCATTGACGGCCGGATTCCCTACCACTCGAAACGATCGACGTTTGACGAAACCATGCAAGTTCGTCGCAGATCGGCAGTAGGTGGGTCGATGTGACGTGTTTTAAGCTACAAATTGCTATGTCGCATATTCGCATACGACGAATAGAAGCGGAGTTATTATTGTTTATATCTGTGAGGCCATGAATCACCATTAACGGCCGGATTGCCTACCACTCGAAACGATCGATGTTTGACGAAACTATGCAAGTTCGTCGCAGATCGGCACAAGGTGGGTCGATGTGACGTGTTTTAAACTAAAAATTGCTATGTCGCAGATTTGCATTCGACGAATAGAAGCGGAGTTATAGTTGTTTATATCTGTCAGGCCATGAATCACCATTGACGGCCGGATTGCTTTCCACTCGAAACGATCGATGTTTGACAAAACTATGCAAGTTCGTCGCAGATCGGTATAAGGTGGGTCGTTGGGCCGTGTTTTTTGCTACAAATTGCTACGTCGCAGATTTGCATACGGCGAATAGAAGCGGAGTTATAGTTGTTTATATCTGTGAGGCCATGAATCACCATTGACGGCCGGATTGCTTTCCACTCGAAACGATCGATGTTTGACGAAACTATGCAAGTTCGTCGCAAATCGGTATAAGGTGGTTCGTTGGGGCGTGTTTTAAGCTACAAATTGCTATGTGGCAGATTCGCATACGACGTATAGAAGCGGACTTATAGTTGTTTATATCTATGAGGCCATGAATCGCCATTGACTACCGGATTGCCTACCACTCGAAAAGATCGACGTTTGACGAAACTATACAAGTACGTCGCAGATCGGCATGAGGTGGGTCGATGTGTCGTGTTTTAAGCTACAAATTGCTATGTCGCAGATTCGCATACGACGAATAGAAGCGGAGTTATTGTTGTTTATATCTGTGAGGCCATGAATCACCATTGACGGCCGGATTCCCTACCACTCGAAACGATCGACGTTTGACGAAACTATGCAAGTTCGTCGCACATCGGCACAAGGTGGGTCGATGTGACGTGTTTTAAGCTACAAATTGCTATGTCGCAGATTTGCATTCGACGAATAGAAGCGGAGTTATAATTGTTTATATCTGTCAGGTCATGAATCACCATTGACGGCCGGATTGCTTTCCACTCGAAACGATCGATGATTGACAAAACTATGCAAGTTCGTCGCAGATCGGTATAAGGTGGTTCGTTAGGGCGTGTTTTAAGCTACAAATTGCTACGTCGCAGATTTGCATACGGCGAATAGAAGCGGAGTTATAGTTGTTTATATCTGTGAGGCCATGAATCACCATTGACGGCCGGATTGCCTACCACTCGAAACGATCGACGATTGACGAAACTATGCAAGTTCGTCGCAGATCGGCACAAGGTGGTTCGATGTGACGTGTTTTAAGCTACAAATTGCTATGTCGCAGATTCGCATACGACGAATAGAAGCGGAGTTATTGTGGTTTATATTTGTGAGGCCATGAATCGCCATTGACTACCGGATTGCCTACCACTCGAAACGATCGACGTTTGACGAAACTACACAAGTACGTCGCAGATCGGCATGAGGTGGGTCGATGTGACGTGTTTTAAGCTACAAATTGCTATGTCGCATATTCGCATACGACGAATAGAAGCGGAGTTATTGTTGTTTATATCTGTGAGGCCATGAATCACCATTGACGGCCGGATTGCTTTCCACTCGAAACGATCGATGTTTGACAAAACTATGCAAGTTCGTCGCAGATCGGTATAAGGTGGGTCGTTGGGCCGTGTTTTATGCTACAAATTGCTACGTCGCAGATTTGCATACGGCGAAAAGAAGCGGAGTTATAGTTGTTTATATCTGTGAGGCCATGAATCACCATTGACGGCCGGATTGCCTACCACTCGAAACGATCGACGTTTGACGAAACTATGCAAGTTCGTCGCAGGTCGGTATAAGGTGGTTCGTTGGCGAGTGTTTTAAGCTACAAATTGCTATGTCGCAGATTCGCATACGACGGATAGAAGCGGAGTTATAGTTGTTTATATCTGTGAGGCCATGAATCGCCATTGACTACCGGATTGCCGACCACTCGAAACGATCGACGTTTGACGAAACTATACAAGTACGTCGCAGATCGGCATGAGGTGGGTCGATGTTTCGTGTTTTAAGCTACAAATCGCTATGTCGCAAATTTGCATTCGACGAATAGAAGCTGAGTTATAGTTGTTTATATCTGTCAGGCCATGAATCACCATTGACGGCCGGATTGCTTTCCACTCGGAACGATCGATGGTTGACAAAACTATGCAAGTTCGTCGCAGATCGGTATAAGGTGGTTCATTGGGGCGTGTTTTAAGCCACAAATTGCTAGGTCGCAGATTCGCATACGACGAATAGAAGCGGAGTAATAGTTGTTTATATCTGTGAGCCCATGAATCGCCATTGACTACCGGCTTGCCTACCACTCGAAACGATCGACGTTTGACGAAACTATACAAGTACGTCGCAGATCGGCATGAGGTGGGTCGATGTGTCGTGTTTTAAGCTACAAATCGCTATGTCGCAAATTTGCATTCGACGACTAGAAGCTGAGTTATAGTTGTTTATATCTGTCAGGCCATGAATCACCATTGACGGCCGGATTGCTTTCCACTCGAAACGATCGATGTTTGACAAAACTATGCAAGTTCGTCGCAGATCGGTATAAGGTGGTTCGTTGGGGCGTGTTTTATGCTACAAATTGTTATGTCGCAGATTTGCATACGACGAATAGAAGCGGAGTTATTGTTGTTTCTATCTGTGAGGCCATGAATCACCATTGAAGGCCGGATTGCCTACCACTCGAAACGATCGATGTTTGACGAAACTATGCAAGTTCGTCGCAGATCGGCACAAGGTGGGTCGATATGACGTGTTTTAAGCTACAAATTGCTATGTCGCAGATTTGCATTCGACGAATAGAAGCGAAGTTATAGTTGTTTATATCTGTGAGGCCGTGAATCACCATTGACGGCCGGATTCCCTACCACTCGAAACGATCGACGTTTGACGAAACCATGCAAGTTCGTCGCAGATCGGCAGAAGGTGAGTCGATGTGACGTGTTTTAAGCTACAAATTGCTATGTCGCATATTCGCATACGACGAATAGAAGCGGAGTTATTGTTGTTTCTATCTGTGAGGCCATGAATCACCATTGACGGCCGGATTCCCTACCACTCGAAACGATCGATGTTTGACGAAACCATGCAAGTTCGCCGCAGATCGGCACAAGGTGGGTCGATGTGACGCGTTTCAAGCTACAAATTGATATGTCGCAGATTTGCATTCGACAAATAGAAGCGGAGTTATAGTTGTTTAAACCTGTGAGGCCATGAATCACCATTGACGGCTGGATTCCCTACCACTCGAAACGATCGACGTTTGACGAAACCATGCAAGTTCGTCGCAGATCGGCAGAAGGTGGGTCGATGTGACGTGTTTTAAGCTACAAATTGCTATGTCGCATATTCGCATACGACGAATAGAAGCGGAGTTATTATTGTTTATATCTGTGAGGCCATGAATCACCATTAACGGCCGGATTGCCTACCACTCGAAACGATCGATGTTTGACGAAACTATGCAAGTTCGTCGCAGATCGGCACAAGGTGGGTCGATGTGACGTGTTTTAAACTAAAAATTGCTATGTCGCAGATTTGCATTCGACGAATAGAAGCGGAGTTATAGTTGTTTATATCTGTCAGGCCATGAATCACCATTGACGGCCGGATTGCTTTCCACTCGAAACGATCGATGTTTGACAAAACTATGCAAGTTCGTCGCAGATCGGTATAAGGTGGGTCGTTGGGCCGTGTTTTTTGCTACAAATTGCTACGTCGCAGATTTGCATACGGCGAATAGAAGCGGAGTTATAGTTGTTTATATCTGTGAGGCCATGAATCACCATTGACGGCCGGATTGCTTTCCACTCGAAACGATCGATGTTTGACGAAACTATGCAAGTTCGTCGCAAATCGGTATAAGGTGGTTCGTTGGGGCGTGTTTTAAGCTACAAATTGCTATGTGGCAGATTCGCATACGACGTATAGAAGCGGACTTATAGTTGTTTATATCTATGAGGCCATGAATCGCCATTGACTACCGGATTGCCTACCACTCGAAAAGATCGACGTTTGACGAAACTATACAAGTACGTCGCAGATCGGCATGAGGTGGGTCGATGTGTCGTGTTTTAAGCTACAAATTGCTATGTCGCAGATTCGCATACGACGAATAGAAGCGGAGTTATTGTTGTTTATATCTGTGAGGCCATGAATCACCATTGACGGCCGGATTCCCTACCACTCGAAACGATCGACGTTTGACGAAACTATGCAAGTTCGTCGCACATCGGCACAAGGTGGGTCGATGTGACGTGTTTTAAGCTACAAATTGCTATGTCGCAGATTTGCATTCGACGAATAGAAGCGGAGTTATAATTGTTTATATCTGTCAGGTCATGAATCACCATTGACGGCCGGATTGCTTTCCACTCGAAACGATCGATGATTGACAAAACTATGCAAGTTCGTCGCAGATCGGTATAAGGTGGTTCGTTAGGGCGTGTTTTAAGCTACAAATTGCTACGTCGCAGATTTGCATACGGCGAATAGAAGCGGAGTTATAGTTGTTTATATCTGTGAGGCCATGAATCACCATTGACGGCCGGATTGCCTACCACTCGAAACGATCGACGTTTGACGAAACTATGCAAGTTCGTCGCAGATCGGCACAAGGTGGTTCGATGTGACGTATTTTAAGCTACAAATTGCTATGTCGCAGATTCGCATACGACGAATAGAAGCGGAGTTATTGTGGTTTATATTTGTGAGGCCATGAATCGCCATTGACTACCGGATTGCCTACCACTCGAAACGATCGACGTTTGACGAAACTACACAAGTACGTCGCAGATCGGCATGAGGTGGGTCGATGTGACGTGTTTTAAGCTACAAATTGCTATGTCGCATATTCGCATACGACGAATAGAAGCGGAGTTATTGTTGTTTATATCTGTGAGGCCATGAATCACCATTGACGGCCGGATTCCCTACCACTCGAAACGATCGACGTTTGACGAAACTATGCAAGTTCGTCGCAGATCGGCACAAGGTGGGTCGATGTGACGTGTTTTAAGCTAAAAATTGCTATGTCGCAGATTTGCATTCGACGAATAGAAGCGGAGTTATTGTTGTTTATATCTGTGAGGCCATGAATCACCATTGACGGCCGGATTGCTTTCCACTCGAAACGATCGATGTTTGACAAAACTATGCAAGTTCGTCGCAGATCGGTATAAGGTGGGTCGATGTGACGCGTTTCAAGCTACAAATTGATATGTCGCAGATTTGCATTCGACAAATAGAAGCGGAGTTATAGTTGTTTATATCTGTGAGGCCATGAATCACCATTGACGGCTGGATTCCCTACCACTCGAAACGATCGACGTTTGACGAAACCATGCAAGTTCGTCGCAGATCGGCAGAAGGTGGGTCGATGTGACGTGTTTTAAGCTACAAATTGCTATGTCGCATATTCGCATACGACGAATAGAAGCGGAGTTATTATTGTTTATATCTGTGAGGCCATGAATCACCATTAACGGCCGGATTGCCTACCACTCGAAACGATCGATGTTTGACGAAACTATGCAAGTTCGTCGCAGATCGGCACAAGGTGGGTCGATGTGACATGTTTTAAACTAAAAATTGCTATGTCGCAGATTTGCATTCGACGAATAGAAGCGGAGTTATAGTTGTTTATATCTGTCAGGCCATGAATCACCATTGACGGCCGGATTGCTTTCCACTCGAAACGATCGATGTTTGACAAAACTATGCAAGTTCGTCGCAGATCGGTATAAGGTGGGTCGTTGGGCCGTGTTTTTTGCTACAAATTGCTACGTCGCAGATTTGCATACGGCGAATAGAAGCGGAGTTATAGTTGTTTATATCTGTGAGGCCATGAATCACCATTGACGGCCGGATTGCTTTCCACTCGAAACGATCGATGTTTGACGAAACTATGCAAGTTCGTCGCAAATCGGTATAAGGTGGTTCGTTGGGGCGTGTTTTAAGCTACAAATTGCTATGTGGCAGATTCGCATACGACTTATAGAAGCGGACTTATAGTTGTTTATATCTATGAGGCCATGAATCGCCATTGACTACCGGATTGCCTACCACTCGAAAAGATCGACGTTTGACGAAACTATACAAGTACGTCGCAGATCGGCATGAGGTGGGTCGATGTGTCGTGTTTTAAGCTACAAATTGCTATGTCGCAGATTCGCATACGACGAATAGAAGCGGAGTTATTGTTGTTTATATCTGTGAGGCCATGAATCACCATTGACGGCCGGATTCCCTACCACTCGAAACGATCGACGTTTGACGAAACTATGCAAGTTCGTCGCAGATCGGCACAAGGTGGGTCGATGTGACGTGTTTTAAGCTAAAAATTGCTATGTCGCAGATTTGCATTCGACGAATAGAAGCGGAGTTATTGTTGTTTATATCTGTGAGGCCATGAATCACCATTGACGGCCGGATTGCTTTCCACTCGAAACGATCGATGTTTGACAAAACTATGCAAGTTCGTCGCAGGTCGGTATAAGGTGGGTCGATGTGACGTGTTTTAAGCTACAAATTGCTATGTCGCAGATTTGCATTCGACGAATAGAAGCTGAGTTATACTTGTTTATATCTGTCAGGCCATGAATCACCATTGACGGCCGGATTGCTTTCCACTCGGAACGATCGATGGTTGACAAAACTATGCAAGTTCGTCGCAGATCGGTATAAGGTGGTTCATTGGGGCGTGTTTTAAGCCACAAATTGCTAGGTCGCAGATTCGCATACGACGAATAGAAGCGGAGTAATAGTTGTTTATATCTGTGAGCCCATGAATCGCCATTGACTACCGGCCTGCCTACCACTCGAAACGATCGACGTTTGACGAAACTATACAAGTACGTCGCAGATCGGCATGAGGTGGGTCGATGTGTCGTGTTTTAAGCTACAAATCGCTATGTCGCAAATTTGCATTCGACGACTAGAAGCTGAGTTATAGTTGTTTATATCTGTCAGGCCATGAATCACCATTGACGGCCGGATTGCTTTCCACTCGAAACGATCGATGTTTGACAAAACTATGCAAGTTCGTCGCAGATCGGTATAAGGTGGTTCGTTGGGGCGTGTTTTATGCTACAAATTGTTATGTCGCAGATTTGCATACGACGAATAGAAGCGGAGTTATTGTTGTTTCTATCTGTGAGGCCATGAATCACCATTGAAGGCCGGATTGCCTACCACTCGAAACGATCGATGTTTGACGAAACTATGCAAGTTCGTCGCAGATCGGCACAAGGTGGGTCGATATGACGTGTTTTAAGCTACAAATTGCTATGTCGCAGATTTGCATTCGACGAATAGAAGCGAAGTTATAGTTGTTTATATCTGTGAGGCCGTGAATCACCATTGACGGCCGGATTCCCTACCACTCGAAACGATCGACGTTTGACGAAACCATGCAAGTTCGTCGCAGATCGGCAGAAGGTGAGTCGATGTGACGTGTTTTAAGCTACAAATTGCTATGTCGCATATTCGCATACGACGAATAGAAGCGGAGTTATTGTTGTTTCTATCTGTGAGGCCATGAATCACCATTGACGGCCGGATTCCCTACCACTCGAAACGATCGATGTTTGACGAAACCATGCAAGTTCGCCGCAGATCGGCACAAGGTGGGTCGATGTGACGCGTTTCAAGCTACAAATTGATATGTCGCAGATTTGCATTCGACAAATAGAAGCGGAGTTATAGTTGTTTATATCTGTGAGGCCATGAATCACCATTGACGGCTGGATTCCCTACCACTCGAAACGATCGACGTTTGACGAAACCATGCAAGTTCGTCGCAGATCGGCAGAAGGTGGGTCGATGTGACGTGTTTTAAGCTACAAATTGCTATGTCGCATATTCGCATACGACGAATAGAAGTGGAGTTATTATTGTTTATATCTGTGAGGCCATGAATCACCATTAACGGCCGGATTGCCTACCACTCGAAACGATCGATGTTTGACGAAACTATGCAAGTTCGTCGCAGATCGGCACAAGGTGGGTCGATGTGACGTGTTTTAAACTAAAAATTGCTATGTCGCAGATTTGCATTCGACGAATAGAAGCGGAGTTATAGTTGTTTATATCTGTCAGGCCATGAATCACCATTGACGGCCGGATTGCTTTCCACTCGAAACGATCGATGTTTGACAAAACTATGCAAGTTCGTCGCAGATCGGTATAAGGTGGGTCGTTGGGCCGTGTTTTTTGCTACAAATTGCTACGTCGCAGATTTGCATACGGCGAATAGAAGCGGAGTTATATTTGTTTATATCTGTGAGGCCATGAATCACCATTGACGGCCGGATTGCTTTCCACTCGAAACGATCGATGTTTGACGAAACTATGCAAGTTCGTCGCAAATCGGTATAAGGTGGTTCGTTGGGGCGTGTTTTAAGCTACAAATTGCTATGTGGCAGATTCGCATACGACGTATAGAAGCGGACTTATAGTTGTTTATATCTATGAGGCCATGAATCGCCATTGACTACCGGATTGCCTACCACTCGAAAAGATCGACGTTTGACGAAACTATACAAGTACGTCGCAGATCGGCATGAGGTGGGTCGATGTGTCGTGTTTTAAGCTACAAATTGCTATGTCGCAGATTCGCATACGACGAATAGAAGCGGAGTTATTATTGTTTATATCTGTGAGGCCATGAATCACCATTAACGGCCGGATTGCCTACCACTCGAAACGATCGATGTTTGACGAAACTATGCAAGTTCGTCGCAGATCGGCACAAGGTGGGTCGATGTGACGTGTTTTAAACTAAAAATTGCTATGTCGCAGATTTGCATTCGACGAATAGAAGCGGAGTTATAGTTGTTTATATCTGTCAGGCCATGAATCACCATTGACGGCCGGATTGCTTTCCACTCGAAACGATCGATGTTTGACAAAACTATGCAAGTTCGTCGCAGATCGGTATAAGGTGGGTCGTTGGGCCGTGTTTTTTGCTACAAATTGCTACGTCGCAGCTTTGCATACGGCGAATAGAAGCGGAGTTATAGTTGTTTATATCTGTGAGGCCATGAATCACCATTGACGGCCGGATTGCTTTCCACTCGAAACGATCGATGTTTGACGAAACTATGCAAGTTCGTCGCAAATCGGTATAAGGTGGTTCGTTGGGGCGTGTTTTAAGCTACAAATTGCTATGTGGCAGATTCGCATACGACGTATAGAAGCGGACTTATAGTTGTTTATATCTATGAGGCCATGAATCGCCATTGACTACCGGATTGCCTACCACTCGAAAAGATCGACGTTTGACGAAACTATACAAGTACGTCGCAGATCGGCATGAGGTGGGTCGATGTGTCGTGTTTTAAGCTACAAATTGCTATGTCGCAGATTCGCATACGACGAATAGAAGCGGAGTTATTGTTGTTTATATCTGTGAGGCCATGAATCACCATTGACGGCCGGATTCCCTACCACTCGAAACGATCGACGTTTGACGAAACTATGCAAGTTCGTCGCACATCGGCACAAGGTGGGTCGATGTGACGTGTTTTAAGCTACAAATTGCTATGTCGCAGATTTGCATTCGACGAATAGAAGCGGAGTTATAATTGTTTATATCTGTCAGGTCATGAATCACCATTGACGGCCGGATTGCTTTCCACTCGAAACGATCGATGATTGACAAAACTATGCAAGTTCGTCGCAGATCGGAATAAGGTGGTTCGTTAGGGCGTGTTTTAAGCTACAAATTGCTACGTCGCAGATTTGCATACGGCGAATAGAAGCGGAGTTATAGTTGTTTATATCTGTGAGGCCATGAATCACCATTGACGGCCGGATTGCCTACCACTCGAAACGATCGACGTTTGACGAAACTATGCAAGTTCGTCGCAGATCGGCACAGGTGGTTCGATGTGACGTATTTTAAGCTACAAATTGCTATGTCGCAGATTCGCATACGACGAATAGAAGCGGAGTTATTGTGGTTTATATTTGTGAGGCCATGAATCGCCATTGACTACCGGATTGCCTACCACTCGAAACGATCGACGTTTGACGAAACTACACAAGTACGTCGCAGATCGGCATGAGGTGGGTCGATGTGACGTGTTTTAAGCTACAAATTGCTATGTCGCATATTCGCATACGACGAATAGAAGCGGAGTTATTGTTGTTTATATCTGTGAGGCCATGAATCACCATTGACGGCCGGATTCCCTACCACTCGAAACGATCGACGTTTGACGAAACTATACAAGTACGTCGCAGATCGGCATGAGGTGGGTCGATGTGTCGTGTTTTAAGCTACAAAACGCTATGTCGCAGATTTGCATTCGACGAATAGAAGCGGAGTTATAGTTGTTTATATCTGTGAGGCCATGAAACACCATTGACGGCCGGAATGCCTACCACTCGAAACGATCGACGTTTGACGAAACTATGCAAGTTCGTCGCAGATCGGCACAAGGTGGTTCGATGTGGCGTGTTTTAAGCTACAAATTGCTATGTCGCATATTCGCATACGACGAATAGAAGCGGAGTTATTGTTGTTTATATCTGTGAGGCCATGAATCACCATTGACGGCCGGATTGCTTTCCATTCGAAACGATCGATGTTTGACAAAACTATGCAAGTTCGTCGCAGATCGGTATAAGGTGGGTCGTTGGGCCGTGTTTTATGCTACAAATTGCTACGTCGCAGATTTGCATACGGCGAAAAGAAGCGGAGTTATAGTTGTTTATATCTGTGAGGCCATGAATCACCATTGACGGCCGGATTGCCTACCACTCGAAACGATCGACGTTTGACGAAACTATGCAAGTTCGTCGCAGGTCGGTATAAGGTGGTTCGTTGGGGAGTGTTTTAAGCTACAAATTGCTATGTCGCAGATTCGCATACGACGGATAGAAGCGGAGTTATAGTTGTTTATATCTGTGAGCCCATGAATCGCCATTGACTACCGGCCTGCCTACCACTCGAAACGATCGACGTTTGACGAAACTATACAAGTACGTCGCAGATCGGCATGAGGTGGGTCGATGTGTCGTGTTTTAAGCTACAAATCGCTATGTCGCAAATTTGCATTCGACGAATAGAAGCTGAGTTATAGTTGTTTATATCTGTCAGGCCATGAATCACCATTGACGGCCGGATTGCTTTCCACTCGAAACGATCGATGTTTGACAAAACTATGCAAGTTCGTCGCAGATCGGTATAAGGTGGTTCGTTGGGGCGTGTTTTATGCTACAAATTGTTATGTCGCAGATTTGCATACGACGAATAGAAGCGGAGTTATTGTTGTTTCTATCTGTGAGGCCATGAATCACCATTGAAGGCCGGATTGCCTACCACTCGAAACGATCGATGTTTGACGAAACTATGCAAGTTCGTCGCAGATCGGCACAAGGTGGGTCGATATGACGTGTTTTAAGCTACAAATTGCTATGTCGCAGATTTGCATTCGACGAATAGAAGCGAAGTTATAGTTGTTTATATCTGTGAGGCCGTGAATCACCATTGACGGCCGGATTCCCTACCACTCGAAACGATCGACGTTTGACGAAACCATGCAAGTTCGTCGCAGATCGGCAGAAGGTGAGTCGATGTGACGTGTTTTAAGCTACAAATTGCTATGTCGCATATTCGCATACGACGAATAGAAGCGGAGTTATTGTTGTTTCTATCTGTGAGGCCATGAATCACCATTGACGGCCGGATTCCCTACCACTCGAAACGATCGATGTTTGACGAAACCATGCAAGTTCGCCGCAGATCGGCACAAGGTGGGTCGATGTGACGCGTTTCAAGCTACAAATTGATATGTCGCAGATTTGCATACGACAAATAGAAGCGGAGTTATAGTTGTTTATATCTGTGAGGCCATGAATCACCATTGACGGCTGGATTCCCTACCACTCGAAACGATCGACGTTTGACGAAACCATGCAAGTTCGTCGCAGATCGGCAGAAGGTGGGTCGATGTGACGTGTTTTAAGCTACAAATTGCTATGTCGCATATTCGCATACGACGAATAGAAGCGGAGTTATTATTGTTTATATCTGTGAGGCCATGAATCACCATTAACGGCCGGATTGCCTACCACTCGAAACGATCGATGTTTGACGAAACTATGCAAGTTCGTCGCAGATCGGCACAAGGTGGGTCGATGTGACGTGTTTTAAACTAAAAATTGCTATGTCGCAGATTTGCATTCGACGAATAGAAGCGGAGTTATAGTTGTTTATATCTGTCAGGCCATGAATCACCATTGACGGCCGGATTGCTTTCCACTCGAAACGATCGATGTTTGACAAAACTATGCAAGTTCGTCGCAGATCGGTATAAGGTGGGTCGTTGGGCCGTGTTTTTTGCTACAAATTGCTACGTCGCAGATTTGCATACGGCGAATAGAAGCGGAGTTATAGTTGTTTATATCTGTGAGGCCATGAATCACCATTGACGGCCGGATTGCTTTCCACTCGAAACGATCGATGTTTGACGAAACTATGCAAGTTCGTCGCAAATCGGTATAAGGTGGTTCGTTGGGGCGTGTTTTAAGCTACAAATTGCTATGTGGCAGATTCGCATACGACGTATAGAAGCGGACTTATAGTTGTTTATATCTATGAGGCCATGAATCGCCATTGACTACCGGATTGCCTACCACTCGAAAAGATCGACGTTTGACGAAACTATACAAGTACGTCGCAGATCGGCATGAGGTGGGTCGATGTGTCGTGTTTTAAGCTACAAATTGCTATGTCGCAGATTCGCATACGACGAATAGAAGCGGAGTTATTATTGTTTATATCTGTGAGGCCATGAATCACCATTAACGGCCGGATTGCCTACCACTCGAAACGATCGATGTTTGACGAAACTATGCAAGTTCGTCGCAGATCGGCACAAGGTGGGTCGATGTGACGTGTTTTAAACTAAAAATTGCTATGTCGCAGATTTGCATTCGACGAATAGAAGCGGAGTTATAGTTGTTTACATCTGTCAGGCCATGAATCACCATTGACGGCCGGATTGCTTTCCACTCGAAACGATCGATGTTTGACAAAACTATGCAAGTTCGTCGCAGATCGGTATAAGGTGGGTCGTTGGGCCGTGTTTTTTGCTACAAATTGCTACGTCGCAGCTTTGCATACGGCGAATAGAAGCGGAGTTATAGTTGTTTATATCTGTGAGGCCATGAATCACCATTGACGGCCGGATTGCTTTCCACTCGAAACGATCGATGTTTGACGAAACTATGCAAGTTCGTCGCAAATCGGTATAAGGTGGTTCGTTGGGGCGTGTTTTAAGCTACAAATTGCTATGTGGCAGATTCGCATACGACGTATAGAAGCGGACTTATAGTTGTTTATATCTATGAGGCCATGAATCGCCATTGACTACCGGATTGCCTACCACTCGAAAAGATCGACGTTTGACGAAACTATACAAGTACGTCGCAGATCGGCATGAGGTGGGTCGATGTGTCGTGTTTTAAGCTACAAATTGCTATGTCGCAGATTCGCATACGACGAATAGAAGCGGAGTTATTGTTGTTTATATCTGTGAGGCCATGAATCACCATTGACGGCCGGATTCCCTACCACTCGAAACGATCGACGTTTGACGAAACTATGCAAGTTCGTCGCACATCGGCACAAGGTGGGTCGATGTGACGTGTTTTAAGCTACAAATTGCTATGTCGCAGATTTGCATTCGACGAATAGAAGCGGAGTTATAATTGTTTATATCTGTCAGGTCATGAATCACCATTGACGGCCGGATTGCTTTCCACTCGAAACGATCGATGATTGACAAAACTATGCAAGTTCGTCGCAGATCGGTATAAGGTGGTTCGTTAGGGCGTGTTTTAAGCTACAAATTGCTACGTCGCAGATTTGCATACGGCGAATAGAAGCGGAGTTATAGTTGTTTATATCTGTGAGGCCATGAATCACCATTGACGGCCGGATTGCCTACCACTCGAAACGATCGACGTTTGACGAAACTATGCAAGTTCGTCGCAGATCGGCACAAGGTGGTTCGATGTGACGTATTTTAAGCTACAAATTGCTATGTCGCAGATTCGCATACGACGAATAGAAGCGGAGTTATTGTGGTTTATATTTGTGAGGCCATGAATCGCCATTGACTACCGGATTGCCTACCACTCGAAACGATCGACGTTTGACGAAACTACACAAGTACGTCGCAGATCGGCATGAGGTGGGTCGATGTGACGTGTTTTAAGCTACAAATTGCTATGTCGCATATTCGCATACGACGAATAGAAGCGGAGTTATTGTTGTTTATATCTGTGAGGCCATGAATCACCATTGACGGCCGGATTCCCTACCACTCGAAACGATCGACGTTTGACGAAACTATACAAGTACGTCGCAGATCGGCATGAGGTGGGTCGATGTGTCGTGTTTTAAGCTACAAAACGCTATGTCGCAGATTTGCATTCGACGAATAGAAGCGGTGTTATAGTTGTTTATATCTGTGAGGCCATGAAACACCATTGACGGCCGGAATGCCTACCACTCGAAACGATCGACGTTTGACGAAACTATGCAAGTTCGTCGCAGATCGGCACAAGGTGGTTCGATGTGGCGTGTTTTAAGCTACAAATTGCTATGTCGCATATTCGCATACGACGAATAGAAGCGAAGTTATTGTTGTTTATATCTGTGAGGCCATGAATCACCATTGACGGCCGGATTGCTTTCCACTCGAAACGATCGATGTTTGACAAAACTATGCAAGTTCGTCGCAGATCGGTATAAGGTGGGTCGTTGGGCCGTGTTTTATGCTACAAATTGCTACGTCGCAGATTTGCATACGGCGAAAAGAAGCGGAGTTATAGTTGTTTATATCTGTGAGGCCATGAATCACCATTGACGGCCGGATTGCCTACCACTCGAAACGATCGACGTTTGACGAAACTATGCAAGTTCGTCGCAGGTCGGTATAAGGTGGTTCGTTGGGGAGTGTTTTAAGCTACAAATTGCTATGTCGCAGATTCGCATACGACGGATAGAAGCGGAGTTATAGTTGTTTATATCTGTGAGGCCATGAATCGCCATTGACTACCGGATTGCCGACCACTCGAAACGATCGACGTTTGACGAAACTATACAAGTACGTCGCAGATCGGCATGAGGTGGGTCGATGTTTCGTGTTTTAAGCTACAAATCGCTATGTCGCAAATTTGCATTCGACGAATAGAAGCTGAGTTATAGTTGTTTATATCTGTCAGGCCATGAATCACCATTGACGGCCGGATTGCTTTCCACTCGGAACGATCGATGGTTGACAAAACTATGCAAGTTTGTCGCAGATCGGTATAAGGTGGTTCATTGGGGCGTGTTTTAAGCCACAAATTGCTAGGTCGCAGATTCGCATACGACGAATAGAAGCGGAGTAATAGTTGTTTATATCTGTGAGCCCATGAATCGCCATTGACTACCGGCTTGCCTACCACTCGAAACGATCGACGTTTGACGAAACTATACAAGTACGTCGCAGATCGGCATGAGGTGGGTCGATGTGTCGTGTTTTAAGCTACAAATCGCTATGTCGCAAATTTGCATTCGACGACTAGAAGCTGAGTTATAGTTGTTTATATCTGTCAGGCCATGAATCACCATTGACGGCCGGATTGCTTTCCACTCGAAACGATCGATGTTTGACAAAACTATGCAAGTTCGTCGCAGATCGGTATAAGGTGGTTCGTTGGGGCGTGTTTTATGCTACAAATTGTTATGTCGCAGATTTGCGTACGACGAATAGAAGCGGAGTTATTGTTGTTTCTATCTGTGAGGCCATGAATCACCATTGAAGGCCGGATTGCCTACCACTCGAAACGATCGATGTTTGACGAAACTATGCAAGTTCGTCGCAGATCGGCACAAGGTGGGTCGATATGACGTGTTTTAAGCTACAAATTGCTATGTCGCAGATTTGCATTCGACGAATAGAAGCGAAGTTATAGTTGTTTATATCTGTGAGGCCGTGAATCACCATTGACGGCCGGATTCCCTACCACTCGAAACGATCGACGTTTGACGAAACCATGCAAGTTCGTCGCAGATCGGCAGAAGGTGAGTCGATGTGACGTGTTTTAAGCTACAAATTGCTATGTCGCATATTCGCATACGACGAATAGAAGCGGAGTTATTGTTGTTTCTATCTGTGAGGCCATGAATCACCATTGACGGCCGGATTCCCTACCACTCGAAACGATCGATGTTTGACGAAACCATGCAAGTTCGCCGCAGATCGGCACAAGGTGGGTCGATGTGACGCGTTTCAAGCTACAAATTGATATGTCGCAGATTTGCATTCGACAAATAGAAGCGGAGTTATAGTTGTTTATATCTGTGAGGCCATGAATCACCATTGACGGCTGGATTCCCTACCACTCGAAACGATCGACGTTTGACGAAACCATGCAAGTTCGTCGCAGATCGGCAGAAGGTGGGTCGATGTGACGTGTTTTAAGCTACAAATTGCTATGTCGCATATTCGCATACGACGAATAGAAGCGGAGTTATTATTGTTTATATCTGTGAGGCCATGAATCACCATTAACGGCCGGATTGCCTACCACTCGAAACGATCGATGTTTGACGAAACTATGCAAGTTCGTCGCAGATCGGCACAAGGTGGGTCGATGTGACGTGTTTTAAACTAAAAATTGCTATGTCGCAGATTTGCATTCGACGAATAGAAGCGGAGTTATAGTTGTTTATATCTGTCAGGCCATGAATCACCATTGACGGCCGGATTGCTTTCCACTCGAAACGATCGATGTTTGACAAAACTATGCAAGTTCGTCGCAGATCGGTATAAGGTGGGTCGTTGGGCCGTGTTTTTTGCTACAAATTGCTACGTCGCAGATTTGCATACGGCGAATAGAAGCGGAGTTATAGTTGTTTATATCTGTGAGGCCATGAATCACCATTGACGGCCGGATTGCTTTCCACTCGAAACGATCGATGTTTGACGAAACTATGCAAGTTCGTCGCAAATCGGTATAAGGTGGTTCGTTGGGGCGTGTTTTATGCTACAAATTGCTATGTGGCAGATTCGCATACGACGTATAGAAGCGGACTTATAGTTGTTTATATCTATGAGGCCATGAATCGCCATTGACTACCGGATTGCCTACCACTCGAAAAGATCGACGTTTGACGAAACTATACAAGTACGTCGCAGATCGGCATGAGGTGGGTCGATGTGTCGTGTTTTAAGCTACAAATTGCTATGTCGCAGATTCGCATACGACGAATAGAAGCGGAGTTATTGTTGTTTATATCTGTGAGGCCATGAATCACCATTGACGGCCGGATTCCCTACCACACGAAACGATCGACGTTTGACGAAACTATGCAAGTTCGTCGCACATCGGCACAAGGTGGGTCGATGTGACGTGTTTTAAGCTACAAATTGCTATGTCGCAGAATTGCATTCGACGAATAGAAGCGAAGTTATAGTTGTTTATATCTGTCAGGCCATGAATCACCATTGACGGCCGGATTGCTTTCCACTCGAAACGATCGAAGTTTGACAAAACTATGCAAGTTCGTCGCAGGTCGGTATAAGGTGGGTCGATGTGACGTGTTTTAAGCTACAAATTGCTATGTCGCAGATTTGCATTCGACGAATAGAAGCTGAGTTATAGTTGTTTATATCTGTCAGGCCATGAATCACCATTGACGGCCGGATTGCTTTCCACTCGGAACGATCGATGGTTGACAAAACTATGCAAGTTCGTCGCAGATCGGTATAAGGTGGTTCATTGGGGCGTGTTTTAAGCCACAAATTGCTAGGTCGCAGATTCGCATACGACGAATAGAAGCGGAGTAATAGTTGTTTATATCTGTGAGCCCATGAATCGCCATTGACTACCGGCTTGCCTACCACTCGAAACGATCGACGTTTGACGAAACTATACAAGTACGTCGCAGATCGGCATGAGGTGGGTCGATGTGTCGTGTTTTAAGCTACAAATCGCTATGTCGCAAATTTGCATTCGACGACTAGAAGCTGAGTTATAGTTGTTTATATCTGTCAGGCCATGAATCACCATTGACGGCCGGATTGCTTTCCACTCGAAACGATCGATGTTTGACAAAACTATGCAAGTTCGTCGCAGATCGGTATAAGGTGGTTCGTTGGGGCGTGTTTTATGCTACAAATTGTTATGTCGCAGATTTGCATACGACGAATAGAAGCGGAGTTATTGTTGTTTCTATCTGTGAGGCCATGAATCACCATTGAAGGCCGGATTGCCTACCACTCGAAACGATCGATGTTTGACGAAACTATGCAAGTTCGTCGCAGATCGGCACAAGGTGGGTCGATATGACGTGTTTTAAGCTACAAATTGCTATGTCGCAGATTTGCATTCGACGAATAGAAGCGAAGTTATAGTTGTTTATATCTGTGAGGCCGTGAATCACCATTGACGGCCGGATTCCCTACCACTCGAAACGATCGACGTTTGACGAAACCATGCAAGTTCGTCGCAGATCGGCAGAAGGTGAGTCGATGTGACGTGTTTTAAGCTACAAATTGCTATGTCGCATATTCGCATACGACGAATAGAAGCGGAGTTATTGTTGTTTCTATCTGTGAGGCCATGAATCACCATTGACGGCCGGATTCCCTACCACTCGAAACGATCGACGTTTGACGAAACCATGCAAGTTCGCCGCAGATCGGCACAAGGTGGGTCGATGTGACGCGTTTCAAGCTACAAATTGATATGTCGCAGATTTGCATTCGACAAATAGAAGCGGAGTTATAGTTGTTTATATCTGTGAGGCCATGAATCACCATTGACGGCTGGATTCCCTACCACTCGAAACGATCGACGTTTGACGAAACCATGCAAGTTCGTCGCAGATCGGCAGAAGGTGGGTCGATGTGACGTGTTTTAAGCTACAAATTGCTATGTCGCATATTCGCATACGACGAATAGAGGCGGAGTTATTATTGTTTATATCTGTGAGGCCATGAATCACCATTAACGGCCGGATTGCCTACCACTCGAAACGATCGATGTTTGACGAAACTATGCAAGTTCGTCGCAGATCGGCACAAGGTGGGTCGATGTGACGTGTATTAAACTAAAAATTGCTATGTCGCAGATTTGCATTCGACGAATAGAAGCGGAGTTATAGTTGTTTATATCTGTGAGGCCATGAATCACCATTGACGGCCGGATTGCTTTCCACTCGAAACGATCGATGTTTGACGAAACTATGCAAGTTCGTCGCAAATCGGTATAAGGTGGTTCGTTGGGGCGTGTTTTAAGCTACAAATTGCTATGTGGCAGATTCGCATACGACGTATAGAAGCGGACTTATAGTTGTTTATATCTATGAGGCCATGAATCGCCATTGACTACCGGATTGCCTACCACTCGAAAAGATCGACGTTTGACGAAACTATACAAGTACGTCGCAGATCGGCATGAGGTGGGTCGATGTGTCGTGTTTTAAGCTACAAATTGCTATGTCGCAGATTCGCATACGACGAATAGAAGCGGAGTTATTGTTGTTTATATCTGTGAGGCCATGAATCACCATTGACGGCCGGATTCCCTACCACAAGAAACGATCGACGTTTGACGAAACTATGCAAGTTCGTCGCACATCGGCACAAGGTGGGTCGATGTGACGTGTTTTAAGCTACAAATCGCTATGTCGCAGATTTGCATTCGACGAATAGAAGCGGAGTTATAATTGTTTATATCTGTCAGGTCATGAATCACCATTGACGGCCGGATTGCTTTCCACTCGAAACGATCGATGATTGACAAAACTATGCAAGTTCGTCGCAGATCGGTATAAGGTGGTTCGTTAGGGCGTGTTTTAAGCTACAAATTGCTACGTCGCAGATTTGCATACGGCGAATAGAAGCGGAGTTATAGTTGTTTATATCTGTGAGGCCATGAATCACCATTGACGGCCGGATTGCCTACCACTCGAAACGATCGACGTTTGACGAAACTATGCAAGTTCGTCGCAGATCGGCACAAGGTGGTTCGATGTGACGTATTTTAAGCTACAAATTGCTATGTCGCGTATTCGCATACGACGAATAGAAGCGGAGTTATTGTTGTTTATATCTGTGAGGCCATGAATCACCATTGACGGCCGGATTCCCTACCACTCGAAACGATCGACGTTTGACGAAACTATACAAGTACGTCGCAGATCGGCATGAGGTGGGTCGATGTGTCGTGTTTTAAGCTACAAAACGCTATGTCGCAGATTTGCATTCGACGAATAGAAGCGGAGTTATAGTTGTTTATATCTGTGAGGCCATGAAACACCATTGACGGCCGGAATGCCTACCATTCGAAACGATCGACGTTTGACGAAACTATGCAAGTTCGTCGCAGATCGGCACAAGGTGGTTCGATGTGGCGTGTTTTAAGCTACAAATTGCTATGTCGCATATTCGCATACGACGAATAGAAGCGGAGTTATAGTTGTTTATATCTGTCAGGCCATGAATCACCATTGACGGCCGGATTGCTTTCCACTCGAAACGATCGATGTTTGACAAAACTATGCAAGTTCGTCGCAGATCGGTATAAGGTGGGTCGTTGGGCCGTGTTTTATGCTACAAATTGCTACGTCGCAGATTTGCATACGGCGAAAAGAAGCGGAGTTATAGTTGTTTATATCTGTGAGGCCATGAATCACCATTGACGGCCGGATTGCCTACCACTCGAAACGATCGACGTTTGACGAAACTATGCAAGTTCGTCGCAGGTCGGTATAAGGTGGTTCGTTGGGGAGTGTTTTAAGCTACAAATTGCTAGGTCGCAGATTCGCATACGACGAATAGAAGCGGAGTTATAGTTGTTTATATCTGTGAGGCCATGAATCGCCATTGACTACCGGATTGCCGACCACTCGAAACGATCGACGTTTGACGAAACTATACAAGTACGTCGCAGATCGGCATGAGGTGGGTCGATGTTTCGTGTTTTAAGCTACAAATCGCTATGTCGCAAATTTGCATTCGACGAATAGAAGCTGAGTTATAGTTGTTTATATCTGTCAGGCCATGAATCACCATTGACGGCCGGATTGCTTTCCACTCGGAACGATCGATGGTTGACAAAACTATACAAGTACGTCGCAGATCGGCATGAGGTGGGTCGATGTGTCGTGTTTTAAGCTACAAATTGCTAGGTCGCAGATTCGCATACGACGAATAGAAGCGGAGTAATAGTTGTTTATATCTGTCAGGCCATGAATCACCATTGACGGCCGGATTGCTTTCCACTCGAAACGATCGATGTTTGACAAAACTATGCAAGTTCGTCGCAGATCGGTATAAGGTGGTTCGTTGGGGCGTGTTTTATGCTACAAATTGTTATGTCGCAGATTTGCATACGACGAATAGAAGCGGAGTTATAGTTGTTTATATCTGTGAGGCCATGAATCACCATTGACGGCCGGATTGCCTACCACTCGAAACGATCGATGTTTGACGAAACTATGCAAGTTCGTCGCAGATCGGCACAAGGTGGGTCGTTGGGGCGTGTTTTAAGCTACAAATTGCTATGTGGCAGATTCGCATACGACGTATAGAAGCGGACTTATAGTTGTTTATATCTATGAGGCCATGAATCGCCATTGACTACCGGATTGCCTACCACTCGAAAAGATCGACGTTTGACGAAACTATACAAGTACGTCGCAGATCGGCATGAGGTGGGTCGATGTGTCGTGTTTTAAGCTACAAATTGCTATGTCGCAGATTCGCATACGACGAATAGAAGCGGAGTTATTGTTGTTTATATCTGTGAGGCCATGAATCACCATTGACGGCCGGATTCCCTACCACAAGAAACGATCGACGTTTGACGAAACTATGCAAGTTCGTCGCACATCGGCACAAGGTGGGTCGATGTGACGTGTTTTAAGCTACAAATCGCTATGTCGCAGATTTGCATTCGACGAATAGAAGCGGAGTTATAATTGTTTATATCTGTCAGGTCATGAATCACCATTGACGGCCGGATTGCTTTCCACTCGAAACGATCGATGATTGACAAAACTATGCAAGTTCGTCGCAGATCGGTATAAGGTGGTTCGTTAGGGCGTGTTTTAAGCTACAAATTGCTACGTCGCAGATTTGCATACGGCGAATAGAAGCGGAGTTATAGTTGTTTATATCTGTGAGGCCATGAATCACCATTGACGGCCGGATTGCCTACCACTCGAAACGATCGACGTTTGACGAAACTATGCAAGTTCGTCGCAGATCGGCACAAGGTGGTTCGATGTGACGTATTTTAAGCTACAAATTGCTATGTCGCGTATTCGCATACGACGAATAGAAGCGGAGTTATTGTTGTTTATATCTGTGAGGCCATGAATCACCATTGACGGCCGGATTCCCTACCACTCGAAACGATCGACGTTTGACGAAACTATACAAGTACGTCGCAGATCGGTATAAGGTGGTTCGTTGGGGCGTGTTTTATGCTACAAATTGTTATGTCGCAGATTTGCATACGACGAATAGAAGCGGAGTTATAGTTGTTTATATCTGTGAGGCCATGAAACACCATTGACGGCCGGAATGTCTACCATTCGAAACGATCGACGTTTGACGAAACTATGCAAGTTCGTCGCAGATCGGCACAAGGTGGTTCGATGTGGCGTGTTTTAAGCTACAAATTGCTATGTCGCATATTCGCATACGACGAATAGAAGCGGAGTTATAGTTGTTTATATCTGTCAGGCCATGAATCACCATTGACGGCCGGATTGCTTTCCACTCGAAACGATCGATGTTTGACAAAACTATGCAAGTTCGTCGCAGATCGGTATAAGGTGGGTCGTTGGGCCGTGTTTTATGCTACAAATTGCTACGTCGCAGATTTGCATACGGCGAAAAGAAGCGGAGTTATAGTTGTTTATATCTGTGAGGCCATGAATCACCATTGACGGCCGGATTGCTTTCCACTCGAAACGATCGATGTTTGACGAAACTATGCAAGTTCGTCGCAAATCGGTATAAGGTGGTTCGTTGGGGCGTGTTTTAAGCTACAAATTGCTATGTGGCAGATTCGCATACGACGTATAGAAGCGGACTTATAGTTGTTTATATCTATGAGGCCATGAATCGCCATTGACTACCGGATTGCCTACCACTCGAAAAGATCGACGTTTGACGAAACTATACAAGTACGTCGCAGATCGGCATGAGGTGGGTCGATGTGTCGTGTTTTAAGCTACAAATTGCTATGTCGCAGATTCGCATACGACGAATAGAAGCGGAGTTATTGTTGTTTATATCTGTGAGGCCATGAATCACCATTGACGGCCGGATTCCCTACCACAAGAAACGATCGACGTTTGACGAAACTATGCAAGTTCGTCGCACATCGGCACAAGGTGGGTCGATGTGACGTGTTTTAAGCTACAAATCGCTATGTCGCAGATTTGCATTCGACGAATAGAAGCGGAGTTATAATTGTTTATATCTGTCAGGTCATGAATCACCATTGACGGCCGGATTGCTTTCCACTCGAAACGATCGATGATTGACAAAACTATGCAAGTTCGTCGCAGATCGGTATAAGGTGGTTCGTTAGGGCGTGTTTTAAGCTACAAATTGCTACGTCGCAGATTTGCATACGGCGAATAGAAGCGGAGTTATAGTTGTTTATATCTGTGAGGCCATGAATCACCATTGACGGCCGGATTGCCTACCACTCGAAACGATCGACGTTTGACGAAACTATGCAAGTTCGTCGCAGATCGGCACAAGGTGGTTCGATGTGACGTATTTTAAGCTACAAATTGCTATGTCGCGTATTCGCATACGACGAATAGAAGCGGAGTTATTGTTGTTTATATCTGTGAGGCCATGAATCACCATTGACGGCCGGATTCCCTACCACTCGAAACGATCGACGTTTGACGAAACTATACAAGTACGTCGCAGATCGGCATGAGGTGGGTCGATGTGTCGTGTTTTAAGCTACAAAACGCTATGTCGCAGATTTGCATTCGACGAATAGAAGCGGAGTTATAGTTGTTTATATCTGTGAGGCCATGAAACACCATTGACGGCCGGAATGCCTACCATTCGAAACGATCGACGTTTGACGAAACTATGCAAGTTCGTCGCAGATCGGCACAAGGTGGTTCGATGTGGCGTGTTTTAAGCTACAAATTGCTATGTCGCATATTCGCATACGACGAATAGAAGCGGAGTTATAGTTGTTTATATCTGTCAGGCCATGAATCACCATTGACGGCCGGATTGCTTTCCACTCGAAACGATCGATGTTTGACAAAACTATGCAAGTTCGTCGCAGATCGGTATAAGGTGGGTCGTTGGGCCGTGTTTTATGCTACAAATTGCTACGTCGCAGATTTGCATACGGCGAAAAGAAGCGGAGTTATAGTTGTTTATATCTGTGAGGCCATGAATCACCATTGACGGCCGGATTGCCTACCACTCGAAACGATCGACGTTTGACGAAACTATGCAAGTTCGTCGCAGGTCGGTATAAGGTGGTTCGTTGGGGAGTGTTTTAAGCTACAAATTGCTAGGTCGCAGATTCGCATACGACGAATAGAAGCGGAGTTATAGTTGTTTATATCTGTGAGGCCATGAATCGCCATTGACTACCGGATTGCCGACCACTCGAAACGATCGACGTTTGACGAAACTATACAAGTACGTCGCAGATCGGCATGAGGTGGGTCGATGTTTCGTGTTTTAAGCTACAAATCGCTATGTCGCAAATTTGCATTCGACGAATAGAAGCTGAGTTATAGTTGTTTATATCTGTCAGGCCATGAATCACCATTGACGGCCGGATTGCTTTCCACTCGGAACGATCGATGGTTGACAAAACTATACAAGTACGTCGCAGATCGGCATGAGGTGGGTCGATGTGTCGTGTTTTAAGCTACAAATTGCTAGGTCGCAGATTCGCATACGACGAATAGAAGCGGAGTAATAGTTGTTTATATCTGTCAGGCCATGAATCACCATTGACGGCCGGATTGCTTTCCACTCGAAACGATCGATGTTTGACAAAACTATGCAAGTTCGTCGCAGATCGGTATAAGGTGGTTCGTTGGGGCGTGTTTTATGCTACAAATTGTTATGTCGCAGATTTGCATACGACGAATAGAAGCGGAGTTATAGTTGTTTATATCTGTGAGGCCATGAATCACCATTGACGGCCGGATTGCCTACCACTCGAAACGATCGATGTTTGACGAAACTATGCAAGTTCGTCGCAGATCGGCACAAGGTGGGTCGTTGGGGCGTGTTTTAAGCTACAAATTGCTATGTCGCAGATTCGCATACGACGTATAGAAGCGGACTTATAGTTGTTTATATCTATGAGGCCATGAATCGCCATTGACTACCGGATTGCCTACCACTCGAAAAGATCGACGTTTGACGAAACTATACAAGTACGTCGCAGATCGGCATGAGGTGGGTCGATGTGTCGTGTTTTAAGCTACAAATTGCTATGTCGCAGATTCGCATACGACGAATAGAAGCGGAGTTATTGTTGTTTATATCTGTGAGGCCATGAATCACCATTGACGGCCGGATTCCCTACCACAAGAAACGATCGACGTTTGACGAAACTATGCAAGTTCGTCGCACATCGGCACAAGGTGGGTCGATGTGACGTGTTTTAAGCTACAAATCGCTATGTCGCAGATTTGCATTCGACGAATAGAAGCGGAGTTATAATTGTTTATATCTGTCAGGTCATGAATCACCATTGACGGCCGGATTGCTTTCCACTCGAAACGATCGATGATTGACAAAACTATGCAAGTTCGTCGCAGATCGGTATAAGGTGGTTCGTTAGGGCGTGTTTTAAGCTACAAATTGCTACGTCGCAGATTTGCATACGGCGAATAGAAGCGGAGTTATAGTTGTTTATATCTGTGAGGCCATGAATCACCATTGACGGCCGGATTGCCTACCACTCGAAACGATCGACGTTTGACGAAACTATGCAAGTTCGTCGCAGATCGGCACAAGGTGGTTCGATGTGACGTATTTTAAGCTACAAATTGCTATGTCGCGTATTCGCATACGACGAATAGAAGCGGAGTTATTGTTGTTTATATCTGTGAGGCCATGAATCACCATTGACGGCCGGATTCCCTACCACTCGAAACGATCGACGTTTGACGAAACCATGCAAGTTCGTCGCAGATCGGCACAAGGTGGGTCGATGTGACGTGTTTTAAGCTACAAATTGCTGTGTCGCAGATTTGCATTCGACGAATAGAAGCGGAGTTATAGTTGTTTACATCTGTGAGGCCATGAATCACCATTGACGGCCGGATTCCCTACCACTGAAAACGATCGACGTTTGACGAAACTATGCAAGTTCGTCGCAGATCGGCACAAGGTGGTTCGATGTGGCGTGTTTTAAGCTACAAATTGCTATGTCGCATATTCGCATACGACGAATAGAAGCGGAGTTATAGTTGTTTATATCTGTCAGGCCATGAATCACCATTGACGGCCGGATTGCTTTCCACTCGAAACGATCGATGTTTGACAAAACTATGCAAGTTCGTCGCAGATCGGTATAAGGTGGGTCGTTGGGCCGTGTTTTATGCTACAAATTGCTACGTCGCAGATTTGCATACGGCGAAAAGAAGCGGAGTTATAGTTGTTTATATCTGTGAGGCCATGAATCACCATTGACGGCCGGATTGCCTACCACTCGAAACGATCGACGTTTGACGAAACTATGCAAGTTCGTCGCAGGTCGGTATAAGGTGGTTCGTTGGGGAGTGTTTTAAGCTACAAATTGCTAGGTCGCAGATTCGCATACGACGAATAGAAGCGGAGTTATAGTTGTTTATATCTGTGAGGCCATGAATCGCCAGTGACTACCGGATTGCCGACCACTCGAAACGATCGACGTTTGACGAAACTATACAAGTACGTCGCAGATCGGCATGAGGTGGGTCGATGTTTCGTGTTTTAAGCTACAAATCGCTATGTCGCAAATTTGCATTCGACGAATAGAAGCTGAGTTATAGTTGTTTATATCTGTCAGGCCATGAATCACCATTGACGGCCGGATTGCTTTCCACTCGGAACGATCGATGGTTGACAAAACTATGCAAGTTCGTCGCAGATCGGTATAAGGTGGTTCATTGGGGCGTGTTTTAAGCTACAAATTGCTAGGTCGCAGATTCGCATACGACGAATAGAAGCGGAGTAATAGTTGTTTATATCTGTGAGCCCATGAATCGCCATTGACTACCGGCTGCCTACCACTCGAAACGATCGACGTTTGACGAAACTATACAAGTACGTCGCAGATCGGCATGAGGTGGGTCGATGTGTCGTGTTTTAAGCTTCAAATCGCTATGTCGCAAATTTGCATTCGACGACTAGAAGCTGAGTTATAGTTGTTTATATCTGTCAGGCCATGAATCACCATTGACGGCCGGATTGCTTTCCACTCGAAACGATCGATGTTTGACAAAACTATGCAAGTTCGTCGCAGATCGGTATAAGGTGGTTCGTTGGGGCGTGTTTTATGCTACAAATTGTTATGTCGCAGATTTGCATACGACGAATAGAAGCGGAGTTATTGTTGTTTCTATCTGTGAGGCCATGAATCACCATTGACGGCCGGATTGCCTACCACTCGAAACGATCGATGTTTGACGAAACTATGCAAGTTCGTCGCAGATCAGCACAAGGTGGGTCGATATGACGTGTTTTAAGCTACAAATTGCTATGTCGCAGATTTGCATTCGACGAATAGAAGCGAAGTTATAGTTGTTTATATCTGTGAGGCCGTGAATCACCATTGACGGCCGGATTCCCTACCACTCGAAACGATCGACGTTTGACGAAACCATGCAAGTTCGTCGCAGATCGGCAGAAGGTGAGTCGATGTGACGTGTTTTAAGCTACAAATTGCTATGTCGCAGATTCGCATACGACGAATAGAAGCGGAGTTATTGTTGTTTATATCTGTGAGGCCATGAATCACCATTGACGGCCGGATTCCCTACCACTCGAAACGATCGACGTTTGACGAAACTATACAAGTACGTCGCAGATCGGCATGAGGTGGGTCGATGTGTCGTGTTTTAAGCTACAAAACGCTATGTCGCAGATTTGCATTCGACGAATAGAAGCGGAGTTATAGTTGTTTATATCTGTGAGGCCATGAAACACCATTGACGGCCGGAATACCTACCACTCGAAACGATCGACGTTTGACGAAACTATGCAAGTTCGTCGCAGATCGGCACAAGGTGGTTCGATGTGGCGTGTTTTAAGCTACAAATTGCTATGTCGCATATTCGCATACGACGAATAGAAGCGGAGTTATTGTTGTTTATATCTGTGAGGCCATGAATCACCATTGACGGCCGGATTGCTTTCCACTCGAAACGATCGATGTTTGACAAAACTATGCAAGTTCGTCGCAGATCGGTATAAGGTGGGTCGTTGGGCCGTGTTTTATGCTACAAATTGCTACGTCGCAGATTTGCATACGGCGAATAGAAGCGGAGTTATAGTTGTTTATATCTGTGAGGCCATGAATCACCATTGACGGCCGGATTGCCTACCACTCGAAACGATCGACGTTTGACGAAACTATGCAAGTTCGTCGCAGGTCGGTATAAGGTGGTTCGTTGGGGAGTGTTTTAAGCTACAAATTGCTAGGTCGCAGATTCGCATACGACGAATAGAAGCGAAGTTATAGTTGTTTATATCTGTGAGGCCGTGAATCACCATTGACGGCCGGATTCCCTACCACTCGAAACGATCGAAGTTTGACGAAACCATGCAAGTTCGTCGCAGATCGGCAGAAGGTGAGTCGATGTGACGTGTTTTAAGCTACAAATTGCTATGTCGCATATTCGCATACGACGAATAGAAGCGGAGTTATTGTTGTTTATATCTGTGAGGCCATGAATCACCATTGACGGCCGGATTCCCTACCACTCGAAACGATCGACGTTTGACGAAACAATACAAGTACGTCGCAGATCGGCATGAGGTGGGTCGATGTGTCGTGTTTTAAGCTACAAAACGCTATGTCGCAGATTTGCATTCGACGAATAGAAGCGGAGTTATAGTTGTTTATATCTGTCAGGCCATGAATCACCATTGACGGCCGGATTGCTTTCCACTCGGAACGATCGATGTTTGACAAAACTATGCAAGTTCGTCGCAGATCGGTATAAGGTGGTTCATTGGGGCGTGTTTTAAGCTACAAATTGCTAGGTCGCAGATTCGCATACGACGAATAGAAGCGGAGTTATTGTTGTTTCTATCTGTGAGGCCATGAATCACCATTGACGGCCGGATTGCCTACCACTCGAAACGATCGATGTTTGACGAAACTATGCAAGTTCGTCGCAGATCGGCACAAGGTGGGTCGATATGACGTGTTTTAAGCTACAAATTGCTATGTCGCAGATTTGCATTCGACGAATAGAAGCGAAGTTATAGTTGTTTATATCTGTGAGGCCGTGAATCACCATCGACGGCCGGATTCCCTACCACTCGAAACGATCGACGTTTGACGAAACCATGCAAGTTCGTCGCAGATCGGCAGAAGGTGAGTCGATGTGACGTGTTTTAAGCTACAAATTGCTATGTCGCATATTCGCATACGACGAATAGAATCGGAGTTATTATTGTTTTTATCTGTGAGGCCATGAATCACCATTAACGGCCGGATTGCCTACCACTCGAAACGATCGATGTTTAACGAAACTATGCAAGTTCGTCGCAGATCGGCACAAGGTGGGTCGATGTGACGTGTTTTAACCCTTTCGCGACTACCGCCGGATATATCCGGCGCGCACGAAGCGACCGCCAGAGCCTACCGCCGGATAAATCCGGCGAGCATGAAACGATCGCCAGGGCCTACCGCCGGATATATCCGGCGAGCGCGAAGCGACCTTTCTGCTTAGCAGCGGCAACGTTGGGCTTAATCCAAAACGGCAGATAACATTGTTGCATTCGAGTATTAGCGTAACAGTTGAGGTTTAGATTTGAAGATGACAAATTGTAAGAAGGGTTTGAGGAATAAGAACTGCCGAATTTCATCGTATGAGACTGTGCACGCGCTCTGTGTAGATTTGCGGCGCGGCGCCCCGTTGAGTGGAGTCGCTTACGCGGAGCGAACCGCCGTCGCGAAAGGGTTAAACTAAAAATTGCTATGTCGCAGATTTGCATTCGACGAATAGAAGCGGAGTTATAGTTGTTTATATCTGTCAGGCCATGAATCACCATTGACGGCCGGATTGCTTTCCACTCGAAACGATCGATGTTTGACAAAACTATGCAAGTTCGTCGCAGATCGGTATAAGGTGGGTCGTTGGGCCGTGTTTTTTGCTACAAATTGCTACGTCGCAGATTTGCATACGGCGAATAGAAGCGGAGTTATAGTTGTTTATATCTGTGAGGCCATGAATCACCATTGACGGCCGGACTGCTTTCCACTCGAAACGATCGATGTTTGACGAAACCATGCAAGTTCATCGCAGATCGGCAGAAGGTGGGTCGATGTGACGTGTTTTAAGCTACAAATTGCTATGTCGCATATTCGCATACGACGAATAGAAGCGGAGTTATTATTGTTTATATCTGTGAGGCCATGAATCACCATTAACGGCCGGATTGCCTACCACTCGAAACGATCGATGTTTGACGAAACTATGCAAGTTCGTCGCAGATCGGCACAAGGTGGGTCGATGTGACGTGTTTTAAACTATAAATTGCTATGTCGCAGATTTGCATTCGACGAATAGAAGCGGAGTTATAGTTGTTTATATCTGTGAGGCCATGAAACACCATTGACGGCCGGAATGCCTACCACTCGAAACGATCGACGTTTGACGAAACTATGCAAGTTCGTCGCAGATCGGCACAAGGTGGTTCGATGTGGCGTGTTTTAAGCTACAAATTGCTATGTCGCATATTCGCATACGACGAATAGAAGCGGAGTTATAATTGTTTATATCTGTGAGGCCATGAATCACCATTGACGGCCGGATTGCTTTCCACTCGAAACGATCGATGTTTGACAAAACTCTGCAAGTTCGTCGCAGATCGGTATAAGGTGGGTCGTTGGGCCGTGTTTTATGCTACAAATTGCTACGTCGCAGATTTGCACACGGCGAAAAGAAGCGGAGTTATAGTTGTTTATATCTGTGAGGCCATGAATCACCATTGACGGCCGGATTGCCTACCACTCGAAACGATCGACGTTTGACGAAACTATGCAAGTTCGTCGCAGGTCGGTATAAGGTGGTTCGTTGGGGAGTGTTTTAAGCTACAAATTGCTAGGTCGCAGATTCGCATACGACGAATAGAAGCGGAGTTATAGTTGTTTATATCTGTGAGGCCATGAATCGCCATTGACTACCGGATTGCCGACCACTCGAAACGATCGACGTTTGACGAAACTATACAAGTACGTCGCAGATCGGCATGAGGTGGGTCGATGTTTCGTGTTTTAAGCTACAAATCGCTATGTCGCAAATTTGCATTCGACGACTAGAAGCTGAGTTATAGTTGTTTATATCTGTCAGGCCATGAATCACCATTGACGGCCGGATTGCTTTCCACTCGAAACGATCGATGTTTGACAAAACTATGCAAGTTCGTCGCAGATCGGTATAAGGTGTTTCGTTGGGGCGTGTTTTATGCTACAAATTGTTATGTCGCAGATTTGCATACGACGAATAGAAGCGGAGTTATTGTTGTTTCTATCTGTGAGGCCATGAATCACCATTGACGGCCGGATTGCCCACCACTCGAAACGATCGATGTTTGACGAAACTATGCAAGTTCGTCGCAGATCAGCACAAGGTGGGTCGATATGACGTGTTTTAAGCTACAAATTGCTATGTCGCAGATTTGCATTCGACGAATAGAAGCGAAGTTATAGTTGTTTATATCTGTGAGGCCGTGAATCACCATTGACGGCCGGATTCCCTACCACTCGAAACGATCGACGTTTGACGAAACCATGCAAGTTCGTCGCAGATCGGCAGAAGGTGAGTCGATGTGACGTGTTTTAAGCTACAAATTGCTATGTCGCATATTCGCATACGACGAATAGAAGCGGAGTTATTGTTGTTTATATCTGTGAGGCCATGAATCACCATTGACGGCCGGATTCCCTACCACTCGAAACGATCGACGTTTGACGAAACTATACAAGTACGTCGCAGATCGGCATGAGGTGGGTCGATGTGTCGTGTTTTCAGCTACAAAACGCTATGTCGCAGATTTGCATTCGACGAATAGAAGCGGAGTTATAGTTGTTTATATCTGTGAGGCCATGAAACACCATTGACGGCCGGAATACCTACCACTCGAAACGATCGACGTTTGACGAAACTATGCAAGTTCGTCGCAGATCGGCACAAGGTGGTTCGATGTGGCGTGTTTTTAGCTACAAATTGCTATGTCGCATATTCGCATACGACGAATAGAAGCGGAGTTATTGTTGTTTATATCTGTGAGGCCATGAATCACCATTGACGGCCGGATTGCTTTCCACTCGAAACGATCGATGTTTGACAAAACTATGCAAGTTCGTCGCAGATCGGTATAAGGTGGGTCGTTGGGCCGTGTTTTATGCTACAAATTGCTACGTCGCAGATTTGCATACGGCGAATAGAAGCGGAGTTATAGTTGTTTATATCTGTGAGGCCATGAATCACCATTGACGGCCGGATTGCCTACCACTCGAAACGATCGACGTTTGACGAAACTATGCAAGTTCGTCGCAAATCGGTATAAGGTGGTTCGTTGGGGCGTGTTTTAAGCTACAAATTGCTATGTGGCAGATTGGCATACGACGTATAGAAGCGGACTTATAGTTGTTTATATCTGTGAGGCCATGAATCGCCATTGACTACCGGATTGCCTACCACTCGAAAAGATCGACGTTTGACGAAACTATACAAGTACGTCGCAGATCGGCATGAGGTGGGTCGATGTGTCGTGTTTTAAGCTACAAATCGCTATGTCGCAAATTTGCATTTGACGACTAGAAGCTGAGTTATAGTTGTTTATATCTGTCAGGCCATGAATCACCATTGACGGCCGGATTGCTTTCCACTCGAAACGATCGATGTTTGACAAAACTATGCAAGTTCGTCGCAGATCGGTATAAGGTGGTTCGTTGGGGCGTGTTTTATGCTACAAATTGTTATGTCGCAGATTTGCATACGACGAATAGAAGCGGAGTTATTGTTGTTTCTATCTGTGAGGCCATGAATCACCATTGACGGCCGGATTGCCTACCACTCGAAACGATCGATGTTTGACGAAACTATGCAAGTTCGTCGCAGATCGGCACTAGGTGGGTCGATATGACGTGTTTTAAGCTACAAATTGCTATGTCGCAGATTTGCATTCGACGAATAGAAGCGAAGTTATAGTTGTTTATATCTGTGAGGCCGTGAATCACCATTGACGGCCGGATTCCCTACCACTCGAAACGATCGACGTTTGACGAAACCATGCAAGTTCGTCGCAGATCGGCAGAAGGTGAGTCGATGTGACGTGTTTTAAGCTACAAATTGCTATGTCGCATATTCGCATACGACGAATAGAAGCGGAGTTATTGTTGTTTCTATCTGTGAGGCCATGAATCACCATTGACGGCCGGATTCCCTACCACTCGAAACGATCGATGTTTGACGAAACCATGCAAGTTCGCCGCAGATCAGCACAAGGTGGGTCGATGTGACGTGTTTCAAGCTACAAATTGATATGTCGCAGATTTGCATTCGACAAATAGAAGCGGAGTTATAGTTGTTTATATCTGTGAGGCCATGAATCACCATTGACGGCTGGATTCCCTACCACTCGAAACGATCGACGTTTGACGAAACCATGCAAGTTCGTCGCAGATCGGCAGAAGGTGGGTCGATGTGACGTGTTTTAAGCTACAAATTGCTATGTCGCATATTCGCATACGACGAATAGAAGCGGAGTTATTATTGTTTTTATCTGTGAGGCCATGAATCACCATTAACGGCCGGATTGCCTACCACTCGAAACGATCGATGTTTGACGAAACTATGCAAGTTCGTCGCAGATCGGCACAAGGTGGGTCGATGTGACGTGTTTTAACCCTTTCGCGACTACCGCCGGATATATCTGGCGCGCACGAAGCGACCGCCAGAGCCTACCGCCGGATAAATCCGGCGAGCATGAAACGATCGCCAGGGCCTACCGCCGGATATATCCGGCGAGCGCGAAGCGACCTTTCTGCTTAGCAGCGGCAACGTTGGGCTTAATCCAAAACGGCAGATAACATTGTTGCATTCGAGTATTAGCGTAACAGTTGAGGTTTAGATTTGAAGATGACAAATTGTAAGAAGGGTTTGAGGAATAAGAACTGCCGAATTTCATCGTATGAGACTGTGCACGCGCTCTGTGTAGATTTGCGGCGCGGCGCCCCGTTCAGTGGAGTCGCTTACGCGGAGCGAACCGCCGTCGCGAAAGGGTTAAACTAAAAATTGCTATGTCGCAGATTTGCATTCGACGAATAGAAGCGGAGTTATAGTTGTTTATATCTGTCAGGCCATGAATCACCATTGACGGCCGGATTGCTTTCCACTCGAAACGATCGATGTTTGACAAAACTATGCAAGTTCGTCGCAGATCGGTATAAGGTGGGTCGTTGGGCCGTGTTTTTTGCTACAAATTGCTACGTCGCAGATTTGCATACGGCGAATAGAAGCGGAGTTATAGTTGTTTATATCTGTGAGGCCATGAATCACCATTGACGGCCGGATTGCTTTCCACTCGAAACGATCGATGTTTGACGAAACCATGCAAGTTCATCGCAGATCGGCAGAAGGTGGGTCGATGTGACGTGTTTTAAGCTACAAATTGCTATGTCGCATATTCGCATACGACGAATAGAAGCGGAGTTATTATTGTTTATATCTGTGAGGCCATGAATCACCATTAACGGCCGGATTGCCTACCACTCGAAACGATCGATGTTTGACGAAACTATGCAAGTTCGTCGCAGATCGGCACAAGGTGGGTCGATGTGACGTGTTTTAAACTATAAATTGCTATGTCGCAGATTTGCATTCGACGAATAGAAGCGGAGTTATAGTTGTTTATATCTGTGAGGCCATGAATCACCATTGACGGCCGGATTGCTTTCCACTCGAAACGATCGATGTTTGACGAAACTATGCAAGTTCGTCGCAAATCGGTATAAGGTGGTTCGTGATTTAAGCTACAAATTGCTATGTGGCAGATTCGCATACGACGTATAGAAGCGGACTTATAGTTGTTTATGTCTATGAGGCCATGAATCGCCATTGACTACCGGATTGCCTACCACTCGAAAAGATCGACGTTTGACGAAACTATACAAGTACGTCGCAGATCGGCATGAGGTGGGTCGATGTGTCGTGTTTTAAGCTACAAATTGCTATGTCGCAGATTCGCATACGACGAATAGAAGCGGAGTTATTGTTGTTTATATCTGTGAGGCCATGAATCACCATTGACGGCCGGATTCCCTACCACACGAAACGATCGACGTTTGACGAAACTATGCAAGTTCGTCGCACATCGGCACAAGGTGGGTCGATGTGACGTGTTTTAAGCTACAAATTGCTATGTCGCAGATTTGCATTCGACGAATAGAAGCGGAGTTATAATTGTTTATATCTGTCAGGTCATGAATCACCATTGACGGCCGGATTGCTTTCCACTCGAAACGATCGATGATTGACAAAACTATGCAAGTTCGTCGCAGATCGGTATAAGGTGGTTCGTTAGGGCGTGTTTTAAGCTACAAATTGCTACGTCGCAGATTTGCATACGGCGAATAGAAGCGGAGTTATAGTTGTTTATATCTGTGAGGCCATGAATCACCATTGACGGCCGGATTGCCTACCTCTCGAAACGATCGACGTTTGACGAAACTATGCAAGTTCGTCGCAGATCGGCACAAGGTGGTTCGATGTGACGTATTTTAAGCTACAAATTGCTATGTCGCATATTCGCATACGACGAATAGAAGCGGAGTTATTGTTGTTTATATCTGTGAGGCCATGAATCACCATTGACGGCCGGATTCCCTACCACTCGAAACGATCGACGTTTGACGAAACTATACAAGTACGTCGCAGATCGGCATGAGGTGGGTCGATGTGTCGTGTTTTAAGCTACAAAACGCTATGTCGCAGATTTGCATTCGACGAATAGAAGCGGAGTTATAGTTGTTTATATCTGTGAGGCCATGAAACACCATTGACGGCCGGAATGCCTACCACTCGAAACGATCGACGTTTGACGAAACTATGCAAGTGCGTCGCAGATCGGCACAAGGTGGTTCGATGTGGCGTGTTTTAAGCTACAAATTGCTATGTCGCATATTCGCATACGACGAATAGAAGCGGAGTTATAATTGTTTATATCTGTGAGGCCATGAATCACCATTGACGGCCGGATTGCTTTCCACTCGAAACGATCGATGTTTGACAAAACTATGCAAGTTCGTCGCAGATCGGTATAAGGTGGGTCGTTGGGCCGTGTTTTATGCTACAAATTGCTACGTCGCAGATTTGCATACGGCGAAAAGAAGCGGAGTTATAGTTGTTTATATCTGTGAGGCCATGAATCACCATTGACGGCCGGATTGCCTACCACTCGAAACGATCGACGTTTGACGAAACTATGCAAGTTCGTCGCAGGTCGGTATAAGGTGGTTCGTTGGGGAGTGTTTTAAGCTACAAATTGCTAGGTCGCAGATTCGCATACGACGAATAGAAGCGGAGTTATAGTTGTTTATATCTGTGAGGCCATGAATCGCCATTGACTACCGGATTGCCGACCACTCGAAACGATCGACGTTTGACGAAACTATACAAGTACGTCGCAGATCGGCATGAGGTGGGTCGATGTTTCGTGTTTTAAGCTACAAATCGCTATGTCGCAAATTTGCATTCGACGAATAGAAGCTGAGTTATAGTTGTTTATATCTGTCAGGCCATGAATCACCATTGACGGCCGGATTGCTTTCCACTCGGAACGATCGATGGTTGACAAAACTATGCAAGTTCGTCGCAGATCGGTATAAGGTGGTTCATTGGGGCGTGTTTTAAGCTACAAATTGCTAGGTCGCAGATTCGCATACGACGAATAGAAGCGGAGTAATAGTTGTTTATATCTGTGAGCCCATGAATCGCCATTGACTACCGGCTTGCCTACCACTCGAAACGATCGACGTTTGACGAAACTATACAAGTACGTCGCAGATCGGCATGAGGTGGGTCGATGTGTCGTGTTTTAAGCTACAAATCGCTATGTCGCAAATTTGCATTCGACGACTAGAAGCTGAGTTATAGTTGTTTATATCTGTCAGGCCATGAATCACCATTGACGGCCGGATTGCTTTCCACTCGAAACGATCGATGTTTGACAAAACTATGCAAGTTCGTCGCAGATCGGTATAAGGTGGGTCGTTGGGCCGTGTTTTATGCTACAAATTGCTACGTCGCAGATTTGCATACGGCGAATAGAAGCGGAGTTATAGTTGTTTATATCTGTGAGGCCATGAATCACCATTGACGGCCGGATTGCCTACCACTCGAAACGATCGACGTTTGACGAAACTATGCAAGTTCGTCGCAGGTCGGTATAAGGTGGTTCGTTGGGGAGTGTTTTAAGCTACAAATTGCTAGGTCGCAGATTCGCATACGACGAATAGAAGCGGAGTAATAGTTGTTTATATCTGTGAGGCCATGAATCGCCATTGACTACCGGCTTGCCTACCACTCGAAACGATCGACGTTTGACGAAACTATACAAGTACGTCGCAGATCGGCATGAGGTGGGTCGATGTGTCGTGTTTTAAGCTACAAATCGCTATGTCGCAAATTTGCATTTGACGACTAGAAGCTGAGTTATAGTTGTTTATATCTGTCAGGCCATGAATCACCATTGACGGCCGGATTGCTTTCCACTCGAAACGATCGATGTTTGACAAAACTATGCAAGTTCGTCGCAGATCGGTATAAGGTGGTTCGTTGGGGCGTGTTTTATGCTACAAATTGTTATGTCGCAGATTTGCATACGACGAATAGAAGCGGAGTTATTGTTGTTTCTATCTGTGAGGCCATGAATCACCATTGACGGCCGGATTGCCTACCACTCGAAACGATCGATGTTTGACGAAACTATGCAAGTTCGTCGCAGATCGGCACAAGGTGGGTCGATATGACGTGTTTTAAGCTACAAATTGCTATGTCGCAGATTTGCATTCGACGAATAGAAGCGAAGTTATAGTTGTTTATATCTGTGAGGCCGTGAATCACCATTGACGGCCGGATTCCCTACCACTCGAAACGATCGACGTTTGACGAAACCATGCAAGTTCGTCGCAGATCGGCAGAAGGTGAGTCGATGTGACGTGTTTTAAGCTACAAATTGCTATGTCGCATATTCGCACACGACGAATAGAAGCGGAGTTATTGTTGTTTCTATCTGTGAGGCCATGAATCACCATTGACGGCCGGATTCCCTACCACTCGAAACGATCGATGTTTGACGAAACCATGCAAGTTCGCCGCAGATCGGCACAAGGTGGGTCGATGTGACGTGTTTCAAGCTACAAATTGATATGTCGCAGATTTGCATTCGACAAATAGAAGCGGAGTTATAGTTGTTTATATCTGTGAGGCCATGAATCACCATTGACGGCTGGATTCCCTACCACTCGAAACGATCGACGTTTGACGAAACCATGCAAGTTCGTCGCAGATCGGCAGAAGGTGGGTCGATGTGACGTGTTTTAAGCTACAAATTGCTATGTCGCATATTCGCATACGACGAATAGAAGCGGAGTTATTATTGTTTTTATCTGTGAGGCCATGAATCACCATTAACGGCCGGATTGCCTACCACTCGAAACGATCGATGTTTGACGAAACTATGCAAGTTCGTCGCAGATCGGCACAAGGTGGGTCGATGTGACGTGTTTTAACCCTTTCGCGACTACCGCCGGATATATCCGGCGCGCACGAAGCGACCGCCAGAGCCTACCGCCGGATAAATCCGGCGAGCATGAAACGATCGCCAGGGCCTACCGCCGGATATATCCGGCGAGCGCGAAGCGACCTTTCTGCTTAGCAGCGGCAACGTTGGGCTTAATCCAAAACGGCAGATAACATTGTTGCATTCGAGTATTAGCGTAACAGTTGAGGTTTAGATTTGAAGATGACAAATTGTAAGAAGGGTTTGAGGAATAAGAACTGCCGAATTTCATCGTATGAGACTGTGCACGCGCTCTGTGTAGATTTGCGGCGCGACGCCCCGTTCAGTGGAGTCGCTTACGCGGAGCGAACCGCCGTCGCGAAAGGGTTAAACTAAAAATTGCTATGTCGCAGATTTGCATTCGACGAATAGAAGCGGAGTTATAGTTGTTTATATCTGTCAGGCCATGAATCACCATTGACGGCCGGATTGCTTTCCACTCGAAACGATCGATGTTTGACAAAACTATGCAAGTTCGTCGCAGATCGGTATAAGGTGGGTCGTTGGGCCGTGTTTTTTGCTACAAATTGCTACGTCGCAGATTTGCATACGGCGAATAGAAGCGGAGTTATAGTTGTTTATATCTGTGAGGCCATGAATCACCATTGACGGCCGGATTGCTTTCCACTCGAAACGATCGATGTTTGACGAAACCATGCAAGTTCATCGCAGATCGGCAGAAGGTGGGTCGATGTGACGTGTTTTAAGCTACAAATTGCTATGTCGCATATTCGCATACGACGAATAGAAGCGGAGTTATTATTGTTTATATCTGTGAGGCCATGAATCACCATTAACGGCCGGATTGCCTACCACTCGAAACGATCGATGTTTGACGAAACTATGCAAGTTCGTCGCAGATCGGCACAAGGTGGGTCGATGTGACGTGTTTTAAACTATAAATTGCTATGTCGCAGATTTGCATTCGACGAATAGAAGCGGAGTTATAGTTGTTTATATCTGTGAGGCCATGAATCACCATTGACGGCCGGATTGCTTTCCACTCGAAACGATCGATGTTTGACGAAACTATGCAAGTTCGTCGCAAATCGGTATAAGGTGGTTCGCGTTTTAAGCTACAAATTGCTATGTGGCAGATTCGCATACGACGTATAGAAGCGGACTTATAGTTGTTTATATCTATGAGGCCATGAATCGCCATTGACTACCGGATTGCCTACCACTCGAAAAGATCGACGTTTGACGAACTATACAAGTGCGTCGCAGATCGGCATGAGGTGGGTCGATGTGTCGTGTTTTAAGCTACAAATTGCTATGTCGCAGATTCGCATACGACGAATAGAAGCGGAGTTATTGTTGTTCATATCTGTGAGGCCATGAATCACCATTGACGGCCGGATTCCCTACCACACGAAACGATCGACGTTTGACGAAACTATGCAAGTTCGTCGCACATCGGCACAAGGTGGGTCGATGTGACGTGTTTTAAGCTACAAATTGCTATGTCGCAGATTTGCATTCGACGAATAGAAGCGGAGTTATAATTGTTTATATCTGTCAGGTCATGAATCACCATTGACGGCCGGATTGCTTTCCACTCGAAACGATCGATGATTGACAAAACTATGCAAGTTCGTCGCAGATCGGTATAAGGTGGTTCGTTAGGGCGTGTTTTAAGCTACAAATTGCTACGTCGCAGATTTGCATACGGCGAATAGAAGCGGAGTTATAGTTGTTTATATCTGTGAGGCCATGAATCACCATTGACGGCCGGATTGCCTACCACTCGAAACGATCGACGTTTGACGAAACTATGCAAGTTCGTCGCAGATCGGCACAAGGTGGTTCGATGTGACGTATTTTAAGCTACAAATTGCTATGTCGCATATTCGCATACGACGAATAGAAGCGGAGTTATTGTTGTTTATATCTGTGAGGCCATGAATCACCATTGACGGCCGGATTCCCTACCACTCGGAACGATCGACGTTTGACGAAACTATACAAGTACGTCGCAGATCGGCATGAGGTGGGTCGATGTGTCGTGTTTTAAGCTACAAAACGCTATGTCGCAGATTTGCATTCGACGAATAGAAGCGGAGTTATAGTTGTTTATATCTGTGAGGCCATGAAACACCATTGACGGCCGGAATGCCTTCCACTCGAAACGATCGACGTTTGACGAAACTATGCAAGTTCGTCGCAGATCGGCACAAGGTGGTTCGATGTGGCGTGTTTTAAGCTACAAATTGCTATGTCGCATATTCGCATACGACGAATAGAAGCGGAGTTATAATTGTTTATATCTGTGAGGCCATGAATCACCATTGACGGCCGGATTGCTTTCCACTCGAAACGATCGATGTTTGACAAAACTATGCAAGTTCGTCTCAGATCGGTATAAGGTGGGTCGTTGGGCCGTGTTTTATGCTACAAATTGCTACGTCGCAGATTTGCATACGGCGAAAAGAAGCGGAGTTATAGTTGTTTATATCTGTGAGGCCATGAATCACCATTGACGGCCGGATTGCCTACCACTCGAAACGATCGACGTTTGACGAAACTATGCAAGTTCGTCGCAGGTCGGTATAAGGTGGTTCGTTGGGGAGTGTTTTAAGCTACAAATTGCTAGGTCGCAGATTCGCATACGACGAATAGAAGCGGAGTTATAGTTGTTTATATCTGTGAGGCCATGAATCGCCATTGACTACCGGATTGCCGACCACTCGAAACGATCGACGTTTGACGAAACTATACAAGTACGTCGCAGATCGGCATGAGGTGGGTCGATGTTTCGTGTTTTATTCTACAAATCGCTATGTCGCAAATTTGCATTCGACGAATAGAAGCTGAGTTATAGTTGTTTATATCTGTCAGGCCATGAATCACCATTGACGGCCGGATTGCTTTCCACTCGGAACGATCGATGGTTGACAAAACTATGCAAGTTCGTCGCAGATCGGTATAAGGTGGTTCATTGGGGCGTGTTTTAAGCTACAAATTGCTAGGTCGCAGATTCGCATACGACGAATAGAAGCGGAGTAATAGTTGTTTATATCTGTGAGCCCATGAATCGCCATTGACTACCGGCTTGCCTACCACTCGAAACGATCGACGTTTGACGAAACAATACAAGTACGTCGCAGATCGGCATGAGGTGGGTCGATGTGTCGTGTTTTAAGCTACAAATCGCTATGTCGCAAATTTGCATTCGACGACTAGAAGCTGAGTTATAGTTGTTTATATCTGTCAGGCCATGAATCACCATTGACGGCCGGATTGCTTTCCACTCGAAACGATCGATGTTTGACAAAACTATGCAAGTTCGTCGCAGATCGGTATAAGGTGTTTCGTTGGGGCGTGTTTTATGCTACAAATTGTTATGTCGCAGATTTGCATACGACGAATAGAAACGGAGTTATTGTTGTTTCTATCTGTGAGGCCATGAATCACCATTGACGGCCGGATTGCCTACCACTCGAAACGATCGATGTTTGACGAAACTATGCAAGTTCGTCGCAGATCAGCACAAGGTGGGTCGATATGACGTGTTTTAAGCTACAAATTGCTATGTCGCAGATTTGCATTCGACGAATAGAAGCGAAGTTATAGTTGTTTATATCTGTGAGGCCGTGAATCACCATTGACGGCCGGATTCCCTACCACTCGAAACGATCGACGTTTGACGAAACCATGCAAGTTCGTCGCAGATCGGCAGAAGGTGAGTCGATGTGACGTGTTTTAAGCTACAAATTGCTATGTCGCATATTCGCATACGACGAATAGAAGCGGAGTTATTGTTGTTTATATCTGTGAGGCCATTAATCACCATTGACGGCCGGATTCCCTACCACTCGAAACGATCGACGTTTGACGAAACTATACAAGTACGTCGCAGATCGGCATGAGGTGGGTCGATGTGTCGTGTTTTATGCTACAAAACGCTATGTCGCAGATTTGCATTCGACGAATAGAAGCGGAGTTATAGTTGTTTATATCTGTGAGGCCATGAAACACCATTGACGGCCGGAATACCTACCACTCGAAACGATCGACGTTTGACGAAACTATGCAAGTTCGTCGCAGATCGGCACAAGGTGGTTCGATGTGGCGTGTTTTAAGCTACAAATTGCTATGTCGCATATTCGCATACGACGAATAGAAGCGGAGTTATTGTTGTTTATATCTGTGAGGCCATGAATCACCATTGACGGCCGGATTGCTTTCCACTCGAAACGATCGATGTTTGACAAAACCATGCAAGTTCGTCGCAGATCGGTATAAGGTGGGTCGTTGGGCCGTGTTTTATGCTACAAATTGCTACGTCGCAGATTTGCATACGGCGAATAGAAGCGGAGTTATAGTTGTTTATATCTGTGAGGCCATGAATCACCATTGACGGCCGGATTGCCTACCACTCGAAACGATCGACGTTTGACGAAACTATGCAAGTTCGTCGCAGGTCGGTATAAGGTGGTTCGTTGGGGAGTGTTTTAAGCTACAAATTGCTAGGTCGCAGATTCGCATACGACGAATAGAAGCGGAGTTATAGTTGTTTATATCTGTGAGGCCATGAATCGCCATTGACTACCGGATTGCCGACCACTCGAAACGATCGACGTTTGACGAAACTATACAAGTACGTCGCAGATCGGCATGAGGTGGGTCGATGTTTCGTGTTTTAAGCTACAAATCGCTATGTCGCAAATTTGCATTCGACGAATAGAAGCTGAGTTATAGTTGTTTATATCTGTCAGGCCATGAATCACCATTGACGGCCGGATTGCTTTCCACTCGGAACGATCGATGTTTGACAAAACTATGCAAGTTCGTCGCAGATCGGTATAAGGTGGTTCATTGGGGCGTGTTTCAAGCTACAAATTGCTAGGTCGCAGATTCGCATACGACGAATAGAAGCGGAGTAATAGTTGTTTATATCTGTGAGGCCATGAATCGCCATTGACTACCGGCTTGCCTACCACTCGAAACGATCGACGTTTGACGAAACTATACAAGTACGTCGCAGATCGGCATGAGGTGGGTCGATGTGTCGTGTTTTAAGCTACAAATCGCTATGTCGCAAATTTGCATTTGACGACTAGAAGCTGAGTTATAGTTGTGTATATCTGTCAGGCCATGAATCACCATTGACGGCCGGATTGCTTTCCACTCGAAACGATCGATGTTTGACAAAACTATGCAAGTTCGTCGCAGATCGGTATAAGGTGGTTCGTTGGGGCGTGTTTTATGCTACAAATTGTTATGTCGCAGATTTGCATACGACGAATAGAAGCGGAGTTATTGTTGTTTCTATCTGTGAGGCCATGAATCACCATTGACGGCCGGATTGCCTACCACTCGAAACGATCGATGTTTGACGAAACTATGCAAGTTCGTCGCAGATCGGCACAAGGTGGGTCGATATGACGTGTTTTAAGCTACAAATTGCTATGTCGCAGATTTGCATTCGACGAATAGAAGCGAAGTTATAGTTGTTTATATCTGTGAGGCCGTGAATCACCATTGACGGCCGGATTCCCTACCACTCGATACGATCGACGTTTGACGAAACCATGCAAGTTCGTCGCAGATCGGCAGAAGGTGAGTCGATGTGACGTGTTTTAAGCTACAAATTGCTATGTCGCATATTCGCATACGACGAATAGAAGCGGAGTTATTGTTGTTTCTATCTGTGAGGCCATGAATCACCATTGACAGCCGGATTCCCTACCACTCGAAACGATCGATGTTTGACGAAACCATGCAAGTTCGCCGCAGATCGGCACAAGGTGGGTCGATGTGACGTGTTTCAAGCTACAAATTGATATGTCGCAGATTTGCATTCGACAAATAGAAGCGGAGTTATAGTTGTTTATATCTGTAAGGCCATGAATCACCATTGACGGCTGGATTCCCCACCACTCGAAACGATCGACGTTTGACGAAACCATGCAAGTTCGTCGCAGATCGGCAGAAGGTGGGTCGATGTGACGTGTTTTAAGCTACAAATTGCTATGTCGCATATTCGCATACGACGAATAGAAGCGGAGTTATTATTGTTTTTATCTGTGAGGCCATGAATCACCATTAACGGCCGGATTGCCTACCACTCGAAACGATCGATGTTTGACGAAACTATGCAAGTTCGTCGCAGATCGGCACAAGGTGGGTCGATGTGACGTGTTTTAACCCTTTCGCGACTACCGCCGGATATATCCGGCGCGCACGAAGCGACCGCCAGAGCCTACCGCCGGATAAATCCGGCGAGCATGAAACGATCGCCAGGGCCTACCGCCGGATATATCCGGCGAGCGCGAAGCGACCTTTCTGCTTAGCAGCGGCAACGTTGTGCTTAATCCAAAACGGCAGATAACATTGTTGCATTCGAGTATTAGCGTAACAGTTGAGGTTTAGATTTGAAGATGACAAATTGTAAGAAGGGTTTGAGGAATAAGAACTGCCGAATTTCATCGTATGAGACTGTGCACGCGCTCTGTGTAGATTTGCGGCGCGGCGCCCCGTTCAGTGGAGTCGCTTACGCGGAGCGAACCGCCGTCGCGAAAGGGTTAAACTAAAAATTGCTATGTCGCAGATTTGCATTCGACGAATAGAAGCGGAGTTATAGTTGTTTATATCTGTGAGGCCATGAAACACCATTGACGGCCGGAATGCCTACCACTCGAAACGATCGACGTTTGACGAAACTATGCAAGTTCGTCGCAGATCGGCACAAGGTGGTTCGATGTGGCGTGTTTTAAGCTACAAATTGCTATGTCGCATATTCGCATACGACGAATAGAAGCGGAGTTATAATTGTTTATATCTGTGAGGCCATGAATCACCATTGACGGCCGGATTGCTTTCCACTCGAAACGATCGATGTTTGACAAAACTATGCAAGTTCGTCGCAGATCGGTATAAGGTGGGTCGTTGGGCCGTGTTTTATGCTACAAATTGCTACGTCGCAGATTTGCATACGGCGAAAAGAAGCGGAGTTATAGTTGTTTATATCTGTGAGGCCATGAATCACCATTGACGGCCGGATTGCCTACCACTCGAAACGATCGACGTTTGACGAAACTATGCAAGTTCGTCGCAGGTCGGTATAAGGTGGTTCGTTGGGGAGTGTTTTAAGCTACAAATTGCTACGTCGCAGATTCGCATACGACGAATAGAAGCGGAATTATAGTTGTTTATATCTGTGAGGCCATGAATCGCCATTGACTACCGGATTGCCGACCACTCGAAACGATCGACGTTTGACGAAACTATACAAGTACGTCGCAGATCGGCATGAGGTGGGTCGATGTGTCGTGTTTTAAGCTACAAATCGCTATGTCGCAAATTTGCATTCGACGACTAGAAGCTGAGTTATAGTTGTTTATATCTGTCAGGCCATGAATCACCATTGACGGCCGGATTGCTTTCCACTCGAAACGATCGATGTTTGACAAAACTATGCAAGTTCGTCGCAGATCGGTATAAGGTGGTTCGTTGGGGCGTGTTTTATGCTACAAATTGTTATGTCGCAGATTTGCATACGACGAATAGAAGCGGAGTTATTGTTGTTTCTATCTGTGAGGCCATGAATCACCATTGACGGCCGGATTGCCTACCACTCGAAACGATCGATGTTTGACGAAACTATGCAAGTTCGTCGCAGATCAGCACAAGGTGGGTCGATATGACGTGTTTTAAGCTACAAATTGCTATGTCGCAGATTTGCATTCGACGAATAGAAGCGAAGTTATAGTTGTTTATATCTGTGAGGCCGTGAATCACCATTGACGGCCGGATTCCCTACCACTCGAAACGATCGACGTTTGACGAAACCATGCAAGTTCGTCGCAGATCGGCAGAAGGTGAGTCGATGTGACGTGTTTTAAGCTACAAATTGCTATGTCGCATATTCGCATACGACGAATAGAAGCGGAGTTATTGTTGTTTATATCTGTGAGGCCATGAATCACCATTGACGGCCGGATTCCCTACCACTCGAAACGATCGACGTTTGACGAAACTATACAAGTACGTCGCAGATCGGCATGAGGTGGGTCGATGTGTCGTGTTTTAAGCTACAAAACGCTATGTCGCAGATTTGCATTCGACGAATAGAAGCGGAGTTATAGTTGTTTATATCTGTGAGGCCATGAAACACCATTGACGGCCGGAATACCTACCACTCGAAACGATCGACGTTTGACGAAACTATGCAAGTTCGTCGCAGATCGGCACAAGGTGGTTCGATGTGGCGTGTTTTAAGCTACAAATTGCTATGTCGCATATTCGCATACGACGAATAGAAGCGGAGTTATTGTTGTTTATATCTGTGAGGCCATGAATCACCATTGACGGCCGGATTGCTTTCCACTCGAAACGATCGATGTTTGACAAAACTATGCAAGTTCGTCGCAGATCGGTATAAGGTGGGTCGTTGGGCCGTGTTTTATGCTACAAATTGCTACGTCGCAGATTTGCGTACGGCGAATAGAAGCGGAGTTATAGTTGTTTATATCTGTGAGGCCATGAATCACCATTGACGGCCGGATTGCCTACCACTCGAAACGATCGACGTTTGACGAAACTATGCAAGTTCATCGCAGGTCGGTATAAGGTGGTTCGTTGGGGAGTGTTTTAAGCTACAAATTGCTAGGTCGCAGATTCGCATACGACGAATAGAAGCGGAGTTATAGTTGTTTATATCTGTGAGGCCATGAATCGCCATTGACTACCGGATTGCCGACCACTCGAAACGATCGACGTTTGACGAAACTATACAAGTACGTCGCAGATCGGCATGAGGTGGGTCGATGTTTCGTGTTTTAAGCTACAAATCGCTATGTCGCAAATTTGCATTCGACGAATAGAAGCTGAGTTATAGTTGTTTATATCTGTCAGGCCATGAATCACCATTGACGGCCGGATTGCTTTCCACTCGGAACAATCGATGTTTGACAAAACTATGCAAGTTCGTCGCAGATCGGTATAAGGTGGTTCATTGGGGCGTGTTTTGAGCTACAAATTGCTAGGTCGCAGATTCGCATACGACGAATAGAAGCGGAGTTATTGTTGTTTCTATCTGTGAGGCCATGAATCACCATTGACGGCCGGATTCCCTACCACTCGAAACGATCGATGTTTGACGAAACCATGCAAGTTCGCCGCAGATCGGCACAAGGTGGGTCGATGTGACGTGTTTCAAGCTACAAATTGATATGTCGCAGATTTGCATTCGACAAATAGAAGCGGAGTTATAGTTGTTTATATCTGTGAGGCCATGAATCACCATTGACGGCTGGATTCCCTACCACTCGAAACGATCGACGTTTGACGAAACCATGCAAGTTCGTCGCAGATCGGCAGAAGGTGGGTCGATGTGACGTGTTTTAAGCTACAAATTGCTATGTCGCATATTCGCATACGACGAATAGAAGCGGAGTTATTATTGTTTTTATCTGTGAGGCCATGAATCACCATTAACGGCCGGATTGCCTACCACTCGAAACGATCGATGTTTGACGAAACTATGCAAGTTCGTCGCAGATCGGCACAAGGTGGTTCGATGTGGCGTGTTTTAAGCTACAAATTGCTATGTCGCATATTCGCATACGACGAATAGAAGCGGAGTTATTGTTGTTTAAATCTGTGAGGCCATGAATCACCATTGACGGCCGGATTGCTTTCCACTCGAAACGATCGATGTTTGACAAAACAATGCAAGTTCGTCGCAGATCGGTATAAGGTGGTTCGTTGGGGCGTGTTTTATGCTACAAATTGCTATGTCGCAGATTTGCATACGACGAATAGAAGCGGAGTTATTGTGGTTTATATCTGTGAGGCCATGAATCACCATTGACGGCCGGATTCCCTACCACTCGAAACGATCGACGTTTGACGAAACCATGCAAGTTCGTCGCAGATCGGCACACGGTGGGTCGATGTGACGTGTTTTAAGCTACAAATTGCTATGTCGCAGATTTGCATCCGACGAATAGAAGCGGAGTTATTGTTGTTTATATCTTTGAGGCCATGAATCACCATTGCCGGCCGGATTGCTTTCCACTCGAAACGATCGATGTTTGACGAAACTATGCAAGTTCGTCGCAGATCGGTATAAGGTGGTTCGTTGGGGCGTGTTTTAAGCTACAAATTGCTATGTCGCATATTCGCATACGACGAATAGTAGCGGAGTTATTGTTGTTTATATCTGTGAGGCCATGAATCACCATTGACGGCCGGATTGCTTTCCACTCGAAACGATCGATGTTTGACAAAACTATGCAAGTTCGTCGCAGATCAGTATAAGGTGGTTCGTTGGGGCGTGTTTTATGCTACAAATTGCTATGTCGCAGATTTGCATACGACGAATAGAAGCGGAGTTTTTGTTGTTTCTATCTGTGAGGCCATGAATCACCAATGACGGCCGGATTGCCTACCACTCGAAACGATCGATGTTTGACGAAACTATGCAAGTTCGTCGCAGATCGGCACAAGGTGGGTCGATGTGTCGTGTTTTAAGCTACAAATTGCTATGTCGCAGATTGGCATTCGACGAATAGAAACGGAGTTATACTTGTTTATATCTGTGAGGCCATGAATCACCATTGACGGCCGGATTCCCTACCACTCGAAACGATCGACGTTTGACGAAACCATGCAAGTTCGTCGCAGATCGGCACAAGGTGGGTCGATGTGACGTGTTTTACGCTACAAATTGCTATGTCGCAGATTTGCATACGACGAATAGAAGTGGAGTTATTGTTGTTTATATCTTTGAGGCCATGAATCACCATTGACGGCCGGATTGCTTTCCACTCGAAACGATCGATGTTTGACAAAACTATGCAAGTTCGTCGCAGATCGGTATAAGGTGGTTCGTTGGGGCGTGTTTTATGCTACAAATTGCTATGTCGCAGATTTGCATACGACGAATAGAAGCGGAGTTATTGTTGTTTAAATCTGTGAGGCCATGAATCACCATTGACGGCCGGATTGCTTTCCACTCGAAACGATCGATGTTTGACAAAACTATGCAAGTTCGTCGCAGATCGGTATAAGGTGGTTCGTTGGGGCGTGTTTTATGCTACAAATTGCTATGTCGCAGATTTGCATACGACGAATAGAAGCGGAGTTATTGTTGTTTATATCTGTGAGGCCATGAATCACCATTGACGGCCGTATTGCTTTCCACTCGAAACGTTCGATATTAGACAAAACTATGCAAGTTCGTCGCAGATCGGTATAAGGTGGTTCGTTGGGGCGTGTTTTATGCTACAAATTGCTATGTCGCAGATTTGCATACGACGAATAGAAGCGGAGTTATTGTTGTTTATATCTGTGAGGCCATGAATCACCATTGACGGCCGGATTCCCTACCACTCGAAACGATCGACGTTTGACGAAACCATGCAAGTTCGTCGCAGATCGGCACAAGGTGGGTCGATGTGACGTGTTTTAAGCTACAAATTGCTATGTCGCAGATTTGCATACGACGAATAGAAGCGGAGTTATTGTTGTTTATATCTTTGAGGCCATGAATCACCATTGACGGCCGGATTCCTTTCCACTCGAAACGATCGATGTTTGACGAAACTATGCAAGTTCGTCGTAGATCGGCACAAGGTGGTTCGATGTGGCATGTTTTAAGCTACAAATTGCTATGTCGCATATTCGCATACGACGAATAGAAGCGGAGTTATTGTTGTTTAAATCTGTGAAGCCATGAATCACCATTGACGGCCGGATTGCTTTCCACTCGAAACGATCGATGTTTGACAAAACTATGCAAGTTCGTCGCAGATCGGTATAAGGTGGTTCGTTGGGGCGTGTTTTATGCTACAAATTGCTATGTCGCAGATTTGTATACGACGAATAGAAGCGGAGTTATTGTTGTTTATATCTGTGAGGCCATGAATCACCATTGACGGCCGGATTGCTTTCCACTCGAAACGATCGATGTTTGACGAAACTATGCAAGTTCGTCGCAGATCGGCGCAAGGTGGTTCGATGTGACGTGTTTTAAGCTACAAATTGCTATGTCGCAGATTTGCATTCGACGAATAGAAGCGGAGTTATAGTTGTTTACATCTGTGAGGCCATGAATCACCATTGACGGCCGGATTCCCTACCACTCGAAACGATCGACGTTTGACGAAACCATGCAAGTTCGTCGCAGATCGGCAGAAGGTGGGTCGATGTGACGTGTTTTAAGCTACAAATTGCTATGTCGCAGATTTGCATACGACGAATAGAAGCGGAGTTTTTGTTGTTTCTATCTGTGAGGCCATGAATCACCAATGACGGCCGGATTGCCTACCACTCGAAACGATCGACGTTTGACGAAACCATGCAAGTTCGTCGCAGATCGGCACAAGGTGGGTCGATGTGACGTGTTTTAAGCTACAAATTGCTATGTCGCAGATTTGCATACGACGAATAGAAGCGGAGTTTTTGTTGTTTCTATCTGTGAGGCCATGAATCACCAATGACGGCCGGATTGCCTACCACTCGAAACGATCGATGTTTGACAAAACTATGCAAGTTCGTCGCAGATCGGTATAAGGTGGTTCGTTGGGGCGTGTTTTATGCTACAAATTGCTATGTCGCAGATTTGCATACGACGAATAGAAGCGGAGTTTTTGTTGTTTCTATCTGTGAGGCCATGAATCACCAATGACGGCCGGATTGCCTACCACTCGAAACGATCGATGTTTGACGAAACTATGCAAGTTCGTCGCAGATCGGCACAAGGTGGGTCGATGTGTCGTGTTTTAAGCTACAAATTGCTATGTCGCAGATTGGCATTCGACGAATAGAAACGGAGTTATACTTGTTTATATCTGTGAGGCCATGAATCACCATTGACGGCCGGATTCCCTACCACTCGAAACGATCGACGTTTGACGAAACCATGCAAGTTCGTCGCAGATCGGCACAAGGTGGGTCGATGTGACGTGTTTTACGCTACAAATTGCTATGTCGCAGATTTGCATACGACGAATAGAAGTGGAGTTATTGTTGTTTATATCTTTGAGGCCATGAATCACCATTGACGGCCGGATTGCTTTCCACTCGAAACGATCGATGTTTGACAAAACTATGCAAGTTCGTCGCAGATCGGTATAAGGTGGTTCGTTGGGGCGTGTTTTATGCTACAAATTGCTATGTCGCAGATTTGCATACGACGAATAGAAGCGGAGTTATTGTTGTTTAAATCTGTGAGGCCATGAATCACCATTGACGGCCGGATTGCTTTCCACTCGAAACGATCGATGTTTGACAAAACTATGCAAGTTCGTCGCAGATCGGTATAAGGTGGTTCGTTGGGGCGTGTTTTATGCTACAAATTGCTATGTCGCAGATTTGCATACGACGAATAGAAGCGGAGTTATTGTTGTTTATATCTGTGAGGCCATGAATCACCATTGACGGCCGTATTGCTTTCCACTCGAAACGTTCGATATTAGACAAAACTATGCAAGTTCGTCGCAGATCGGTATAAGGTGGTTCGTTGGGGCGTGTTTTATGCTACAAATTGCTATGTCGCAGATTTGCATACGACGAATAGAAGCGGAGTTATTGTTGTTTATATCTGTGAGGCCATGAATCACCATTGACGGCCGGATTCCCTACCACTCGAAACGATCGACGTTTGACGAAACCATGCAAGTTCGTCGCAGATCGGCACAAGGTGGGTCGATGTGACGTGTTTTAAGCTACAAATTGCTATGTCGCAGATTTGCATACGACGAATAGAAGCGGAGTTATTGTTGTTTATATCTTTGAGGCCATGAATCACCATTGACGGCCGGATTCCATTCCACTCGAAACGATCGATGTTTGACGAAACTATGCAAGTTCGTCGTAGATCGGCACAAGGTGGTTCGATGTGGCATGTTTTAAGCTACAAATTGCTATGTCGCATATTCGCATACGACGAATAGAAGCGGAGTTATTGTTGTTTAAATCTGTGAAGCCATGAATCACCATTGACGGCCGGATTGCTTTCCACTCGAAACGATCGATGTTTGACAAAACTATGCAAGTTCGTCGCAGATCGGTATAAGGTGGTTCGTTGGGGCGTGTTTTATGCTACAAATTGCTATGTCGCAGATTTGCATACGACGAATAGAAGCGGAGTTATTGTTGTTTATATCTGTGAGGCCATGAATCACCATTGACGGCCGGATTGCTTTCCACTCGAAACGATCGATGTTTGACGAAACTATGCAAGTTCGTCGCAGATCGGCGCAAGGTGGTTCGATGTGACGTGTTTTAAGCTACAAATTGCTATGTCGCAGATTTGCATTCGACGAATAGAAGCGGAGTTATAGTTGTTTACATCTGTGAGGCCATGAATCACCATTGACGGCCGGATTCCCTACCACTCGAAACGATCGACGTTTGACGAAACCATGCAAGTTCGTCGCAGATCGGCAGAAGGTGGGTCGATGTGACGTGTTTTAAGCTACAAATTGCTATGTCGCAGATTTGCATACGACGAATAGAAGCGGAGTTTTTGTTGTTTCTATCTGTGAGGCCATGAATCACCAATGACGGCCGGATTGCCTACCACTCGAAACGATCGATGTTTGACGAAACTATGCAAGTTCGTCGCAGATCGGCACAAGGTGGGTCGATGTGTCGTGTTTTAAGCTACAAATTGCTATGTCGCAGATTGGCATTCGACGAATAGAAGCGGAGTTATAGTTGTTTATATCTGTGAGGCCATGAATCACCATTGACGGCCGGATTCCCTACCACTCGAAACGATCGACGTTTGACGAAACCATGCAAGTTCGTCGCAGATCGGCACAAGGTGGGTCGATGTGACGTGTTTTACGCTACAAATTGCTATGTCGCATATTCGCATACGACGAATAGTAGCGGAGTTATTGTTGTTTATATCTGTGAGGCCATGAATCACCATTGACGGCCGGATTGCTTTCCACTCGAAACGATCGATGTTTGACAAAACTATGCAAGTTCGTCGCAGATCGGTATAAGGTGGTTCGTTGGGGCGTGTTTTATGCTACAAATTGCTATGTCGCAGATTTGCATACGACGAATAGAAGCGGAGTTTTTGTTGTTTCTATCTGTGAGGCCATGAATCACCAATGACGGCCGGATTGCCTACCACTCGAAACGATCGATGTTTGACGAAACTATGCAAGTTCGTCGCAGATCGGCACAAGGTGGGTCGATGTGTCGTGTTTTAAGCTACAAATTGCTATGTCGCAGATTGGCATTCGACGAATAGAAGCGGAGTTATAGTTGTTTATATCTGTGAGGCCATGAATCACCATTGACGGCCGGATTCCCTACCACTCGAAACGATCGACGTTTGACGAAACCATGCAAGTTCGTCGCAGATCGGCACAAGGTGGGTCGATGTGACGTGTTTTACGCTACAAATTGCTATGTCGCAGATTTGCATACGACGAATAGAAGCGGAGTTATTGTTGTTTATATCTTTGAGGCCATGAATCACCATTGACGGCCGGATTGCTTTCCACTCGAAACGATCGATGTTTGACGAAACTGTGAGAGTTCGTCGCAGATCGGCACAAGGTGGTTCGATGTGGCGTGTTTTAAGCTACAAATTGCTATGTCGCATATTCGCATACGACGAATAGAAGCGGAGTTATTGTTGTTTAAATCTGTGAGGCCATGAATCACCATTGACGGCCGGATTGCTTTCCACTCGAAACGATCGATGTTTGACAAAACTATGCAAGTTCGTCGCAGATCGGTATAAGGTGGTTCGTTGGGGCGTGTTTTATGCTACAAATTGCTATGTCGCAGATTTGCATACGACGAATAGAAGCGGAGTTATTGTTGTTTATATCTGTGAGGCCATGAATCACCAATGACGGCCGGATTGCCTACCACTCGAAACGATCGATGTTTGACGAAACTATGCAAGTTCGTCGCAGATCGGCACAAGGTGGGTCGATGTGTCGTGTTTTAAGCTACAAATTGCTATGTCGCAGATTTGCATTCGACGAATAGAAGCGGAGTTATAGTTGTTTAAATCTGTGAGGCCATGAATCACCATTGACGGCCGTATTGCTTTCCACTCGAAACGATCGATATTAGACAAAACTATGCAAGTTCGTCGCAGATCGGTATAAGGTGGTTCGTTGGGGCGTGTTTTATGCTACAAATTGCTATGTCGCAGATTTGCATACGACGAATAGAAGCGGAGTTATTGTTGTTTATATCTTGAGGCCATGAATCACCATTGACGGCCGGATTCCCTACCACTCGAAACGATCGACGTTTGACGAAACCATGCAAGTTCGTCGCAGATCGGCACAAGGTGGTTCGATGTGGCATGTTTTAAGCTACAAATTGCTATGTCGCATATTCGCATACGACGAATAGAAGCGGAGTTATTGTTGTTTAAATCTGTGAGGCCATGAATCACCATTGACGGCCGGATTGCTTTCCACTCGAAACGATCGATGTTTGACAAAACTATGCAAGTTCGTCGCAGATCGGTATAAGGTGGTTCGTTGGGGCGTGTTTTATGCTACAAATTGCTATGTCGCAGATTTGCATACGACGAATAGAAGCGGAGTTATTGTTGTTTATATCTGTGAGGCCATGAATCACCATTGACGGCCGGATTGCTTTCCACTCGAAACGATCGATGTTTGACGAAACTATGCAAGTTCGTCGCAGATCGGCGCAAGGTGGTTCGATGTGACGTGTTTTAAGCTACAAATTGCTATGTCGCAGATTTGCATTCGACGAATAGAAGCGGAGTTATAGTTGTTTACATCTGTGAGGCCATGAATCACCATTGACGGCCGGATTCCCTACCACTCGAAACGATCGACGTTTGACGAAACCATGCAAGTTCGTCGCAGATCGGCAGAAGGTGGGTCGATGTGACGTGTTTTAAGCTACAATTTGCTATGTCGCATATTCGCATACGACGAATAGAAGCGGAGTTATTGTTGTTTATATCTGTGAGGCCATGAATCACCATTGACGGCCGGATTGCCTACCACTCGAAACGATCGATGTTTGACGAAATCATGCAAGTTCGTCGCAGATCGGCGCAAGGTGGTTCGATGTGACGTGTTTTAAGCTACAAATTGCTATGTCGCAGATTTGCATTCGACGAATAGTAGCGGAGTTATTGTTGTTTATATCTGTGAGGCCATGAATCACCATTGACGGCCGGATTGCTTTCCACTCGAAACGATCGATGTTTGACAAAACTATGCAAGTTCGTCGCAGATCGGTATAAGGTGGTTCGTTGGGGCGTGTTTTATGCTACAAATTGCTATGTCGCAGATTTGCATACGACGAATAGAAGCGGAGTTTTTGTTGTTTCTATCTGTGAGGCCATGAATCACCAATGACGGCCGGATTGCCTACCACTCGAAACGATCGATGTTTGACGAAACTATGCAAGTTCGTCGCAGATCGGCACAAGGTGGGTCGATGTGTCGTGTTTTAAGCTACAAATTGCTATGTCGCAGATTGGCATTCGACGAATAGAAGCGGAGTTATAGTTGTTTATATCTGTGAGGCCATGAATCACCATTGACGGCCGGATTCCCTACCACTCGAAACGATCGACGTTTGACGAAACCATGCAAGTTCGTCGCAGATCGGCACAAGGTGGGTCGATGTGACGTGTTTTACGCTACAAATTGCTATGTCGCAGATTTGCATACGACGAATAGAAGCGGAGTTATTGTTGTTTATATCTTTGAGGCCATGAATCACCATTGACGGCCGGATTGCTTTCCACTCGAAACGATCGATGTTTGACGAAACTGTGAGAGTTCGTCGCAGATCGGCACAAGGTGGTTCGATGTGGCGTGTTTTAAGCTACAAATTGCTATGTCGCATATTCGCATACGACGAATAGAAGCGGAGTTATTGTTGTTTAAATCTGTGAGGCCATGAATCACCATTGACGGCCGGATTGCTTTCCACTCGAAACGATCGATGTTTGACAAAACTATGCAAGTTCGTCGCAGATCGGTATAAGGTGGTTCGTTGGGGCGTGTTTTATGCTACAAATTGCTATGTCGCAGATTTGCATACGACGAATAGAAGCGGAGTTATTGTTGTTTATATCTGTGAGGCCATGAATCACCAATGACGGCCGGATTGCCTACCACTCGAAACGATCGATGTTTGACGAAACTATGCAAGTTCGTCGCAGATCGGCACAAGGTGGGTCGATGTGTCGTGTTTTAAGCTACATATTGCTATGTCGCAGATTTGCATTCGACGAATAGAAGCGGAGTTATAGTTGTTTAAATCTGTGAGGCCATGAATCACCATTGACGGCCGTATTGCTTTCCACTCGAAACGATCGATATTAGACAAAACTATGCAAGTTCGTCGCAGATCGGTATAAGGTGGTTCGTTGGGGCGTGTTTTATGCTACAAATTGCTATGTCGCAGATTTGCATACGACGAATAGAAGCGGAGTTATTGTTGTTTATATCTTGAGGCCATGAATCACCATTGACGGCCGGATTCCCTACCACTCGAAACGATCGACGTTTGACGAAACCATGCAAGTTCGTCGCAGATCGGCACAAGGTGGTTCGATGTGGCATGTTTTAAGCTACAAATTGCTATGTCGCATATTCGCATACGACGAATAGAAGCGGAGTTATTGTTGTTTAAATCTGTGAGGCCATGAATCACCATTGACGGCCGGATTGCTTTCCACTCGAAACGATCGATGTTTGACAAAACTATGCAAGTTCGTCGCAGATCGGGAGAAGGTGGTTCGTTGGGGCGTGTTTTATGCTACAAATTGCTATGTCGCAGATTTGCATACGACGAATAGAAGCGGAGTTATTGTTGTTTATATCTGTGAGGCCATGAATCACCATTGACGGCCGGATTGCTTTCCACTCGAAACGATCGATGTTTGACGAAACTATGCAAGTTCGTCGCAGATCGGCGCAAGGTGGTTCGATGTGACGTGTTTTAAGCTACAAATTGCTATGTCGCAGATTTGCATTCGACGAATAGAAGCGGAGTTATAGTTGTTTACATCTGTGAGGCCATGAATCACCATTGACGGCCGGATTCCCTACCACTCGAAACGATCGACGTTTGACGAAACCATGCAAGTTCGTCGCAGATCGGCAGAAGGTGGGTCGATGTGACGTGTTTTAAGCTACAATTTGCTATGTCGCATATTCGCATACGACGAATAGAAGCGGAGTTATTGTTGTTTATATCTGTGAGGCCATGAATCACCATTGACGGCCGGATTGCCTACCACTCGAAACGATCGATGTTTGACGAAATCATGCAAGTTCGTCGCAGATCGGCGCAAGGTGGTTCGATGTGACGTGTTTTAAGCTACAAATTGCTATGTCGCAGATTTGCATTCGACGAATAGAAGCGGAGTTATAGTTGTTTATATCTGTGAGGCCATGAATCACCATTGACGGCCGGATTGCTTTCCACTCGAAACGATCGATGTTGGACGAAACTATGCAAGTTCGTCGCAGATCGGTATAAGGTGGGTCGTTGGGCCGTGTTTTATGCTACAAATTGCTAGGTCGCAGATTCGCATACGACGAATAGAAGCGGAGTTATAGTTGTTTATATCTGTCAGGCCATGAATCACCAATGACGGCCGGATTGCCTACCACTCGAAACGATCGATGTTTGACGAAACTATGCAAGTTCGTCGCAGATCGGCACAAGGTGGGTCGATGTGGCGTGTTTTAAGCTACAAATTGCTATGTCGCATATTCGCATACGACGAATAGAAGCGGAGTTATTGTTGTTTAAATCTGTGAGGCCATGAATCACCATTGACGGCCGGATTGCTTTCCACTCGAAACGATCGATGTTTGACAAAACTATGCAAGTTCGTCGCAGATCGGTATAAGGTGGTTCGTTGGGGCGTGTTTTATGCTACAAATTGCTATGTCGCAGATTTGCATACGACGAATAGAAGCGGAGTTATAGTTGTTTATATCTGTGAGGCCATGAATCACCATTGACGGCCAGATTCCCTACCACTCGAAACGATCGATGTTTGACGAAACTATGCAAGTTCGTCGCAGATCGGCACAAGGTGGGTCGATGTGTCGTGTTTTAAGCTACTAATTGCTATGTCGCAGATTGGCATTCGACGAATAGAAGCGGAGTTATAGTTGTTTATATCTGTGAGGCCATGAATCACCATTGACGGCCGGATTCCCTACCACTCGAAACGATCGACGTTTGACGAAACCATGCAAGTTCGTCGCAGATCGGCACAAGGTGGGTCGATGTGACGTGTTTTACGCTACAAATTGCTATGTCGCAGATTTGCATACGACGAATAGAAGCGGAGTTATTGTTGTTTATATCTTTGAGGCCATGAATCACCATTGACGGCCGGATTGCTTTCCACTCGAAACGATCGATGTTGGACGAAACTATGCAAGTTCGTCGCAGATCGGTATAAGGTGGTTCGTTGGGGCGTGTTTTATGCTACAAATTGCTATGTCGCAGATTTGCATACGACGAATAGAAGCGGAGTTATTGTGGTTTATATCTGTGAGGCCATGAATCACCATTGACGGCCGGATTCCCTACCACTCGAAACGATTGACGTTTGACGAAACCATGCAAGTTCGTCGCTGATCGGCACAAGGTGGGTCGATGTGACGTGTTTTAAGCTACAAATTGCTATGTCGCAGATTTGCATACGACGAATAGAAGCGGAGTTATTGTTGTTTATATCTTTGAGGCCATGAATCACCATTGCCGGCCGGATTGCTTTCCACTCGAAACGATCGATGTTTGACGAAACTATGCAAGTTCGTCGCAGATCGGTATAAGGTGGTTCGTTGGGGCGTGTTTTAAGCTACAAATTGCTATGTCGCATATTCGCATACGACGAATAGTACCGGAGTAATTGTTGTTTATATCTGTGAGGCCATGAATCACCATTGACGGCCGGATTGCTTTCCACTCGAAACGATCGATGTTTGACAAAACTATGCAAGTTCGTCGCAGATCGGTATAAGGTGGTTCGTTGGGGCGTGTTTTATGCTACAAATTGCTATGTCGCAGATTTGCATACGACGAATAGAAGCGGAGTTTTTGTTGTTTCTATCTGTGAGGCCATGAATCACCAATGACGGCCGGATTGCCTACCACTCGAAACGATCGATGTTTGACGAAACTATGCAAGTTCGTCGCAGATCGGCACAAGGTGGGTCGATGTGTCGTGTTTTAAGCTACAAATTGCTATGTCGCAGATTGGCATTCGACGAATAGAAGCGGAGTTATAGTTGTTTATATCTGTGAGGCCATGAATCACCATTGACGGCCGGATTGCTTTCCACTCAAAACGATCGATGTTTGACAAAACTATGCAAGTTCGTCGCAGATCGGTATAAGGTGGTTCGTTGGGGCGTGTTTTATGCTACAAATTGCTATGTAGCAGATTTGCATACGACGAATAGAAGCGGAATTATTGTTGTTTATATCTGTGAGGCCATGAATCACCATTGACGGCCGGATTGCTTTCCACTCGAAACGATCGATGTTTGACGAAACTATGCAAGTTCGTCGCAGATCGGCGCAAGGTGGTTCGATGTGACGTGTTTTAAGCTACAAATTGCTATGTCGCAGATTTGCATTCGACGAATAGAAGCGGAGTTATAGTTGTTTACATCTGTGAGGCCATGAATCACCATTGACGGCCGGATTCCCTACCACTCGAAACGATCGACGTTTGACGAAACCATGCAAGTTCGTCGCAGATCGGCACAAGGTGGGTCGATGTGACGTGTTTTATGCTACAAATTGCTATGTCGCAGATTTGCATACGACGAATAGAAGCGGAGTTATTGTTGTTTGTATCTGTGAGGCCATGAATCACCATTGACGGCCGGATTGCCTACCACTCGAAACGATCGATGTTTGACGAAACTATGCAAGTTCGTCGCAGATCGGTAAAAGGTGGTTCGTTGGGGCGTGTTTTATGCTACAAATTGCTAGGTCGCAGATTCGCATACGACGAATAGAAGCGGAGTTATAGTTGTTTATATCTGTGAGGCCATGAATCGCCATTGACTACCGGATTGCCTACCACTCGAAACGATCGACGTTTGACGAAACTATACAAGTACGTCGCAGATCGGCATGAGGTGGGTCGATGTGTCGTGTTTTAAGCTACAAATTGCTATGTCGCAGATTTGCATTCGACGAATAGAAGCGGAGTTATAGTTGTTTATATCTGTGAGGCCGTGAATCACCATTGACGGCCGGATTCCCTACCACTCGAAACGATCGACCTTTGACGGAACCATGCAAGTTCGTCGCGGATCGGCCGAAGGTGGGTCGATGTGACGTGTTTTAAGCTACAAATTGCTATGTCGCATATTCGCATACGACGAATAGAAGCGGAGTTATTGTTGTTTATATCTGTGAGGCCATGAATCACCATTGACGGCCGGATTGCCTACCACTTGAAACGATCGATGTTTGACGAAACTATGCAAGTTCGTCGCAGATCGGCACAACGTGGGTCGATGTGACGTGTTTTAAGCTACAAATTGCTATGTCGCATATTCGCATACGACGAATAGAAGCGGAGTTATTGTTGTTTATATCTGTGAGGCCATGAATCAACATTGACGGCCGGATTGCCTACCACTCGAAACGATCGATGTTTGACGAAACCATGCAAGTTCGTCGCAGATCGGCACAAGGTGGTTCGATGTGACGTGTTTTAAGCTACAAATTGCTATGTCGCAGATTTGCATTCGACGAATAGAAGCGGAGTTATAGTTGTTTATATCTGTGAGGCCATGAATCACCATTGACGGCCGCATTGCCTACCACTCGAAACGATCGACGTTTGACGAAACTATGCAAGTTCGTCGCAGATCGGCACAAGGTGGTTCGATGTGGCGTGTTTTAAGCTACAAATTGCTATGTCGCATATTCGCATACGACGAATAGAAGCGGAGTTATTGTTGCTTATATCTGTGAGGCCATGAATCACCATTGACGGCCGGATTGCTTTCCACTCGAAACGATCGATGTTTGACAAAACTATGCAAGTTCGTCGCAGATCGGTATAAGGTGGGTGGTTGGGCCGTGTTTTATGCTACAAATTGCTACGTCGCAGATTTGCATAAGGCGAATAGAAGCGGAGTTATAGTTGTTTATATCTGTGAGGCCATGAATCACCATTGACGGCCGGATTGCCTACCACTCGAAACGATCGACGTTTGACGAAACTATGCAAGTTCGTCGCAGATCGGCACAAGGTGGTTCGATGTGACGTGTTTTAGGCTACAAATTGCTATGTCGCAGATTTGCATTCGACGAATAGAAACGGAGTTATAGTTGTTTATATCTGTCAGGCCATGAATCACCATTGACGGCCGGATTGCTTTCCACTCGAAACGATCGATGTTTGACAAAACTATGCAAGTTCGTCGCAGATCGGTATAAGGTGGTTCGTTGGGGCGTGTTTTATGCTACATATTGCTATGTCGCAGATTTGCATTCGACGAATAGAAGCGGAGTTATAGTTGTTTATATCTGTCAGGCCATGAATCCCCATTGACGGCCGGATTGCTTTCCACTCGAAACGATCGACGTTTGACGAAACTATGCAAGTTCGTCGCAGATCGGCACAAGGTGGTTCGATGTGACGTGTTTTAGGCTACAAATTGCTATGTCGCAGATTTGCATTCGACGAATAGAAGCGGAGTTATTGTCGTTTATATCTGTGAGGCCATGAATCAACATTGACGGCCGGATTCCTTACCACTCGAAACGATCGACGTTTGACGAAACCATGCAAGTTCGTCGCAGATCGGCAGAAGGTGGGTCGATGTGACGTGTTTTAAGCTACAAATTGCTATGTCGCATATTCGCATACGACGAATAGAAGCGGAGTTATTGTTGCTTATATCTGTGAGGCCATGAATCACCATTGACGGCCGGATTGCTTTCCACTCGAAACGATCGATGTTTGACAAAACTATGCAAGTTCGTCGCAGATCGGTATAAGGTGGGTGGTTGGGCCGTGTTTTATGCTACAAATTGCTACGTCGCAGATTTGCATAAGGCGAATAGAAGCGGAGTTATAGTTGTTTATATCTGTGAGGCCATGAATCACCATTGACGGCCGGATTGCCTACCACTCGAAACGATCGACGTTTGACGAAACTATGCAAGTTCGTCGCAGATCGGCACAAGGTGGTTCGATGTGACGTGTTTTAGGCTACAAATTGCTATGTCGCAGATTTGCATTCGACGAATAGAAACGGAGTTATAGTTGTTTATATCTGTCAGGCCATGAATGACCATTGACGGCCGGATTGCTTTCCACTCGAAACGATCGATGTTTGACAAAACTATGCAAGTTCGTCGCAGATCGGTATAAGGTGGTTCGTTGGGGCGTGTTTTATGCTACATATTGCTATGTCGCAGATTTGCATTCGACGAATAGAAGCGGAGTTATAGTTGTTTATATCTGTCAGGCCATGAATCCCCATTGACGGCCGGATTGCTTTCCACTCGAAACGATCGACGTTTGACGAAACTATGCAAGTTCGTCGCAGATCGGCACAAGGTGGTTCGATGTGACGTGTTTTAGGCTACAAATTGCTATGTCGCAGATTTGCATTCGACGAATAGAAGCGGAGTTATTGTCGTTTATATCTGTGAGGCCATGAATCAACATTGACGGCCGGATTCCTTACCACTCGAAACGATCGACGTTTGACGAAACCATGCAAGTTCGTCGCAGATCGGCAGAAGGTGGGTCGATGTGACGTGTTTTAAGCTACAAATTGCTATGTCGCATATTCGCATACGACGAATAGAAGCGGAGTTATTGTTGTTTATATCTGTGAGGCCATGAATCACCATTGACGGCCGGATTGCCTACCACTAGAAACGATCGATGTTTGACGAAACCATGCAAGTTCGTCGCAGATCGGCACAAGGTGGTTCGATGTGACGTGTTTTAAGCTACAAATTGCTATGTCGCAGATTGGCATTCGACGAATAGAAGCGGAGTTATAGTTGTTTATATCTGTGAGGCCATGAATCACCATTGACGGCCGCATTGCCTACCACTCGAAACGATCGACGTTTGACGAAACTATGCAAGTTCGTCGCAGATCGGCACAAGGTGGTTCGATGTGGCGTGTTTTAAGCTACAAATTGCTATGTCGCATATTCGCATACGACGAATAGAAGCGGAGTTATTGTTGCTTATATCTGTGAGGCCATGAATCACCATTGACGGCCGGATTGCTTTCCACTCGAAACGATCGATGTTTGACAAAACTATGCAAGTTCGTCGCAGATCGGTATAAGGTGGGTGGTTGGGCCGTGTTTTATGCTACAAATTGCTACGTCGCAGATTTGCATACGGCGAATAGAAGCGGAGTTATAGTTGTTTATATCTGTGAGGCCATGAATCACCATTGACGGCCGGATTGCTTTCCACTCGAAACGATCGATGTTTGACAAAACTATGCAAGTTCGTCGCAGATCGGTATAAGGTGGTTCGTTGGGGCGTGTTTTATGCTACAAATTGCTATGTCGCAGATTTGCATACGACGAATAGAAGCGGAGTTTTTGTTGTTTCTATCTGTGAGGCCATGAATCACCAATGACGGCCGGATTGCCTACCACTCGAAACGATCGATGTTTGACGAAACTATGCAAGTTCGTCGCAGATCGGCACAAGGTGGGTCGATGTGTCGTGTTTTAAGCTACAAATTGCTATGTCGCAGATTGGCATTCGACGAATAGAAGCGGAGTTATAGTTGTTTATATCTGTGAGGCCATGAATCACCATTGACGGCCGGATTCCCTACCACTCGAAACGATCGACGTTTGACGAAACCATGCAAGTTCGTCGCAGATCGGCACAAGGTGGGTCGATGTGACGTGTTTTACGCTACAAATTGCTATGTCGCAGATTTGCATACGACGAATAGAAGCGGAGTTATTGTTGTTTATATCTTTGAGGCCATGAATCACCATTGACGGCCGGATTGCTTTCCACTCGAAACGATCGATGTTTGACGAAACTATGAGAGTTCGTCGCAGATCGGCACAAGGTGGTTCGATGTGGCGTATTTTAAGCTACAAATTGCTATGTCGCATATTCGCATACGACGAATAGAAGCGGAGTTATTGTTGTTTAAATCTGTGAGGCCATGAATCACCATTGACGGCCGGATTGCTTTCCACTCGAAACGATCGATGTTTGACAAAACTATGCAAGTTCGTCGCAGATCGGTATAAGGTGGTTCGTTGGGGCGTGTTTTATGCTACAAATTGCTATGTCGCAGATTTGCATACGACGAATAGAAGCGGAGTTATTGTTGTTTATATCTGTGAGGCCATGAATCACCAATGACGGCCGGATTGCCTACCACTCGAAACGATCGATGTTTGACGAAACTATGCAAGTTCGTCGCAGATCGGCACAAGGTGGGTCGATGTGTCGTGTTTTAAGCTACAAATTGCTATGTCGCAGATTTGCATTCGACGAATAGAAGCGGAGTTATAGTTGTTTAAATCTGTGAGGCCATGAATCACCATTGACGGCCTTATTGCTTTCCACTCGAAACGATCGATATTAGACAAAACTATGCAAGTTCGTCGCAGATCGGTATAAGGTGGTTCGTTGGGGCGTGTTTTATGCTACAAATTGCTATGTCGCAGATTTGCATACGACGAATAGAAGCGGAGTTATTGTTGTTTATATCTTGAGGCCATGAATCACCATTGACGGCCGGATTCCCTACCACTCGAAACGATCGACGTTTGACGAAACCATGCAAGTTCGTCGCAGATCGGCACAAGGTGGTTCGATGTGGCATGTTTTAAGCTACAAATTGCTATGTCGCATATTCGCATACGACGAATAGAAGCGGAGTTATTGTTGTTTAAATCTGTGAGGCCATGAATCACCATTGACGGCCGGATTGCTTTCCACTCGAAACGATCGATGTTTGACAAAACTATGCAAGTTCGTCGCAGATCGGTATAAGGTGGTTCGTTGGGGCGTGTTTTATGCTACAAATTGCTATGTCGCAGATTTGCATACGACGAATAGAAGCGGAGTTATTGTTGTTTATATCTGTGAGGCCATGAATCACCATTGACGGCCGGATTGCTTTCCACTCGAAACGATCGATGTTTGACAAAACTATGCAAGTTCGTCGCAGATCGGCGCAAGGTGGTTCGATGTGACGTGTTTTAAGCTACAAATTGCTATGTCGCAGATTTGCATTCGACGAATAGAAGCGGAGTTATAGTTGTTTACATCTGTGAGGCCATGAATCACCATTGACGGCCGGATTCCCTACCACTCGAAACGATCGACGTTTGACGAAACCATGCAAGTTCGTCGCAGATCGGCAGAAGGTGGGTCGATGTGACGTGTTTTAAGCTACAATTTGCTATGTCGCATATTCGCATACGACGAATAGAAGCGGAGTTATTGTTGTTTATATCTGTGAGGCCATGAATCACCATTGACGGCCGGATTGCCTACCACTCGAAACGATCGATGTTTGACGAAATCATGCAAGTTCGTCGCAGATCGGCGCAAGGTGGTTCGATGTGACGTGTTTTAAGCTACAAATTGCTATGTCGCAGATTTGCATTCGACGAATAGAAGCGGAGTTATAGTTGTTTATATCTGTGAGGCCATGAATCACCATTGACGGCCGGATTGCTTTCCACTCGAAACGATCGATGTTGGACGAAACTATGCAAGTTCGTCGCAGATCGGTATAAGGTGGGTCGTTGGGCCGTGTTTTATGCTACAAATTGCTAGGTCGCAGATTCGCATACGACGAATAGAAGCGGAGTTATAGTTGTTTATATCTGTCAGGCCATGAATCACCAATGACGGCCGGATTGCCTACCACTCGAAACGATCGATGTTTGACGAAACTATGCAAGTTCGTCGCAGATCGGCACAAGGTGGGTCGATGTGGCGTGTTTTAAGCTACAAATTGCTATGTCGCATATTCGCATACGACGAATAGAAGCGGAGTTATTGTTGTTTAAATCTGTGAGGCCATGAATCACCATTGACGGCCGGATTGCTTTCCACTCGAAACGATCGATGTTTGACAAAACTATGCAAGTTCGTCGCAGATCGGTATAAGGTGGTTCGTTGGGGCGTGTTTTATGCTACAAATTGCTATGTCGCAGATTTGCATACGACGAATAGAAGCGGAGTTATAGTTGTTTATATCTGTGAGGCCATGAATCACCATTGACGGCCAGATTCCCTACCACTCGAAACGATCGACGTTTGACGAAACCATGCAAGTTCGTCGCAGATCGGCACAAGGTGGGTCGATGTGACGTGTTTTAAGCTACAAATTGCTATGTCGCAGATTTGCATACGACGAATAGAAGCGGAGTTTTTGTTGTTTCTATCTGTGAGGCCATGAATCACCAATGACGGCCGGATTGCCTACCACTCGAAACGATCGATGTTTGACGAAACTATGCAAGTTCGTCGCAGATCGGCACAAGGTGGGTCGATGTGTCGTGTTTTAAGCTACTAATTGCTATGTCGCAGATTGGCATTCGACGAATAGAAGCGGAGTTATAGTTGTTTATATCTGTGAGGCCATGAATCACCATTGACGGCCGGATTCCCTACCACTCGAAACGATCGACGTTTGACGAAACCATGCAAGTTCGTCGCAGATCGGCACAAGGTGGGTCGATGTGACGTGTTTTAAGCTACAAATTGCTATGTCGCAGATTTGCATACGACGAATAGAAGCGGAGTTATTGTTGTTTATATCTTTGAGGCCATGAATCACCATTGCCGGCCGGATTGCTTTCCACTCGAAACGATCGATGTTTGACGAAACTATGCAAGTTCGTCGCAGATCGGTATAAGGTGGTTCGTTGGGGCGTGTTTTAAGCTACAAATTGCTATGTCGCATATTCGCATACGACGAATAGTACCGGAGTAATTGTTGTTTATATCTGTGAGGCCATGAATCACCATTGACGGCCGGATTGCTTTCCACTCGAAACGATCGATGTTTGACAAAACTATGCAAGTTCGTCGCAGATCGGTATAAGGTGGTTCGTTGGGGCGTGTTTTATGCTACAAATTGCTATGTCGCAGATTTGCATACGACGAATAGAAGCGGAGTTTTTGTTGTTTCTATCTGTGAGGCCATGAATCACCAATGACGGCCGGATTGCCTACCACTCGAAACGATCGATGTTTGACGAAACTATGCAAGTTCGTCGCAGATCGGCACAAGGTGGGTCGATGTGTCGTGTTTTAAGCTACAAATTGCTATGTCGCAGATTGGCATTCGACGAATAGAAGCGGAGTTATAGTTGTTTATATCTGTGAGGCCATGAATCACCATTGACGGCCGGATTCCCTACCACTCGAAACGATCGACGTTTGACGAAACCATGCAAGTTCGTCGCAGATCGGCACAAGGTGGGTCGATGTGACGTGTTTTACGCTACAAATTGCTATGTCGCAGATTTGCATACGACGAATAGAAGCGGAGTTATTGTTGTTTATATCTTTGAGGCCATGAATCACCATTGACGGCCGGATTGCTTTCCACTCGAAACGATCGATGTTTGACGAAACTATGCAAGTTCGTCGCAGATCGGCACAAGGTGGTTCGATGTGGCGTGTTTTAAGCTACAAATTGCTATGTCGCATATTCGCATACGACGAATAGAAGCGGAGTTATTGTTGTTTAAATCTGTGAGGCCATGAATCACCATTGACGGCCGGATTGCTTTCCACTCGAAACGATCGATGTTTGACAAAACTATGCAAGTTCGTCGCAGATCGGTATAAGGTGGTTCGTTGGGGCGTGTTTTATGCTACTAATTGCTATGTCGCAGATTTGCATACGACGAATAGAAGCGGAGTTATTGTTGTTTATATCTGTGAGGCCATGAATCACCAATGACGGCCGGATTGCCTACCACTCGAAACGATCGATGTTTGACGAAACTATGCAAGTTCGTCGCAGATCGGCACAAGGTGGGTCGATGTGTCGTGTTTTAAGCTACAAATTGCTATGTCGCAGATTTGCATTCGACGAGTAGAAGCGGAGGTATAGTTGTTTAAATCTGTGAGGCCATGAATCACCATTGACGGCCGTATTGCTTTCCACTCGAAACGATCGATATTAGACAAAACTATGCAAGTTCGTCGCAGATCGGTATAAGGTGGTTCGTTGGGGCGTGTTTTATGCTACAAATTGCTATGTCGCAGATTTGCATACGACGAATAGAAGCGGAGTTATTGTTGTTTATATCTGTGAGGCCATGAATCACCATTGACGGCCGGATTCCCTACCACTCGAAACGATCGACGTTTGACGAAACCATGCAAGTTCGTCGCAGATCGGCACAAGGTGGGTCGATGTGACGTGTTTTAAGCTACAAATTGCTATGTCGCAGATTTGCATACGACGAATAGAAGCGGAGTTATTGTTGTTTATATCTTTGAGGCCATGAATCACCATTGACGGCCGGATTGCTTTCCACTCGAAACGATCGATGTTTGACGAAACTATGCAAGTTCGTCGTAGATCGGCACAAGGTGGTTCGATGTGGCATGTTTTAAGCTACAAATTGCTATGTCGCATATTCGCATACGACGAATAGAAGCGGAGTTATTGTTGTTTAAATCTGTGAGGCCATGAATCACCATTGACGGCCGGATTGCTTTCCACTCAAAACGATCGATGTTTGACAAAACTATGCAAGTTCGTCGCAGATCGGTATAAGGTGGTTCGTTGGGGCGTGTTTTATGCTACAAATTGCTATGTAGCAGATTTGCATACGACGAATAGAAGCGGAATTATTGTTGTTTATATCTGTGAGGCCATGAATCACCATTGACGGCCGGATTGCTTTCCACTCGAAACGATCGATGTTTGACGAAACTATGCAAGTTCGTCGCAGATCGGCGCAAGGTGGTTCGATGTGACGTGTTTTAAGCTACAAATTGCTATGTCGCAGATTTGCATTCGACGAATAGAAGCGGAGTTATAGTTGTTTACATCTGTGAGGCCATGAATCACCATTGACGGCCGGATTCCCTACCACTCGAAACGATCGACGTTTGACGAAACCATGCAAGTTCGTCGCAGATCGGCACAAGGTGGGTCGATGTGACGTGTTTTATGCTACAAATTGCTATGTCGCAGATTTGCATACGACGAATAGAAGCGGAGTTATTGTTGTTTGTATCTGTGAGGCCATGAATCACCATTGACGGCCGGATTGCCTACCACTCGAAACGATCGATGTTTGACGAAACTATGCAAGTTCGTCGCAGATCGGTAAAAGGTGGTTCGTTGGGGCGTGTTTTATGCTACAAATTGCTAGGTCGCAGATTCGCATACGACGAATAGAAGCGGAGTTATAGTTGTTTATATCTGTGAGGCCATGAATCGCCATTGACTACCGGATTGCCTACCACTCGAAACGATCGACGTTTGACGAAACTATACAAGTACGTCGCAGATCGGCATGAGGTGGGTCGATGTGTCGTGTTTTAAGCTACAAATTGCTATGTCGCAGATTTGCATTCGACGAATAGAAGCGGAGTTATAGTTGTTTATATCTGTGAGGCCGTGAATCACCATTGACGGCCGGATTCCCTACCACTCGAAACGATCGACCTTTGACGGAACCATGCAAGTTCGTCGCGGATCGGCCGAAGGTGGGTCGATGTGACGTGTTTTAAGCTACAAATTGCTATGTCGCATATTCGCATACGACGAATAGAAGCGGAGTTATTGTTGTTTATATCTGTGAGGCCATGAATCACCATTGACGGCCGGATTGCCTACCACTTGAAACGATCGATGTTTGACGAAACTATGCAAGTTCGTCGCAGATCGGCACAACGTGGGTCGATGTGACGTGTTTTAAGCTACAAATTGCTATGTTGCATATTCGCATACGACGAATAGAAGCGGAGTTATTGTTGTTTATATCTGTGAGGCCATGAATCAACATTGACGGCCGGATTGCCTACCACTCGAAACGATCGAGGTTTGACGAAACCATGCAAGTTCGTCGCAGATCGGCACAAGGTGGTTCGATGTGACGTGTTTTAAGCTACAAATTGCTATGTCGCAGATTTGCATTCGACGAATAGAAGCGGAGTTATAGTTGTTTATATCTGTGAGGCCATGAATCACCATTGACGGCCGCATTGCCTACCACTCGAAACGATCGACGTTTGACGAAACTATGCAAGTTCGTCGCAGATCGGCACAAGGTGGTTCGATGTGGCGTGTTTTAAGCTACAAATTGCTATGTCGCATATTCGCATACGACGAATAGAAGCGGAGTTATTGTTGCTTATATCTGTGAGGCCATGAATCACCATTGACGGCCGGATTGCTTTCCACTCGAAACGATCGATGTTTGACAAAACTATGCAAGTTCGTCGCAGATCGGTATAAGGTGGGTGGTTGGGCCGTGTTTTATGCTACAAATTGCTACGTCGCAGATTTGCATACGGCGAATAGAAGCGGAGTTATAGTTGTTTATATCTGTGAGGCCATGAATCACCATTGACGGCCGGATTGCCTACCACTCGAAACGATCGACGTTTGACGAAACTATGCAAGTTCGTCGCAGATCGGCACAAGGTGGTTCGATGTGACGTGTTTTAGGCTACAAATTGCTATGTCGCAGATTTGCATTCGACGAATAGAAACGGAGTTATAGTTGTTTATATCTGTCAGGCCATGAATGACCATTGACGGCCGGATTGCTTTCCACTCGAAACGATCGATGTTTGACAAAACTATGCAAGTTCGTCGCAGATCGGTATAAGGTGGTTCGTTGGGGCGTGTTTTAAGCTACAAATTGCTATGTCGCATATTCGCATACGACGAATAGAAGCGGAGTTATAGTTGTTTATATCTGTGAGGCCATGAATCACCATTGACGGCCGGATTGCCTACCACTCGAAACGATCGACGTTTGACGAAACTATGCAAGTTCGTCGCAGATCGGCACAAGGTGGTTCGATGTGGCGTGTTTTAGGCTACAAATTGCTATGTCGCAGATTTGCATTCGACGAATAGAAACGGAGTTATAGTTGTTTATATCTGTCAGGCCATGAATGACCATTGACGGCCGGATTGCTTTCCACTCGAAACGATCGATGTTTGACAAAACTATGCAAGTTCGTCGCAGATCGGTATAAGGTGGTTCGTTGGGGCGTGTTTTATGCTACATATTGCTATGTCGCAGATTTGCATTCGACGAATAGAAGCGGAGTTATAGTTGTTTATATCTGTCAGGCCATGAATCCCCATTGACGGCCGGATTGCTTTCCACTCGAAACGATCGACGTTTGACGAAACTATGCAAGTTCGTCGCAGATCGGCACAAGGTGGTTCGATGTGACGTGTTTTAGGCTACAAATTGCTATGTCGCAGATTTGCATTCGACGAATAGAAGCGGAGTTATTGTCGTTTATATCTGTGAGGCCATGAATCAACATTGACGGCCGGATTCCTTACCACTCGAAACGATCGACGTTTGACGAAACCATGCAAGTTCGTCGCAGATCGGCAGAAGGTGGGTCGATGTGACGTGTTTTAAGCTACAAATTGCTATGTCGCATATTCGCATACGACGAATAGAAGCGGAGTTATTGTTGTTTATATCTGTGAGGCCATGAATCACCATTGACGGCCGGATTGCCTACCACTAGAAACGATCGATGTTTGACGAAACCATGCAAGTTCGTCGCAGATCGGCACAAGGTGGTTCGATGTGACGTGTTTTAAGCTACAAATTGCTATGTCGCAGATTTGCATTCGACGAATAGAAGCGGAGTTATTGTCGTTTATATCTGTGAGGCCATGAATCACCATTGACGGCCGGATTGCTTTCCACTCGAAACGATCGATGTTTGACAAAACTATGCAAGTTCGTCGCAGATCGGTATAAGGTGGTTCGTTGGGGCGTGTTTTATGCTACATATTGCTATGTCGCAGATTTGCATTCGACGAATAGAAGCGGAGTTATTGTTGTTTATATCTTTGAGGCCATGAATCACCATTGACGGCCGGATTGCTATCCACTCGAAACGATCGATGTTTGACGAAACTATGCAAGTTCGTCGTAGATCGGCACAAGGTGGTTCGATGTGGCATGTTTTAAGCTACAAATTGCTATGTCGCATATTCGCATACGACGAATAGAAGCGGAGTTATTGTTGTTTAAATCTGTGAGGCCATGAATCACCATTGACGGCCGGATTGCTTTCCACTCGAAACGATCGATGTTTGACAAAACTATGCAAGTTCGTCGCAGATCGGTATAAGGTGGATCGTTGGGGCGTGTTTTATGCTACAAATTGCTATGTCGCAGATTTGCATACGACGAATAGAAGCGGAGTTATTGTTGTTTATATCTGTGAGGCCATGAATCACCATTGACGGCCGGATTGCTTTCCACTCGAAACGATCGATGTTTGACGAAACTATGCAAGTTCGTCGCAGATCGGCGCAAGGTGGTTCGATGTGACGTGTTTTAAGCTACAAATTGCTATGTCGCAGATTTGCATTCGACGAATAGAAGCGGAGTTATAGTTGTTTACATCTGTGAGGCCATGAATCACCATTGACGGCCGGATTCCCTACCACTCGAAACGATCGACGTTTGACGAAACCATGCAAGTTCGTCGCAGATCGGCAGAAGGTGGGTCGATGTGACGTGTTTTAAGCTACAAGTTGCTATGTCGCATATTCGCATACGACGAATAGAAGCGGAGTTATTGTTGTTTATATCTGTGAGGCCATGAATCACCATTGACGGCCGGATTCCCTACCACTCGAAACGATCGACGTTTGACGAAACTATACAAGTACGTCGCAGATCGGCATGAGGTGGGTCGATGTGTCGTGTTTTAAGCTACAAATTGCTATGTCGCAGATTTGCATTCGACGAATAGAAGCGGAGTTATAGTTGTTTATATCTGTGAGGCCGTGAATCACCATTGACGGCCGGATTCCCTACCACTCGAAACGATCGACGTTTGACGAAACTATGCAAGTTCGTCGCAGATCGGCACAAGGTGGGTCGATGTGACGTGTTTTAAGCTACAAATTGCTATGTCGCAGATTTGCATTCGACGAATAGAAGCGGAGTTATAGTTGTTTATATCTGTGAGGCCATGAATCACCATTGACGGCCGCATTGCCTACCACTCGAAACGATCGACGTTTGACGAAACTATGCAAGTTCGTCGCAGATCGGCACAAGGTGGTTCGATGTGGCGTGTTTTAAGCTACAAATTGCTATGTCGCATATTCGCATACGACGAATAGAAGCGGAGTTATTGTTGCTTATATCTGTGAGGCCATGAATCACCATTGACGGCCGGATTGCTTTCCACTCGAAACGATCGATGTTTGACAAAACTATGCAAGTTCGTCGCAGATCGGTATAAGGTGGGTGGTTGGGCCGTGTTTTATGCTACAAATTGCTACGTCGCAGATTTGCATACGGCGAATAGAAGCGGAATTATAGTTGTTTATATCTGTGAGGCCATGAATCACCATTGACGGCCGGATTGCCTACCACTCGAAACGATCGACGTTTGACGAAACTATGCAAGTTCGTCGCAGATCGGCACAAGGTGGTTCGATGTGACGTGTTTTAGGCTACAAATTGCTATGTCGCAGATTTGCATTCGACGAATAGAAACGGAGTTATAGTTGTTTATATCTGTCAGGCCATGAATCACCATTGACGGCCGTATTGCTTTCCACTCGAAACGATCGATGTTTGACAAAACTATGCAAGTTCGTCGCAGATCGGTATAAGGTGGTTCGTTGGGGCGTGTTTTAAGCTACAAATTGCTATGTCGCATATTCGCATACGACGAATAGAAGCGGAGTTATTGTTGCTTATATCTGTGAGGCCATGAATCACCATTGACGGCCGGATTGCTTTCCACTCGAAACGATCGATGTTTGACAAAACTATGCAAGTTCGTCGCAGATCGGTATAAGGTGGGTGGTTGGGCCGTGTTTTATGCTACAAATTGCTACGTCGCAGATTTGCATAAGGCGAATAGAAGCGGAGTTATAGTTGTTTATATCTGTGAGGCCATGAATCACCATTGACGGCCGGATTGCCTACCACTCGAAACGATCGACGTTTGACGAAACTATGCAAGTTCGTCGCAGATCGGCACAAGGTGGTTCGATGTGACGTGTTTTAGGCTACAAATTGCTATGTCGCAGATTTGCATTCGACGAATAGAAACGGAGTTATAGTTGTTTATATCTGTCAGGCCATGAATGACCATTGACGGCCGGATTGCTTTCCACTCGAAACGATCGATGTTTGACAAAACTATGCAAGTTCGTCGCAGATCGGTATAAGGTGGGTGGTTGGGCCGTGTTTTATGCTACAAATTGCTACGTCGCAGATTTGCATACGGCGAATAGAAGCGGAGTTATAGTTGTTTATATCTGTGAGGCCATGAATCACCATTGACGGCCGGATTGCCTACCACTCGAAACGATCGACGTTTGACGAAACTATGCAAGTTCGTCGCAGATCGGCACAAGGTGGTTCGATGTGACGTGTTTTAGGCTACAAATTGCTATGTCGCAGATTTGCATTCGACGAATAGAAACGGAGTTATAGTTGTTTATATCTGTCAGGCCATGAATGACCATTGACGGCCGGATTGCTTTCCACTCGAAACGATCGATGTTTGACAAAACTATGCAAGTTCGTCGCAGATCGGTATAAGGTGGTTCGTTGGGGCGTGTTTTAAGCTACAAATTGCTATGTCGCATATTCGCATACGACGAATAGAAGCGGAGTTATAGTTGTTTATATCTGTGAGGCCATGAATCACCATTGACGGCCGGATTGCCTACCACTCGAAACGATCGACGTTTGACGAAACTATGCAAGTTCGTCGCAGATCGGCACAAGGTGGTTCGATGTGACGTGTTTTAGGCTACAAATTGCTATGTCGCAGATTTGCATTCGACGAATAGAAACGGAGTTATAGTTGTTTATATCTGTCAGGCCATGAATGACCATTGACGGCCGGATTGCTTTCCACTCGAAACGATCGATGTTTGACAAAACTATGCAAGTTCGTCGCAGATCGGTATAAGGTGGTTCGTTGGGGCGTGTTTTATGCTACATATTGCTATGTCGCAGATTTGCATTCGACGAATAGAAGCGGAGTTATAGTTGTTTATATCTGTCAGGCCATGAATCCCCATTGACGGCCGGATTGCTTTCCACTCGAAACGATCGACGTTTGACGAAACTATGCAAGTTCGTCGCAGATCGGCACAAGGTGGTTCGATGTGACGTGTTTTAGGCTACAAATTGCTATGTCGCAGATTTGCATTCGACGAATAGAAGCGGAGTTATTGTCGTTTATATCTGTGAGGCCATGAATCAACATTGACGGCCGGATTCCTTACCACTCGAAACGATCGACGTTTGACGAAACCATGCAAGTTCGTCGCAGATCGGCAGAAGGTGGGTCGATGTGACGTGTTTTAAGCTACAAATTGCTATGTCGCATATTCGCATACGACGAATAGAAGCGGAGTTATTGTTGTTTATATCTGTGAGGCCATGAATCACCATTGACGGCCGGATTGCCTACCACTAGAAACGATCGATGTTTGACGAAACCATGCAAGTTCGTCGCAGATCGGCACAAGGTGGTTCGATGTGACGTGTTTTAAGCTACAAATTGCTATGTCGCAGAATTGCATTCGACGAATAGAAGCGGAGTTATTGTCGTTTATATCTGTGAGGCCATGAATCACCATTGACGGCCGGATTGCTTTCCACTCGAAACGATCGATGTTTGACAAAACTATGCAAGTTCGTCGCAGATCGGTATAAGGTGGTTCGTTGGGGCGTGTTTTATGCTACATATTGCTATGTCGCAGATTTGCATTCGACGAATAGAAGCGGAGTTATTGTTGTTTATATCTTTGAGGCCATGAATCACCATTGACGGCCGGATTGCTATCCACTCGAAACGATCGATGTTTGACGAAACTATGCAAGTTCGTCGTAGATCGGCACAAGGTGGTTCGATGTGGCATGTTTTAAGCTACAAATTGCTATGTCGCATATTCGCATACGACGAATAGAAGCGGAGTTATTGTTGTTTAAATCTGTGAGGCCATGAATCACCATTGACGGCCGGATTGCTTTCCACTCGAAACGATCGATGTTTGACAAAACTATGCAAGTTCGTCGCAGATCGGTATAAGGTGGTTCGTTGGGGCGTGTTTTAAGCTACAAATTGCTATGTCGCAGATTTGCATACGACGAATAGAAGCGGAGTTATTGTTGTTTATATCTGTGAGGCCATGAATCACCATTGACGGCCGGATTGCTTTCCACTCGAAACGATCGATGTTTGACGAAACTATGCAAGTTCGTCGCAGATCGGCGCAAGGTGGTTCGATGTGACGTGTTTTAAGCTACAAATTGCTATGTCGCAGATTTGCATTCGACGAATAGAAGCGGAGTTATAGTTGTTTACATCTGTGAGGCCATGAATCACCATTGACGGCCGGATTCCCTACCACTCGAAACGATCGACGTTTGACGAAACCATGCAAGTTCGTCGCAGATCGGCAGAAGGTGGGTCGATGTGACGTGTTTTAAGCTACAAGTTGCTATGTCGCATATTCGCATACGACGAATAGAAGCGGAGTTATTGTTGTTTATATCTGTGAGGCCATGAATCACCATTGACGGCCGGATTCCCTACCACTCGAAACGATCGACGTTTGACGAAACTATACAAGTACGTCGCAGATCGGCATGAGGTGGGTCGATGTGTCGTGTTTTAAGCTACAAATTGCTATGTCGCAGATTTGCATTCGACGAATAGAAGCGGAGTTATAGTTGTTTATATCTGTGAGGCCGTGAATCACCATTGACGGCCGGATTCCCTACCACTCGAAACGATCGACGTTTGACGAAACTATGCAAGTTCGTCGCAGATCGGCACAAGGTGGGTCGATGTGACGTGTTTTAAGCTACAAATTGCTATGTCGCAGATTTGCATTCGACGAATAGAAGCGGAGTTATAGTTGTTTATATCTGTGAGGCCATGAATCACCATTGACGGCCGCTTTGCCTACCACTCGAAACGATCGACGTTTGACGAAACTATGCAAGTTCGTCGCAGATCGGCACAAGGTGGTTCGATGTGGCGTGTTTTAAGCTACAAATTGCTATGTCGCATATTCGCATACGACGAATAGAAGCGGAGTTATTGTTGCTTATATCTGTGAGGCCATGAATCACCATTGACGGCCGGATTGCTTTCCACTCGAAACGATCGATGTTTGACAAAACTATGCAAGTTCGTCGCAGATCGGTATAAGGTGGGTGGTTGGGCCGTGTTTTATGCTACAAATTGCTACGTCGCAGATTTGCATACGGCGAATAGAAGCGGAATTATAGTTGTTTATATCTGTGAGGCCATGAATCACCATTGACGGCCGGATTGCCTACCACTCGAAACGATCGACGTTTGACGAAACTATGCAAGTTCGTCGCAGATCGGCACAAGGTGGTTCGATGTGACGGGTTTTAGGCTACAAATTGCTATGTCGCAGATTTGCATTCGACGAATAGAAACGGAGTTATAGTTGTTTATATCTGTCAGGCCATGAATCACCATTGACGGCCGTATTGCTTTCCACTCGAAACGATCGATGTTTGACAAAACTATGCAAGTTCGTCGCAGATCGGTATAAGGTGGTTCGTTGGGGCGTGTTTTAAGCTACAAATTGCTATGTCGCATATTCGCATACGACGAATAGAAGCGGAGTTATTGTTGCTTATATCTGTGAGGCCATGAATCACCATTGACGGCCGGATTGCTTTCCACTCGAAACGATCGATGTTTGACAAAACTATGCAAGTTCGTCGCAGATCGGTATAAGGTGGGTGGTTGGGCCGTGTTTTATGCTACAAATTGCTACGTCGCAGATTTGCATAAGGCGAATAGAAGCGGAGTTATAGTTGTTTATATCTGTGAGGCCATGAATCACCATTGACGGCCGGATTGCCTACCACTCGAAACGATCGAAGTTTGACGAAACTATGCAAGTTCGTCGCAGATCGGCACAAGGTGGTTCGATGTGACGTGTTTTAGGCTACAAATTGCTATGTCGCAGATTTGCATTCGACGAATAGAAACGGAGTTATAGTTGTTTATATCTGTCAGGCCATGAATGACCATTGACGGCCGGATTGCTTTCCACTCGAAACGATCGATGTTTGACAAAACTATGCAAGTTCGTCGCAGATCGGTATAAGGTGGGTGGTTGGGCCGTGTTTTATGCTACAAATTGCTACGTCGCAGATTTGCATACGGCGAATAGAAGCGGAGTTATAGTTGTTTATATCTGTGAGGCCATGAATCACCATTGACGGCCGGATTGCCTACCACTCGAAACGATCGACGTTTGACGAAACTATGCAAGTTCGTCGCAGATCGGCACAAGGTGGTTCGATGTGACGTGTTTTAGGCTACAAATTGCTATGTCGCAGATTTGCATTCGACGAATAGAAACGGAGTTATAGTTGTTTATATCTGTCAGGCCATGAATGACCATTGACGGCCGGATTGCTTTCCACTCGAAACGATCGATGTTTGACAAAACTATGCAAGTTCGTCGCAGATCGGTATAAGGTGGTTCGTTGGGGCGTGTTTTAAGCTACAAATTGCTATGTCGCATATTCGCATACGACGAATAGAAGCGGAGTTATAGTTGTTTATATCTGTGAGGCCATGAATCACCATTGACGGCCGGATTCCCTACCACTCGAAACGATCGACGTTTGACGAAACTATGCAAGTTCGTCGCAGATCGGCACAAGGTGGTTCGATGTGACGTGTTTTAGGCTACAAATTGCTATGTCGCAGATTTGCATTCGACGAATAGAAACGGAGTTATAGTTGTTTATATCTGTCAGGCCATGAATGACCATTGACGGCCGGATTGCTTTCCACTCGAAACGATCGATGTTTGACAAAACTATGCAAGTTCGTCGCAGATCGGTATAAGGTGGTTCGTTGGGGCGTGTTTTATGCTACATATTGCTATGTCGCAGATTTGCATTCGACGAATAGAAGCGGAGTTATAGTTGTTTATATCTGTCAGGCCATGAATCCCCATTGACGGCCGGATTGCTTTCCACTCGAAACGATCGACGTTTGACGAAACTATGCAAGTTCGTCGCAGATCGGCACAAGGTGGTTCGATGTGACGTGTTTTAGGCTACAAATTGCTATGTCGCAGATTTGCATTCGACGAATAGAAGCGGAGTTATTGTCGTTTATATCTGTGAGGCCATGAATCAACATTGACGGCCGGATTCCTTACCACTCGAAACGATCGACGTTTGACGAAACCATGCAAGTTCGTCGCAGATCGGCAGAAGGTGGGTCGATGTGACGTGTTTTAAGCTACAAATTGCTATGTCGCATATTCGCATACGACGAATAGAAGCGGAGTTATTGTTGTTTATATCTGTGAGGCCATGAATCACCATTGACGGCCGGATTGCCTACCACTAGAAACGATCGATGTTTGACGAAACTATGCAAGTTCGTCGCAGATCGGCACAAGGTGGTTCGATGTGACGTGTTTTAAGCTACAAATTGCTATGTCGCAGATTTGCATTCGACGAATAGAAGCGGAGTTATTGTCGTTTATATCTGTGAGGCCATGAATCACCATTGACGGCCGGATTGCTTTCCACTCGAAACGATCGATGTTTGACAAAACTATGCAAGTTCGTCGCAGATCGGTATAAGGTGGTTCGTTGGGGCGTGTTTTATGCTACATATTGCTATGTCGCAGATTTGCATTCGACGAATAGAAGCGGAGTTATTGTTGTTTATATCTTTGAGGCCATGAATCACCATTGACGGCCGGATTGCTATCCACTCGAAACGATCGATGTTTGACGAAACTATGCAAGTTCGTCGTAGATCGGCACAAGGTGGTTCGATGTGGCATGTTTTAAGCTACAAATTGCTATGTCGCATATTCGCATACGACGAATAGAAGCGGAGTTATTGTTGTTTAAATCTGTGAGGCCATGAATCACCATTGACGGCCGGATTGCTTTCCACTCGAAACGATCGATGTTTGACAAAACTATGCAAGTTCGTCGCAGATCGGTATAAGGTGGTTCGTTGGGGCGTGTTTTATGCTACAAATTGCTATGTCGCAGATTTGCATACGACGAATAGAAGCGGAGTTATTGTTGTTTATATCTGTGAGGCCATGAATCACCATTGACGGCCGGATTGCTTTCCACTCGAAACGATCGATGTTTGACGAAACTATGCAAGTTCGTCGCAGATCGGCGCAAGGTGGTTCGATGTGACGTGTTTTAAGCTACAAATTGCTATGTCGCAGATTTGCATTCGACGAATAGAAGCGGAGTTATAGTTGTTTACATCTGTGAGGCCATGAATCACCATTGACGGCCGGATTCCCTACCACTCGAAACGATCGACGTTTGACGAAACCATGCAAGTTCGTCGCAGATCGGCAGAAGGTGGGTCGATGTGACGTGTTTTAAGCTACAAGTTGCTATGTCGCATATTCGCATACGACGAATAGAAGCGGAGTTATTGTTGTTTATATCTGTGAGGCCATGAATCACCATTGACGGCCGGATTCCCTACCACTCGAAACGATCGACGTTTGACGAAACTATACAAGTACGTCGCAGATCGGCATGAGGTGGGTCGATGTGTCGTGTTTTAAGCTACAAATTGCTATGTCGCAGATTTGCATTCGACGAATAGAAGCGGAGTTATAGTTGTTTATATCTGTGAGGCCGTGAATCACCATTGACGGCCGGATTCCCTACCACTCGAAACGATCGACGTTTGACGAAACTATGCAAGTTCGTCGCAGATCGGCACAAGGTGGGTCGATGTGACGTGTTTTAAGCTACAAATTGCTATGTCGCAGATTTGCATTCGACGAATAGAAGCGGAGTTATAGTTGTTTATATCTGTGAGGCCATGAATCACCATTGACGGCCGCATTGCCTACCACTCGAAACGATCGACGTTTGACGAAACTATGCAAGTTCGTCGCAGATCGGCACAAGGTGGTTCGATGTGGCGTGTTTTAAGCTACAAATTGCTATGTCGCATATTCGCATACGACGAATAGAAGCGGAGTTATTGTTGCTTATATCTGTGAGGCCATGAATCACCATTGACGGCCGGATTGCTTTCCACTCGAAACGATCGATGTTTGACAAAACTATGCAAGTTCGTCGCAGATCGGTATAAGGTGGGTGGTTGGGCCGTGTTTTATGCTACAAATTGCTACGTCGCAGATTTGCATACGGCGAATAGAAGCGGAATTATAGTTGTTTATATCTGTGAGGCCATGAATCACCATTGACGGCCGGATTGCCTACCACTCGAAACGATCGACGTTTGACGAAACTATGCAAGTTCGTCGCAGATCGGCACAAGGTGGTTCGATGTGACGTGTTTTAGGCTACAAATTGCTATGTCGCAGATTTGCATTCGACGAATAGAAGCGGAGTTATAGTTGTTTATATCTGTCAGGCCATGAATCACCATTGACGGCCGTATTGCTTTCCACTCGAAACGATCGATGTTTGACAAAACTATGCAAGTTCGTCGCAGATCGGTATAAGGTGGTTCGTTGGGGCGTGTTTTAAGCTACAAATTGCTATGTCGCATATTCGCATACGACGAATAGAAGCGGAGTTATTGTTGCTTATATCTGTGAGGCCATGAATCACCATTGACGGCCGGATTGCTTTCCACTCGAAACGATCGATGTTTGACAAAACTATGCAAGTTCGTCGCAGATCGGTATAAGGTGGGTGGTTGGGCCGTGTTTTATGCTACAAATTGCTACGTCGCAGATTTGCATAAGGCGAATAGAAGCGGAGTTATAGTTGTTTATATCTGTGAGGCCATGAATCACCATTGACGGCCGGATTGCCTACCACTCGAAACGATCGACGTTTGACGAAACTATGCAAGTTCGTCGCAGATCGGCACAAGGTGGTTCGATGTGACGTGTTTTAGGCTACAAATTGCTATGTCGCAGATTTGCATTCGACGAATAGAAACGGAGTTATAGTTGTTTATATCTGTCAGGCCATGAATGACCATTGACGGCCGGATTGCTTTCCACTCGAAACGATCGATGTTTGACAAAACTATGCAAGTTCGTCGCAGATCGGTATAAGGTGGTTCGTTGGGGCGTGTTTTATGCTACATATATCTATGTCGCAGATTTGCATTCGACGAATAGAAGCGGAGTTATAGTTGTTTATATCTGTCAGGCCATGAATCCCCATTGACGGCCGGATTGCTTTCCACTCGAAACGATCGACGTTTGACGAAACTATGCAAGTTCGTCGCAGATCGGCACAAGGTGGTTCGATGTGACGTGTTTTAGGCTACAAATTGCTATGTCGCAGATTTGCATTCGACGAATAGAAGCGGAGTTATTGTCGTTTATATCTGTGAGGCCATGAATCAACATTGACGGCCGGATTCCTTACCACTCGAAACGATCGACGTTTGACGAAACCATGCAAGTTCGTCGCAGATCGGCAGAAGGTGGGTCGATGTGACGTGTTTTAAGCTACAAATTGCTATGTCGCATATTCGCATACGACGAATAGAAGCGGAGTTATTGTTGTTTATATCTGTGAGGCCATGAATCACCATTGACGGCCGGATTGCCTACCACTAGAAACGATCGATGTTTGACGAAACCATGCAAGTTCGTCGCAGATCGGCACAAGGTGGTTCGATGTGACGTCTTTTATGCTACAAATTGCTATGTCGCAGATTTGCATTCGACGAATAGAAGCGGAGTTATTGTCGTTTATATCTGTGAGGCCATGAATCACCATTGACGGCCGGATTCCCTACCACTCGAAACGATCGACGTTTGACGAAACCATGCAAGTTCGTCGCAGATCGGCACAAGGTGGGTCGATGTGACGTGTTTTACGCTACAAATTGCTATGTCGCAGATTTGCATACGACGAATAGAAGCGGAGTTATTGTTGTTTATATCTTTGAGGCCATGAATCACCATTGACGGCCGGATTGCTTTCCACTCGAAACGATCGATGTTTGACGAAACTATGCAAGTTCGTCGCAGATCGGCACAAGGTGGTTCGATGTGGCGTGTTTTAAGCTACAAATTGCTATGTCGCATATTCGCATACGACGAATAGAAGCGGAGTTATTGTTGTTTAAATCTGTGAGGCCATGAATCACCATTGACGGCCGGATTGCTTTCCACTCGAAACGATCGATGTTTGACAAAACTATGCAAGTTCGTCGCAGATCGGTATAAGGTGGTTCGTTGGGGCGTGTTTTATGCTACAAATTGCTATGTCCCAGATTTGCATACGACGAATAGAAGCGGAGTTATTGTTGTTTATATCTGTGAGGCCATGAATCACCAATGACGGCCGGATTGCCTACCACTCGAAACGATCGATGTTTGACGAAACTATGCAAGTTCGTCGCAGATCGGCACAAGGTGGGTCGATGTGTCGTGTTTTAAGCTACAAATTGCTATGTCGCAGATTTGCATTCGACGAATAGAAGCGGAGTTATAGTTGTTTAAATCTGTAAGGCCATGAATCACCATTGACGGCCGTATTGCTTTCCACTCGAAACGATCGATATTAGACAAAACTATGCAAGTTCGTCGCAGATCGGTATAAGGTGGTTCGTTGGGGCGTGTTTTATGCTACAAATTGCTATGTCGCAGATTTGCATACGACGAATAGAAGCGGAGTTATTGTTGTTTATATCTGTGAGGCCATGAATCACCATTGACGGCCGGATTCCCTACCACTCGAAACGATCGACGTTTGACGAAACCATGCAAGTTCGTCGCAGATCGGCACAAGGTGGGTCGATGTGACGTGTTTTAAGCTACAAATTGCTATGTCGCAGATTTGCATACGACGAATAGAAGCGGAGTTATTGTTGTTTATATCTGTGAGGCCATGAATCACCATTGACGGCCGGATTGCTTTCCACTCGAAACGATCGATGTTTGACGAAACTATGCAAGTTCGTCGCAGATCGGTATAACGTGGTTCGTTGGGGCGTGTTTTAAGCTACAAATTGCTATGTCGCAGATTCGCATACGGCGTATAGAAGCGGACTTATAGTTGTTTATATCTGTGAGGCCATGAATCGCCATTGACTACCGAAATGCCTACCACTCGAAACGATCGACGTTTGACGAAACTATACAAGTACGTCGCAGATCGGCATGAGGTGGGCCGATGTGTCGTGTTTTAAGCTACAAATTGCTATGTCGCAGATTCGCATACGACGAATAGAAGCGGAGTTATTGTTGTTTATATCTGTGAGGCCATGAATCACCATTGACGGCCGGATTCCCTACCTTTCGAAACGATCGACGTTTGACGAAACTATACAAGTACGTCGCAGATCGGCATGAGGTGGGTCGATGTGTCGTGTTTTAAGCTACAAATTGCTATGTCGCAGATTTGCATTCGACGAATAGAAGCGGAGTTATAGTTGTTTATATCTGTGAGGCCGTGAATCACCATTGACGGCCGGATTCCCTACCACTCGAAACGATCGACGTTTGACGAAACTATGCAAGTTCGTCGCAGATCGGCACAAGGTGGGTCGATGTGACGTGTTTTAAGCTACAAATTGCTATGTCGCAGATTTGCATTCGACGAATAGAAGCGGAGTTATAGTTGTTTATATCTGTGAGGCCATGAATCACCATTGACGGCCGGATTCCTTACCACTCGAAACGATCGACGTTTGACGAAACCATGCAAGTTCGTCGCAGATCAGCACAAGGTGGGTCGATGTGACGTGTTTTATGCTACAAATTGCTATGTCGCAGATTTGCATACGACGAATAGAAGCGGAGTTATTGTTGTTTATATCTTTGAGGCCATGAATCACCATTGACGGCCGGATTGCTTTCCACTCGAAACGATCGATGTTTGACGAAACTATGCAAGTTCGTCGCAGATCGGCACAAGGTGGTTCGATGTGGCGTGTTTTAAGCTACAAATTGCTATGTCGCATATTCGCATACGACGAATAGAAGCGGAGTTATTGTTGTTTAAATCTGTGAGGCCATGAATCACCATTGACGGCCGGATTGCTTTCCACTCGAAACGATCGATGTTTGACAAAACTATGCAAGTTCGTCGCAGATCGGTATAAGGTGGTTCGTTGGGGCGTGTTTTATGCTACAAATTGCTATGTCCCAGATTTGCATACTACGAATAGAAGCGGAGTTATTGTTGTTTATATCTGTGAGGCCATGAATCACCAATGACGGCCGGATTGCCTACCACTCGAAACGATCGATGTTTGACGAAACTATGCAAGTTCGTCGCAGATCGGCACAAGGTGGGTCGATGTGTCGTGTTTTAAGCTACAAATTGCTATGTCGCAGATTTGCATTCGACGAATAGAAGCGGAGTTATAGTTGTTTAAATCTGTAAGGCCATGAATCACCATTGACGGCCGTATTGCTTTCCACTCGAAACGATCGATATTAGACAAAACTATGCAAGTTCGTCGCAGATCGGTATAAGGTGGTTCGTTGGGGCGTGTTTTATGCTACAAATTGCTATGTCGCAGATTTGCATACGACGAATAGAAGCGGAGTTATTGTTGTTTATATCTGTGAGGCCATGAATCACCATTGACGGCCGGATTCCCTACCACTCGAAACGATCGACGTTTGACGAAACCATGCAAGTTCGTCGCAGATCGGCACAAGGTGGGTCGATGTGACGTGTTTTAAGCTACAAATTGCTATGTCGCAGATTTGCATACGACGAATAGAAGCGGAGTTATTGTTGTTTATATCTGTGAGGCCATGAATCACCATTGACGGCCGGATTGCTTTCCACTCGAAACGATCGATGTTTGACGAAACTATGCAAGTTCGTCGCAGATCGGTATAACGTGGTTCGTTGGGGCGTGTTTTAAGCTACAAATTGCTATGTCGCAGATTCGCATACGGCGTATAGAAGCGGACTTATAGTTGTTTATATCTGTGAGGCCATGAATCGCCATTGACTACCGAAATGCCTACCACTCGAAACGATCGACGTTTGACCAAACTATACAAGTACGTCGCAGATCGGCATGAGGTGGGCCGATGTGTCGTGTTTTAAGCTACAAATTGCTATGTCGCAGATTCGCATACGACGAATAGAAGCGGAGTTATTGTTGTTTATATCTGTGAGGCCATGAATCACCATTGACGGCCGGATTCCCTACCACTCGAAACGATCGACGTTTGACGAAACTATACAAGTACGTCGCAGATCGGCATGAGGTGGGTCGATGTGTCGTGTTTTAAGCTACAAATTGCTATGTCGCAGATTTGCATTCGACGAATAGAAGCGGAGTTATAGTTGTTTATATCTGTGAGGCCGTGAATCACCATTGACGGCCGGATTCCCTACCACTCGAAACGATCGACGTTTGACGAAACTATGCAAGTTCGTCGCAGATCGGCACAAGGTGGGTCGATGTGACGTGTTTTAAGCTACAAATTGCTATGTCGCAGATTTGCATTCGACGAATAGAAGCGGAGTTATAGTTGTTTATATCTGTGAGGCCATGAATCACCATTGACGGCCGGATTCCTTACCACTCGAAACGATCGACGTTTGACGAAACCATGCAAGTTCGTCGCAGATCAGCACAAGGTGGGTCGATGTGACGTGTTTTATGCTACAAATTGCTATGTCGCAGATTTGCATACGACGAATAGAAGCGGAGTTATTGTTGTTTGTATCTGTGAGGCCATGAATCACCATTGACGGCCGGATTGCCTACCACTCGAAACGATCGATGTTTGACGAAACTATGCAAGTTCGTCGCAGATCGGTAAAAGGTGGTTCGTTGGGGCGTGTTTTATGCTACAAATTGCTATGTCGCAGATTTGCATACGACGAATAGAAGCGGAGTTATTGTTGTTTATATCTGTGAGGCCATGAATCACCATTGACGGCCGGATTGCTTTCCACTCGAAACGATCGATGGTTGACGAAACTATGCAAGTTCGTCGCAGATCGGCACAAGGTGGGTCGATGTGACGTGTTTTAAGCTACAAATTGCTATGTCGCAGATTTGCATACGACGAATAGAAGCGGAGTTATTGTTGTTTATATCTGTGAGGCCATGAATCACCATTGACGGCCGGATTCCCTACCACTCGAAACGATCGACGTTTGACGAAACCATGCAAGTTCGTCGCAGATCGGCACAAGGTGGGTCGATGTGACGTGTTTTAAGCTACAAATTGCTATGTCGCAGATTTGCATACGACGAATAGAAGCGGAGTTATTGTTGTTTATATCTGTGAGGCCATGAATCACCATTGACGGCCGGATTGCTTTCCACTCGAAACGATCGATGTTTGACGAAACTATGCAAGTTCGTCGCAGATCGGTATAACGTGGTTCGTTGGGGCGTGTTTTAAGCTACAAATTGCTATGTCGCAGATTCGCATACGGCGTATAGAAGCGGACTTATAGTTGTTTATATCTGTGAGGCCATGAATCGCCATTGACTACCGAAATGCCTACCACTCGAAACGATCGACGTTTGACGAAACTATACAAGTACGTCGCAGATCGGCATGAGGTGGGCCGATGTGTCGTGTTTTAAGCTACAAATTGCTATGTCGCAGATTCGCATACGACGAATAGAAGCGGAGTTATTGTTGTTTATATCTGTGAGGCCATGAATCACCATTGACGGCCGGATTCCCTACCACTCGAAACGATCGACGTTTGACGAAACTATACAAGTACGTCGCAGATCGGCATGAGGTGGGTCGATGTGTCGTGTTTTAAGCTACAAATTGCTATGTCGCAGATTTGCATTCGACGAATAGAAGCGGAGTTATAGTTGTTTATATCTGTGAGGCCGTGAATCACCATTGACGGCCGGATTCCCTACCACTCGAAACGATCGACGTTTGACGAAACTATGCAAGTTCGTCGCAGATCGGCACAAGGTGGGTCGATGTGACGTGTTTTAAGCTACAAATTGCTATGTCGCAGATTTGCATTCGACGAATAGAAGCGGAGTTATAGTTGTTTATATCTGTGAGGCCATGAATCACCATTGACGGCCGGATTCCTTACCACTCGAAACGATCGACGTTTGACGAAACCATGCAAGTTCGTCGCAGATCAGCACAAGGTGGGTCGATGTGACGTGTTTTATGCTACAAATTGCTATGTCGCAGATTTGCATACGACGAATAGAAGCGGAGTTATTGTTGTTTATATCTGTGAGGCCATGAATCACCAATGACGGCCGGATTGCCTACCACTCGAAACGATCGATGTTTGACGAAACTATGCAAGTTCGTCGCAGATCGGCACAAGGTGGTTCGATGTGACGTGTTTTAGGCTACAAATTGCTATGTCGCAGATTTGCATTCGACGAATAGAAGCGGAGTTATTGTCGTTTATATCTGTGAGGCCATGAATCAACATTGACGGCCGGATTCCTTACCACTCGAAACGATCGACGTTTGACGAAACCATGCAAGTTCGTCGCAGATCGGCAGAAGGTGGGTCGATGTGACGTGTTTTAAGCTACAAATTGCTATGTCGCATATTCGCATACGACGAATAGAAGCGGAGTTATTGTTGTTTATATCTGTGAGGCCATGAATCACCATTGACGGCCGGATTGCCTACCACTAGAAACGATCGATGTTTGACGAAACCATGCAAGTTCGTCGCAGATCGGCACAAGGTGGTTCGATGTGACGTCTTTTATGCTACAAATTGCTATGTCGCAGATTTGCATTCGACGAATAGAAGCGGAGTTATTGTCGTTTATATCTGTGAGGCCATGAATCACCATTGACGGCCGGATTCCCTACCACTCGAAACGATCGACGTTTGACGAAACCATGCAAGTTCGTCGCAGATCGGCACAAGGTGGGTCGATGTGACGTGTTTTACGCTACAAATTGCTATGTCGCAGATTTGCATACGACGAATAGAAGCGGAGTTATTGTTGTTTATATCTTTGAGGCCATGAATCACCATTGACGGCCGGATTGCTTTCCACTCGAAACGATCGATGTTTGACGAAACTATGCAAGTTCGTCGCAGATCGGCACAAGGTGGTTCGATGTGGCGTGTTTTAAGCTACAAATTGCTATGTCGCATATTCGCATACGACGAATAGAAGCGGAGTTATTGTTGTTTAAATCTGTGAGGCCATGAATCACCATTGACGGCCGGATTGCTTTCCACTCGAAACGATCGATGTTTGACAAAACTATGCAAGTTCGTCGCAGATCGGTATAAGGTGGTTCGTTGGGGCGTGTTTTATGCTACAAATTGCTATGTCCCAGATTTGCATACGACGAATAGAAGCGGAGTTATTGTTGTTTATATCTGTGAGGCCATGAATCACCAATGACGGCCGGATTGCCTACCACTCGAAACGATCGATGTTTGACGAAACTATGCAAGTTCGTCGCAGATCGGCACAAGGTGGGTCGATGTGTCGTGTTTTAAGCTACAAATTGCTATGTCGCAGATTTGCATTCGACGAATAGAAGCGGAGTTATAGTTGTTTAAATCTGTAAGGCCATGAATCACCATTGACGGCCGTATTGCTTTCCACTCGAAACGATCGATATTAGACAAAACTATGCAAGTTCGTCGCAGATCGGTATAAGGTGGTTCGTTGGGGCGTGTTTTATGCTACAAATTGCTATGTCGCAGATTTGCATACGACGAATAGAAGCGGAGTTATTGTTGTTTATATCTGTGAGGCCATGAATCACCATTGACGGCCGGATTCCCTACCACTCGAAACGATCGACGTTTGACGAAACCATGCAAGTTCGTCGCAGATCGGCACAAGGTGGGTCGATGTGACGTGTTTTAAGCTACAAATTGCTATGTCGCAGATTTGCATACGACGAATAGAAGCGGAGTTATTGTTGTTTATATCTGTGAGGCCATGAATCACCATTGACGGCCGGATTGCTTTCCACTCGAAACGATCGATGTTTGACGAAACTATGCAAGTTCGTCGCAGATCGGTATAACGTGGTTCGTTGGGGCGTGTTTTAAGCTACAAATTGCTATGTCGCAGATTCGCATACGGCGTATAGAAGCGGACTTATAGTTGTTTATATCTGTGAGGCCATGAATCGCCATTGACTACCGAAATGCCTACCACTCGAAACGATCGACGTTTGACGAAACTATACAAGTACGTCGCAGATCGGCATGAGGTGGGCCGATGTGTCGTGTTTTAAGCTACAAATTGCTATGTCGCAGATTCGCATACGACGAATAGAAGCGGAGTTATTGTTGTTTATATCTGTGAGGCCATGAATCACCATTGACGGCCGGATTCCCTACCACTCGAAACGATCGACGTTTGACGAAACTATACAAGTACGTCGCAGATCGGCATGAGGTGGGTCGATGTGTCGTGTTTTAAGCTACAAATTGCTATGTCGCAGATTTGCATTCGACGAATAGAAGCGGAGTTATAGTTGTTTATATCTTTGAGGCCATGAATCACCATTGACGGCCGGATTGCTTTCCACTCGAAACGATCGATGTTTGACGAAACTATGCAAGTTCGTCGCAGATCGGCACAAGGTGGTTCGATGTGGCGTGTTTTAAGCTACAAATTGCTATGTCGCATATTCGCATACGACGAATAGAAGCGGAGTTATTGTTGTTTAAATCTGTGAGGCCATGAATCACCATTGACGGCCGGATTGCTTTCCACTCGAAACGATCGATGTTTGACAAAACTATGCAAGTTCGTCGCAGATCGGTATAAGGTGGTTCGTTGGGGCGTGTTTTATGCTACAAATTGCTATGTCCCAGATTTGCATACGACGAATAGAAGCGGAGTTATTGTTGTTTATATCTGTGAGGCCATGAATCACCAATGACGGCCGGATTGCCTACCACTCGAAACGATCGATGTTTGACGAAACTATGCAAGTTCGTCGCAGATCGGCACAAGGTGGGTCGATGTGTCGTGTTTTAAGCTACAAATTGCTATGTCGCAGATTTGCATTCGACGAATAGAAGCGGAGTTATAGTTGTTTAAATCTGTAAGGCCATGAATCACCATTGACGGCCGTATTGCTTTCCACTCGAAACGATCGATATTAGACAAAACTATGCAAGTTCGTCGCAGATCGGTATAAGGTGGTTCGTTGGGGCGTGTTTTATGCTACAAATTGCTATGTCGCAGATTTGCATACGACGAATAGAAGCGGAGTTATTGTTGTTTATATCTGTGAGGCCATGAATCACCATTGACGGCCGGATTCCCTACCACTCGAAACGATCGACGTTTGACGAAACCATGCAAGTTCGTCGCAGATCGGCACAAGGTGGGTCGATGTGACGTGTTTTAAGCTACAAATTGCTATGTCGCAGATTTGCATACGACGAATAGAAGCGGAGTTATTGTTGTTTATATCTGTGAGGCCATGAATCACCATTGACGGCCGGATTGCTTTCCACTCGAAACGATCGATGTTTGACGAAACTATGCAAGTTCGTCGCAGATCGGTATAACGTGGTTCGTTGGGGCGTGTTTTAAGCTACAAATTGCTATGTCGCAGATTCGCATACGGCGTATAGAAGCGGACTTATAGTTGTTTATATCTGTGAGGCCATGAATCGCCATTGACTACCGAAATGCCTACCACTCGAAACGATCGACGTTTGACGAAACTATACAAGTACGTCGCAGATCGGCATGAGGTGGGCCGATGTGTCGTGTTTTAAGCTACAAATTGCTATGTCGCAGATTCGCATACGACGAATAGAAGCGGAGTTATTGTTGTTTATATCTGTGAGGCCATGAATCACCATTGACGGCCGGATTCCCTACCACTCGAAACGATCGACGTTTGACGAAACTATACAAGTACGTCGCAGATCGGCATGAGGTGGGTCGATGTGTCGTGTTTTAAGCTACAAATTGCTATGTCGCAGATTTGCATTCGACGAATAGAAGCGGAGTTATAGTTGTTTATATCTGTGAGGCCGTGAATCACCATTGACGGCCGGATTCCCTACCACTCGAAACGATCGACGTTTGACGAAACTATGCAAGTTCGTCGCAGATCGGCACAAGGTGGGTCGATGTGACGTGTTTTAAGCTACAAATTGCTATGTCGCAGATTTGCATTCGACGAATAGAAGCGGAGTTATAGTTGTTTGTATCTGTGAGGCCATGAATCACCATTGACGGCCGGATTCCTTACCACTCGAAACGATCGACGTTTGACGAAACCATGCAAGTTCGTCGCAGATCAGCACAAGGTGGGTCGATGTGACGTGTTTTATGCTACAAATTGCTATGTCGCAGATTTGCATACGACGAATAGAAGCGGAGTTATTGTTGTTTGTATCTGTGAGGCCATGAATCACCATTGACGGCCGGATTGCCTACCACTCGAAACGATCGATGTTTGACGAAACTATGCAAGTTCGTCGCAGATCGGTAAAAGGTGGTTCGTTGGGGCGTGTTTTATGCTACAAATTGCTATGTCGCAGATTTGCATACGACGAATAGAAGCGGAGTTATTGTTGTTTATATCTGTGAGGCCATGAATCACCATTGACGGCCGGATTGCTTTCCACTCGAAACGATCGATGTTTGACGAAACTATGCAAGTTCGTCGCAGATCGGTATAAGGTGGTTCGTTGGGGCGTGTTTTAAGCTACAAATTGCTATGTCGCAGATTCGCATACGGCGTATAGAAGCGGACTTATAGTTGTTTATATCTGTGAGGCCATGAATCGCCATTGACTACCGAAATGCCTACCACTCGAAACGATCGACGTTTGACGAAACTATACAAGAACGTCGCAGATCGGCATGAGGTAGGCCGATGTGTCGTGTTTTAAGCTACAAATTGCTATGTCGCAGATTCGCATACGACGAATAGAAGCGGAGTTATTGTTGTTTATATCTGTAAGGCCATGAATCACCATTGACGGCCGGATTCCCTACCACTCGAAACGATCGACGTTTGACGAAACCATGTAAAGTTCGTCGCAGATCGGCACAAGGTGGGTCGATGTGACGTGTTTTATGCTACAAATTGCTATGTCGCAGATTTGCATTCGACGAATAGAAGCGGAGTTATAGTTGTTTATATCTGTCTGGCCATGAATCACCATTGACGGCCGGATTGCTTTCCACTAGAATCGATCGATGTTTGACGAAACTATGCAAGTTCGTCGCAGATCGGTATAAGGTGGTTCATTGGGGCGTGTTTTAAGCTACAAGTTGCTAGATCGCAGATTCGCATACGACGAATAGAAGCGGAGTTATAGTTGTTTATATCTGTGAGGCCATGAATCGCCATTGACTACCGGATTGCCTACCACTCGAAACGATCGACGTTTGACGAAACTATACAAGTACGTCGCAGATCGGCATGAGGTGGGTCGATGTGTCGTGTTTTAAGCTACAAATTGCTATGTCGCAGATTTGCATTCGACGAATAGAAGCGGAGTTATAGTTGTTTATATCTGTGAGGCCGTGAATCACCATTGACGGCCGGATTCCCTACCACTCGAAACGATCGACCTTTGACGAAACCATGCAAGTTCGTCGCGGATCGGCCGAAGGTGGGTCGATGTGACGTGTTTTAAGCTACAAATTGCTATGTCGCATATTCGCATACGACGAATAGAAGCGGAGTTATTGTTGTTTATATCTGTGAGGCCATGAATCACCATTGACGGCCGGATTGCCTACCACTTGAAACGATCGATGTTTGACGAAACTATGCAAGTTCGTCGCAGATCGGCACAACGTGGGTCGATGTGACGTGTTTTAAGCTACAAATTGCTAGGTCGCAGATTCGCATACGACGAATAGAAGCGGAGTTATAGTTGTTTATATCTGTGAGGCCATGAATCGCCATTGACTACCGGATTGCCTACCACTCGAAACGATCGACGTTTGACGAAACTATACAAGTACGTCGCAGATCGGCATGAGGTAGTCGCGCTGTGACCGCCGTAGCGTGCAGACGTGTTCCGCGAGCGCTCCGCGAGTAGTTGCGAGGAAGGGGAAATAATACGCGCGCGCCGGATAGTGTGTCGGAAATAATTTGTGTAACGCGGGACGATGGAATTTATTGCAACGGGATTAAAGCAATGAATTCCCCGGGCGTTATTAGTGTTGTTAATTTGTGGTCAAACAGAGTGTGGTGTGTTCTTTCGACGGACATTTGGAGAAAGACAACCAGACAAGGATTAGCAGAATCAACGAGCAGCCAGGGATGGTCGAGGACCCGGTCCAGTAGGCGGTGGACAACACGATAAGCTCCCAATAAATTATCGACTTCCGAATAAAATGAAATATTAAATGTAGCGTTTCGCGTCGCGAAATATTAGAATATTTCTTTAATACGTGCGAAATAGTTTGTTATGCCAGGCGACCGTATCCACGCAAAACAATAAAGCGCGAGAAGAAAGGGGATGGTACGCGGCGCGGCTCAGGCATCGGCCGAGCCGCGGGAAAACAAAACAGGCCGACCGGCGGCTACCGGGTGGCACGTACACGCGCGAGAAATATTATAATAAACAATTTTCGCGATACTACAAAACGCTCGTACAACGCATTAAACAGCACGCACGGCGGTTGCAGACGTTGCGCCGCGGCAACGGCGTCTCTCTCTCTCTCTTTCTCTCTCTCTCTCTCTCTCTCTCTCTCTCTTTCTTTCTTTCTCTCTGTCATTCTCTCTCCGCTCTCTCTCTCTCTCTCTTTCCCGCACTCTGTCTTTCCGTATGAATGTCGAACCGTGCAAGTAATGAATGACTGAAGACTCGTCGTGAAAATGACTCGTATCGCCACGATCAGATGATCTAGATACGAGACAGAGCCGAGTACTAGACTCGGGGATGAAAGGGGAAAACGTCACCGGACAATTTCTCAAACCGCGCGACATATTAGATGTAAGCGCATCGTGACCACGAGCTATCGGGTTCGCGACAGCAATTGGGAAGGCCCGTCTGAGTAGGGAAATGCCATCCAGGAAAGCCGTGACATCGAGAGATGATCATACGGCCAAGTACTGGCGCAGGACCGAAGAAGAGGGCAGAAACCACGCGGCGACCGAATGCGGCAAGTGACAAGCGGGTCACGGAATGAATGAGTCGAAAAATTGTACACAGAGTAAGAATGTGTAATAACGCGGCCGGGGGATGAAGGGCAATAACGCGAAGCTTGAGTAGAGTAGCGAGAATTAATTTTCAATAACCGATGGTGCTCGGCCCAAGCACAAATGCATGACACTACACTACCGAGTGTAGTGAAGGCGACTCCACACGCGGGAAGTCGGACAGGTGACAGGTCGAGCAGAGTTGGGGCTCTGCTACACCACTGCACGTTACCTCGGAGGAATGAAGCGATGCACAACTCACTCCGTGCATCGCGGTATGTAGCGTAGCGCAAGTAGTTTAACAAAAAAAACTCAGAGATCTCCCTTTTCCGACTAGATGCGTATTAGAACTATTATATTTAAGTTCGTTAAGCATAGGCGCGACACTTAAACATTAAGGCGGTAGATTTAAGGAGAAAGGGGAGGTCATCTGAGATCGCCCTTACAGGGCCGCGGCGGAATCAAGCTCTCCAGAGCTAAAAGGCCCACCGGGAGGTCTTAGGTCGGGCCTGGAAAGCCACAGAATGTGTGAAAACGGTCAGCGGACCGTACAAAGTAGAAGCAAAAATGTGAATAAAGATAAATGTTGGCTGGAAGGGCAAAACCACTCGGCTACTGCCTTCCTGGATTGATTACTAGACAAAATTAATACGCGTAATAAAGTAAACAGAGTCACGTAATTTAAAGTAATTGATTGAACTTGATCTGGATTTGTATTACTTAAAAATCTCAGAAGGGCAGTCAGCAGGGTACAGCCGCACTGGGCCGACACCTTCCCAGTCGGGGGCGGGGGGATCGTGTTCGTGACGAATACGAGAGTATAAGCAGTCACGATCCCACGTATTTTGGGCGGCGCGAAGCGACGCCCAGGAGCACCCGTCCTTGAGGAGTGGCGTCTGGTGTTTAGCTGGTACAAATCCGGCATACCCTGGCCTCACCCCAATGAGGCCAGAAGTCTTCTCGAAGATTCACCAGACGTAAAAAAAAAAAAAAAAAAGATCGGCATGAGGTGGGTCGATGTGTCGTGTTTTAAGCTACAAATTGCTATGTCGCAGATTTGCATTCGACGAATAGAAGCGGAGTTATAGTTGTTTATATCTGTGAGGCCATGAATCACCATTGACGGCCGGATTGCCTACCACTCGAAACGATCGACGTTTGACGAAACTATGCAAGTTCGTCGCAGATCGGCACAAGGTGGTTCGATGTGACGTGTTTTAGGCTACAAATTGCTATGTCGCAGATTTGCATTCGACGAATAGAAACGGAGTTATAGTTGTTTATATCTGTCAGGCCATGAATGACCATTGACGGCCGGATTGCTTTCCACTCGAAACGATCGATGTTTGAGAAAACTATGCAAGTTCGTCGCAGATCGGTATAAGGTGGTTCGTTGGGGCGTGTTTTAAGCTACAAATTGCTATGTCGCATATTCGCATACGACGAATAGAAGCGGAGTTATTGTTGCTTATATCTGTGAGGCCATGAATCACCATTGACGGCCGGATTGCTTTCCACTCGAAACGATCGATGTTTGACAAAACTATGCAAGTTCGTCGCAGATCGGTATAAGGTGGCTGGTTGGGCCGTGTTTTATGCTACAAATTGCTACGTTGCAGATTTGCATAAGGCGAATAGAAGCGGAGTTATAGTTGTTTATATCTGTGAGGCCATGAATCACCATTGACGGCCGGATTGCCTACCACTCGAAACGATCGACGTTTGACGAAACTATGCAAGTTCGTCGCAGATCGGCACAAGGTGGTTCGATGTGACGTGTTTTAGGCTACAAATTGCTATGTCGCAGATTTGCATTCGACGAATAGAAACGGAGTTATAGTTGTTTATATCTGTCAGGCCATGATTGACCATTGACGGCCGGATTGCTTTCCACTCGAAACGATCGATGTTTGACAAAACTATGCAAGTTCGTCGCAGATCGGTATAAGGTGGTTCGTTGGGGCGTGTTTTATGCTACATATTGCTATGTCGCAGATTTGCATTCGACGAATAGAAGCGGAGTTATAGTTGTTTATATCTGTCAGGCCATGAATCCCCATTGACGGCCGGATTGCTTTCCACTCGAAACGATCGACGTTTGACGAAACTATGCAAGTTCGTCGCAGATCGGCACAAGGTGGTTCGATGTGACGTGTTTTAGGCTACAAATTGCTATGTCGCAGATTTGCATTCGACGAATAGAAGCGGAGTTATTGTCGTTTATATCTGTGAGGCCATGAATCAACATTGACGGCCGGATTCCTTACCACTCGAAACGATCGACGTTTGACGAAACCATGCAAGTTCGTCGCAGATCGGCAGAAGGTGGGTCGATGTGACGTGTTTTAAGCTACAAATTGCTATGTCGCATATTCGCATACGACGAATAGAAGCGGAGTTATTGTTGTTTATATCTGTGAGGCCATGAATCACCATTGACGGCCGGATTGCCTACCACTAGAAACGATCGATGTTTGACGAAACCATGCAAGTTCGTCGCAGATCGGCACAAGGTGGTTCGATGTGACGTGTTTTAAGCTACAAATTGCTATGTCGCAGATTTGCATTCGACGAATAGAAGCGGAGTTATTGTCGTTTATATCTGTGAGGCCATGAATCACCATTGACGGCCGGATTCCCTACCACTCGAAACGATCGACGTTTGACGAAACCATGCAAGTTCGTCGCAGATCGGTATAAGGTGGGTGGTTGGGCCGTGTTTTATGCTACAAATTGCTACGTCGCAGATTTGCATACGGCGAATAGAAGCGGAGTTATAGTTGTTTATATCTGTGAGGCCATGAATCACCATTGACGGCCGGATTGCCTACCACTCGAAACGATCGACGTTTGACGAAACTATGCAAGTTCGTCGCAGATCGGCACAAGGTGGTTCGATGTGACGTGTTTTAGGCTACAAATTGCTATGTCGCAGATTTGCATTCGACGAATAGAAGCAGAGTTATAGTTGTTTATATCTGTCAGGCCATGAATCACCATTGACGGCCGGATTGCTTTCCACTCGAAACGATCGATGTTTGACAAAACTATGCAAGTTCGTCGCAGATCGGTATAAGGTGGTTCGTTGGGGCGTGTTTTATGCTACATATTGCTATGTCGCAGATTTGCATTCGACGAATAGAAGCGGAGTTATAGTTGTTTATATCTGTCAGGCCATGAATCACCATTGACGGCCGGATTGCTTTCCACTCGAAACGATCGACGTTTGACGAAACTATGCAAGTACGTCGCAGATCGGCACAAGGTGGTTCGATGTGACGTGTTTTAGGCTACAAATTGCTATGTCGCAGATTTGCATTCGACGAATAGAAGCGGAGTTATTGTCGTTTATATCTGTGAGGCCATGAATCACCATTGACGGCCGGATTCGCTACCACTCGAAACGATCGACGTTTGACGAAACCATGCAAGTTCGTCGCAGATCGGCAGAAGGTGGGTCGATGTGACGTGTTTTAAGCTACAAATTGCTATGTCGCATATTCGCATACGACGAATAGAAGCGGAGTTATTGTTGTTTATATCTGTGAGGCCATGAATCACCATTGACGGCCGGATTGCCTACCACTAGAAACGATCGATGTTTGACGAAACCATGCAAGTTCGTCGCAGATCGGCACAAGGTGGTTCGATGTGACGTGTTTTAAGCTACAAATTGCTATGTCGCAGATTTGCATTCGACGAATAGAAGCGGAGTTATAGTTGTTTATATCTGTGAGGCCATGAATCACCATTGACGGCCGGATTGCCTACCACTCGAAACGATCGACGTTTGACGAAACTATGCAAGTTCGTCGCAGATCGGCACAAGGTGGTTCGATGTGGCGTGTTTTAAGCTACAAATTGCTATGTCGCGTATTCGCATACGACGAATAGAAGCGGAGTTATAGTTGTTTATATCTGTGAGGCCATGAATCACCATTGGCGGCCGGATTGCCTACCACTCGAAACGATCGACGTTTGACGAAACTATGCAAGTTCGTCGCAGATCGGCACAAGGTGGTTCGATGTGACGTGTTTTAAGCTACAAATTGCTATGTCGCAGATTTGCATTCGACGAATAGAAGCGGAGTTATAGTTGTTTATATCTGTGAGGCCATGAATCACCATTGACGGCCGGATTGCCTACCACTCGAAACGATCGACGTTTGACGAAACTATGCAAGTTCGTCGCAGATCGGCACAAGGTGGTTCGATGTGGCGTGTTTTAAGCTACAAATTGCTATGTCGCATATTCGCATACGACGAATAGAAGCGGAGTTATTGTTGCTTATATCTGTGAGGCCATGAATCACCATTGACGGCCGGATTGCTTTCCACTCGAAACGATCGATGTTTGACAAAACTATGCAAGTTCGTCGCAGATCGGTATAAGGTGGGTGGTTGGGCCGTGTTTTATGCTACAAATTGCTACGTCGCAGATTTGCATACGGCGAATAGAAGCGGACTTATAGTTGTTTATATCTGTGAGGCCATGAATCACCATTGACGGCCGGATTGCCTACCACTCGAAACGATCGACGTTTGACGAAACTATGCAAGTTCGTCGCAGATCGGCACAAGGTGGTTCGATGTGACGTGTTTTAGGCTACAAATTGCTATGTCGCAGATTTGCATTCGACGAATAGAAACGGAGTTATAGTTGTTTATATCTGTCAGGCCATGAATCACCATTGACGGCCGGATTGCTTTCCACTCGAAACGATCGATGTTTGACAAAACTATGCAAGTTCGTCGCAGATCGGTATAAGGTGGTTCGTTGGGCCGTGTTTTATGCTACAAATTGCTACGTCGCAGATTTGCATACGGCGAATAGAAGCGGAGTTATAGTTGTTTATATCTGTGAGGCCATGAATCACCATTGACGGCCGGATTGCCTACCACTCGAAACGATCGACGTTTGACGAAACTATGCAAGTTCGTCGCAGATCGGCACAAGGTGGTTCGATGTGACGTGTTTTAGGCTACAAATTGCTATGTCGCAGATTTGCATTCGACGAATAGAAACGGAGTTATAGTTGTTTATATCTGTCAGGCCATGAATCACCATTGACGGCCGGATTGCTTTCCACTCGAAACGATCGATGTTTGACAAAACTATGCAAGTTCGTCGCAGATCGGTATAAGGTGGTTCGTTGGGCCGTGTTTTATGCTACAAATTGCTACGTCGCAGATTTGCATACGGCGAATAGAAGCGGAGTTATAGTTGTTTATATCTGTGAGGCCATGAATCACCATTGACGGCCGGATTGCCTACCACTCGAAACGATCGACGTTTGACGAAACTATGCAAGTTCGTCGCAGATCGGCACAAGGTGGTTCGATGTGACGTGTTTTAGGCTACAAATTGCTATGTCGCAGATTTGCATTCGACGAATAGAAACGGAGTTATAGTTGTTTATATCTGTCAGGCCATGAATGACCATTGACGGCCGGATTGCTTTCCACTCGAAACGATCGATGTTTGAGAAAACTATGCAAGTTCGTCGCAGATCGGTATAAGGTGGTTCGTTGGGGCGTGTTTTAAGCTACAAATTGCTATGTCGCATATTCGCATACGACGAATAGAAGCGGAGTTATTGTTGCTTATATCTGTGAGGCCATGAATCACCATTGACGGCCGGATTGCTTTCCACTCGAAACGATCGATGTTTGACAAAACTATGCAAGTTCGTCGCAGATCGGTATAAGGTGGGTGGTTGGGCCGTGTCTTATGCTACAAATTGCTACGTTGCAGATTTGCATAAGGCGAATAGAAGCGGAGTTATAGTTGTTTATATCTGTGAGGCCATGAATCACCATTGACGGCCGGATTGCCTACCACTCGAAACGATCGACGTTTGACGAAACTATGCAAGTTCGTCGCAGATCGGCACAAGGTGGTTCGATGTGACGTGTTTTAGGCTACAAATTGCTATGTCGCAGATTTGCATTCGACGAATAGAAACGGAGTTATAGTTGTTTATATCTGTCAGGCCATGATTGACCATTGACGGCCGGATTGCTTTCCACTCGAAACGATCGATGTTTGACAAAACTATGCAAGTTCGTCGCAGATCGGTATAAGGTGGTTCGTTGGGGCGTGTTTTATGCTACATATTGCTATGTCGCAGATTTGCATTCGACGAATAGAAGCGGAGTTATAGTTGTTTATATCTGTCAGGCCATGAATCCCCATTGACGGCCGGATTGCTTTCCACTCGAAACGATCGACGTTTGACGAAACAATGCAAGTTCGTCGCAGATCGGCACAAGGTGGTTCGATGTGACGTGTTTTAGGCTACAAATTGCTATGTCGCAGATTTGCATTCGACGAATAGAAGCGGAGTTATTGTCGTTTATATCTGTGAGGCCATGAATCAACATTGACGGCCGGATTCCTTACCACTCGAAACGATCGACGTTTGACGAAACCATGCAAGTTCGTCGCAGATCGGCAGAAGGTGGGTCGATGTGACGTGTTTTAAGCTACAAATTGCTATGTCACATATTCGCATACGACGAATAGAAGCGGAGTTATTGTTGTTTATATCTGTGAGGCCATGAATCACCATTGACGGCCGGATTGCCTACCACTAGAAACGATCGATGTTTGACGAAACCATGCAAGTTCGTCGCAGATCGGCATAAGGTGGTTCGATGTGACGTGTTTTAAGCTACAAATTGCTATGTCGCAGATTTGCATTCGACGAATAGAAGCGGAGTTATTGTCGTTTATATCTGTGAGGCCATGAATCACCATTGACGGCCGGATTCCCTACCACTCGAAACGATCGACGTTTGACGAAACCATGCAAGTTCGTCGCAGATCGGTATAAGGTGGGTGGTTGGGCCGTGTTTTATGCTACAAATTGCTACGTCGCAGATTTGCATACGGCGAATAGAAGCGGAGTTATAGTTGTTTATATCTGTGAGGCCATGAATCACCATTGACGGCCGGATTGCCTACCACTCGAAACGATCGACGTTTGACGAAACTATGCAAGTTCGTCGCAGATCGGCACAAGGTGGTTCGATGTGACGTGTTTTAGGCTACAAATTGCTATGTCGCAGATTTGCATTCGACGAATAGAAGCAGAGTTATAGTTGTTTATATCTGTCAGGCCATGAATCACCATTGACGGCCGGATTGCTTTCCACTCGAAACGATCGATGTTTGACAAAACTATGCAAGTTCGTCGCAGATCGGTATAAGGTGGTTCGTTGGGGCGTGTTTTATGCTACATATTGCTATGTCGCAGATTTGCATTCGACGAATAGAAGCGGAGTTATAGTTGTTTATATCTGTCAGGCCATGAATCACCATTGACGGCCGGATTGCTTTCCACTCGAAACGATCGACGTTTGACGAAACTATGCAAGTACGTCGCAGATCGGCACAAGGTGGTTCGATGTGACGTGTTTTAGGCTACAAATTGCTATGTCGCAGATTTGCATTCGACGAATAGAAGCGGAGTTATTGTCGTTTATATCTGTGAGGCCATGAATCACCATTGACGGCCGGATTCGCTACCACTCGAAACGATCGACGTTTGACGAAACCATGCAAGTTCGTCGCAGATCGGCAGAAGGTGGGTCGATGTGACGTGTTTTAAGCTACAAATTGCTATGTCGCATATTCGCATACGACGAATAGAAGCGGAGTTATTGTTGTTTATATCTGTGAGGCCATGAATCACCATTGACGGCCGGATTGCCTACCACTAGAAACGATCGATGTTTGACGAAACCATGCAAGTTCGTCGCAGATCGGCACAAGGTGGTTCGATGTGACGTGTTTTAAGCTACAAATTGCTATGTCGCCGATTTGCATTCGACGAATAGAAGCGGAGTTATAGTTGTATATATCTGTGAGGCCATGAATCACCATTGACGGCCGGATTGCCTACCACTCGAAACGATCGACGTTTGACGAAACTATGCAAGTTCGTCGCAGATCGGCACAAGGTGGTTCGATGTGGCGTGTTTTAAGCTACAAATTGCTATGTCGCGTATTCGCATACGACGAATAGAAGCGGAGTTATAGTTGTTTATATCTGTGAGGCCATGAATCACCATTGGCGGCCGGATTGCCTACCACTCGAAACGATCGACGTTTGACGAAACTATGCAAGTTCGTCGCAGATCGGCACAAGGTGGTTCGATGTGACGTGTTTTAAGCTACAAATTGCTATGTCGCAGATTTGCATTCGACAAATAGAAACGGAGTTATAGTTGTTTATATCTGTCAGGCCATGAATCACCATTGACGGCCGGATTGCTTTCCACTCGAAACGATCGATGTTTGACAAAACTATGCAAGTTCGTCGCAGATCGGTATAAGGTGGTTCGTTGGGGCGTGTTTTATGCTACATATTGCTATGTCGCAGATTTGCATTCGACGAAAAGAAGCGGAGTTATAGTTGTTTATATCTGTCAGGCCATGAATCACCATTGACGGCCGGATTGCTTTCCACTCGAAACGATGGACGTTTGACGAAACTATGCAAGTTCGTCGCAGATCGGCACAAGGTGGTTCGATGTGACGTGTTTTAGGCTACAAATTGCTATGTCGCAGATTTGCATTCGACGAATAGAAGCGGAGTTATAGTTGTTTATATCTGTCAGGCCATGAATGACCATTGACGGCCGGATTGCTTTCCACTCGAAACGATCGATGTTTGACAAAACTATGCAAGTTCGTCGCAGATCGGTATAAGGTGGTTCGTTGGGGCGTGTTTTATGCTACATATTGCTATGTCGCAGATTTGCATTCGACGAATAGAAGCGGAGTTATAGTTGTTTATATCTGTCAGGCCATGAATCCCCATTGACGGCCGGATTGCTTTCCACTCGAAACGATCGACGTTTGACGAAACTATGCAAGTTCGTCGCAGATCGGCACAAGGTGGTTCGATGTGACGTGTTTTAGGCTACAAATTGCTATGTCGCAGATTTGCATTCGACGAATAGAAGCGGAGTTATTGTCGTTTATATCTGTGAGGCCATGAATCAACATTGACGGCCGGATTCCTTACCACTCGAAACGATCGACGTTTGACGAAACCATGCAAGTTCGTCGCAGATCGGCAGAAGGTGGGTCGATGTGACGTGTTTTAAGCTACAAATTGCTATGTCGCATATTCGCATACGACGAATAGAAGCGGAGTTATTGTTGTTTATATCTGTGAGGCCATGAATCACCATTGACGGCCGGATTCCCTACCACTCGAAACGATCGACGTTTGACGAAACCATGCAAGTTCGTCGCAGATCGGTATAAGGTGGGTGGTTGGGCCGTGTTTTATGCTACAAATTGCTACGTCGCAGATTTGCATACGGCGAATAGAAGCGGAGTTATAGTTGTTTATATCTGTGAGGCCATGAATCACCATTGACGGCCGGATTGCCTACCACTCGAAACGATCGACGTTTGACGAAACTATGCAAGTTCGTCGCAGATCGGCACAAGGTGGTTCGATGTGACGTGTTTTAGGCTACAAATTGCTATGTCGCAGATTTGCATTCGACGAATAGAAGCAGAGTTATAGTTGTTTATATCTGTCAGGCCATGAATCACCATTGACGGCCGGATTGCTTTCCACTCGAAACGATCGATGTTTGACAAAACTATGCAAGTTCGTCGCAGATCGGTATAAGGTGGTTCGTTGGGGCGTGTTTTATGCTACATATTGCTATGTCGCAGATTTGCATTCGACGAATAGAAGCGGAGTTATAGTTGTTTATATCTGTCAGGCCATGAATCACCATTGACGGCCGGATTGCTTTCCACTCGAAACGATCGACGTTTGACGAAACTATGCAAGTACGTCGCAGATCGGCACAAGGTGGTTCGATGTGACGTGTTTTAGGCTACAAATTGCTATGTCGCAGATTTGCATTCGACGAATAGAAGAGGAGTTATTGTCGTTTATATCTGTGAGGCCATGAATCACCATTGACGGCCGGATTCCCTACCACTCGAAACGATCGACGTTTGACGAAACCATGCAAGTTCGTCGCAGATCGGCAGAAGGTGGGTCGATGTGACGTGTTTTAAGCTACAAATTGCTATGTCGCATATTCGCATACGACGAATAGAAGCGGAGTTATTGTTGTTTATATCTGTGAGGACATGAATCACCATTGACGGCCGGATTGCCTACCACTCGAAACGATCGACGTTTGACGAAACTATGCAAGTTCGTCGCAGATCGGCACAAGGTGGTTCGATGTGGCGTGTTTTAAGCTACAAATTGCTATGTCGCGTATTCGCATACGACGAATAGAAGCGGAGTTATTGTTGTTTACATCTGTGAGGCCATGAATCAACATTGACGGCCGGATTTCTTTCCACTCGAAACGATCGATGGTTGACAAAACTATGCAAGTTCGTCGCAGATCGGTATAAGGTGGGTGGTTGGGCCGTGTTTTATGCTACAAATTGCTACGTCGCAGATTTGCATACGGCGAATAGAAGCGGAGTTATAGTTGTTTATATCTGTGAGGCCATGAATCACCATTGTCGGCCGGATTGCCTACCACTCGAAACGATCGACGTTTGACGAAACTATGCAAGTTCGTCGCAGATCGGCACAAGGTGGTTCGATGTGACGTGTTTTAAGCTACAAATTGCTATGTCGCAGATTTGCATTCGACGAATAGAAGCGGAGTTATAGTTGTTTATATCTGTGAGGCCATGAATCACCATTGACGGCCGGATTGCCTACCACTCGAAACGATCGACGTTTGACGAAACTATGCAAGTTCGTCGCAGATCGGCACAAGGTGGTTCGATGTGGCGTGTTTTAAGCTACAAATTGCTATGTCGCATATTCGCATACGACGAATAGAAGCGGAGTTATTGTTGCTTATATCTGTGAGGCCATGAATCACCATTGACGGCCGGATTGCTTTCCACTCGAAACGATCGATGTTTGACAAAACTATGCAAGTTCGTCGCAGATCGGTATAAGGTGGGTGGTTGGGCCGTGTTTTATGCTACAAATTGCTACGTAGCAGATTTGCATACGGCGAATAGAACCGGACTTATAGTTGTTTATATCTGTGAGGCCATGAATCACCATTGACGGCCGGATTGCCTACCACTCGAAACGATCGACGTTTGATGAAACTATGCAAGTTCGTCGCAGATCGGCACAAGGTGGTTCGATGTGACGTGTTTTAGGCTACAAATTGCTATGTCGCAGATTTGCATTCGACGAATAGAAACGGAGTTATAGTTGTTTATATCTGTCAGGCCATGAATCACCATTGACGGCCGGATTGCTTTCCACTCGAAACGATCGATGTTTGACAAAACTATGCAAGTTCGTCGCAGATCGGTATAAGGTGGTTCGTTGGGGCGTGTTTTATGCTACATATTGCTATGTCGCAGATTTGCATTCGACGAATAGAAGCGGAGTTATAGTTGTTTATATCTGTCAGGCCATGAATCACCATTGACGGCCGGATTGCTTTCCACTCGAAACGATCGACGTTTGACGAAACTATGCAAGTTCGTCGCAGATCGGCACAAGGTGGTTCGATGTGACGTGTTTTAGGCTACAAATTGCTATGTCGCAGATTTGCATTCGACGAATAGAAGCGGAGTTATTGTCGTTTATATCTGTGAGGCCATGAATCAACATTGACGGCCGGATTCCTTACCACTCGAAACGATCGACGTTTGACGAAACCATGCAAGTTCGTCGCAGATCGGCAGAAGGTGGGTCGATGTGACGTGTTTTAAGCTACAAATTGCTATGTCGCATATTCGCATACGACGAATAGAAGCGGAGTTATTTTTGTTTATATCTGTGAGGCCATGAATCACCGTTGACGGCCGGATTGCCTACCACTAGAAACGATCGATGTTTGACGAAACCATGCAAGTGCATCGCAGATCGGCACAAGGTGGTTCGATGTGACGTGTTTTAAGCTACAAATTGCTATGTCGCAGATTTGCATTCGACGAATAGAAGCGAGTTGGAGTTATTGTCGTTTATATCTGTGAGGCCATGAATCACCATTGACGGCCGGATTCCCTACCACTCGAAACGATCGACGTTTGACGGAACCATGCAAGTTCGTCGCAGATCGGTATAAGGTGGGTGGTTGGGCCGTGTTTTATGCTACAAATTGCTACGTCGCAGATTTGCATACGGCGAATAGAAGCGGAGTTATAGTTGTTTATATCTGTGAGGCCATGAATCACCATGGACGGCCGGATTGCCTACCACTCGAAACGATCGACGTTTGACGAAACTATGCAAGTTCGTCGCAGATCGGCACAAGGTGGTTCGATGTGACGTGTTTTAGGCTACAAATTGCTATGTCGCAGATTTGCATTCGACGAATAGAAGCGGAGTTATAGTTGTTTATATCTGTCAGGCCATGAATCACCATTGACGGCCGGATTGCCTACCACTAGAAACGATCGATGTTTGACGAAACCATGCAAGTTCGTCGCAGATCGGCACAAGGTGGTTCGATGTGACGTGTTTTAAGCTACAAATTGCTATGTCGCAGATTTGCATTCGACGAATAGAAGCGGAGTTATAGTTGTTTATATCTGTCAGGCCATGAATCACCATTGACTGCCGGATTGCTTTCCACTCGAAACGATCGACGTTTGACGAAACTATGCAAGTTCGTCGCAGATCGGCACAAGGTGGTTCGATGTGACGTGTTTTAGGCTACAAATTGCTATGTCGCAGATTTGCATTCGACGAATAGAAGCAGAGTTATAGTTGTTTATATCTGTCAGGCCATGAATCACCATTGACGGCCGGATTGCTTTCCACTCGAAACGATCGATGTTTGACAAAACTATGCAAGTTCGTCGCAGATCGGTATAAGGTGGTTCGTTGGGGCGTGTTTTATGCTACATATTGCTATGTCGCAGATTTGCATTCGACGAATAGAAGCGGAGTTATAGTTGTTTATATCTGTCAGGCCATGAATCACCATTGACGGCCGGATTGCTTTCCACTCGAAACGATCGACGTTTGACGAAACTATGCAAGTTCGTCGCAGATCGGCACAAGGTGGTTCGATGTGACGTGTTTTAGGCTACAAATTGCTATGTCGCAGATTTGCATTCGACGAATAGAAGCGGAGTTATTGTCGTTTATATCTGTGAGGCCATGAATCAACATTGAGGGCCGGATTCCTTACCACTCGAAACGATCGACGTTTGACGAAACCATGCAAGTTCGTCGCAGATCGGCAGAAGGTGGGTCGATGTGACGTGTTTTAAGCTACAAATTGCTATGTCGCATATTCGCATACGACGAATAGAAGCGGAGTTATTTTTGTTTATATCTGTGAGGCCATGAATCACCGTTGACGGCCGGATTGCCTACCACTAGAAACGATCGATGTTTGACGAAACCATGCAAGTGCATCGCAGATCGGCACAAGGTGGTTCGATGTGACGTGTTTTAAGCTACAAATTGCTATGTCGCAGATTTGCATTCGACGAATAGAAGCGGAGTTATTGTCGTTTATATCTGTGAGGCCATGAATCACCATTGACGGCCGGATTCCCTACCACTCGAAACGATCGACGTTTGACGGAACCATGCAAGTTCGTCGCAGATCGGTATAAGGTGGGTGGTTGGGCCGTGTTTTATGCTACAAATTGCTACGTCGCAGATTTGCATACGGCGAATAGAAGCGGAGTTATAGTTGTTTATATCTGTGAGGCCATGAATCACCATGGACGGCCGGATTGCCTACCACTCGAAACGATCGACGTTTGACGAAACTATGCAAGTTCGTCGCAGATCGGCACAAGGTGGTTCGATGTGACGTGTTTTAGGCTACAAATTGCTATGTCGCAGATTTGCATTCGACGAATAGAAGCGGAGTTATAGTTGTTTATATCTGTCAGGCCATGAATCACCATTGACGGCCGGATTGCCTACCACTAGAAACGATCGATGTTTGACGAAACCATGCAAGTTCGTCGCAGATCGGCACAAGGTGGTTCGATGTGACGTGTTTTAAGCTACAAATTGCTATGTCGCAGATTTGCATTCGACGAATAGAAGCGGAGTTATAGTTGTTTATATCTGTCAGGCCATGAATCACCATTGACTGCCGGATTGCTTTCCACTCGAAACGATCGACGTTTGACGAAACTATGCAAGTTCGTCGCAGATCGGCACAAGGTGGTTCGATGTGACGTGTTTTAGGCTACAAATTGCTATGTCGCAGATTTGCATTCGCCGAATAGAAGCAGAGTTATAGTTGTTTATATCTGTCAGGCCATGAATCACCATTGACGGCCGGATTGCTTTCCACTCGAAACGATCGATGTTTGACAAAACTATGCAAGTTCGTCGCAGATCGGTATAAGGTGGTTCGTTGGGGCGTGTTTTATGCTACATATTGCTATGTCGCAGATTTGCATTCGACGAATAGAAGCGGAGTTATAGTTGTTTATATCTGTCAGGCCATGAATCACCATTGACGGCCGGATTGCTTTCCACTCGAAACGATCGACGTTTGACGAAACTATGCAAGTACGTCGCAGATCGGCACAAGGTGGTTCGATGTGACGTGTTTTAGGCTACAAATTGCTATGTCGCAGATTTGCATTCGACGAATAGAAGCGGAGTTATTGTCGTTTATATCTGTGAGGCCATGAATCACCATTGACGGCCGGATTGCCTACCACTCGAAACGATCGACGTTTGACGAAACTATGCAAGTTCGTCGCAGATCGGCACAAGGTGGTTCGATGTGACGTGTTTTAGGCTACAAATTGCTATGTCGCAGATTTGCATTCGACGAATAGAAGCAGAGTTATAGTTGTTTATATCTGTCAGGCCATGAATCACCATTGACGGCCGGATTGCTTTCCACTCGAAACGATCGACGTTTGACGAAACTATGCAAGTTCGTCGCAGATCGGCACAAGGTGGTTCGATGTGACGTGTTTTAGGCTACAAATTGCTATGTCGCAGATTTGCATTCGACGAATAGAAGCAGAGTTATAGTTGTTTATATCTGTCAGGCCATGAATCACCATTGACGGCCGGATTGCTTTCCACTCGAAACGATCGATGTTTGACAAAACTATGCAAGTTCGTCGCAGATCGGTATAAGGTGGTTCGATGTGACGTGTTTTAGGCTACAAATTGCTATGTCGCAGATTTGCATTCGACGAATAGAAGCGGAGTTATTGTCGTTTATATCTGTGAGGCCATGAATCACCATTGACGGCCGGATTGCCTACCACTCGAAACGATCGACGTTTGACGAAACTATGCAAGTTCGTCGCAGATCGGCACAAGGTGGTTCGATGTGACGTGTTTTAGGCTACAAATTGCTATGTCGCAGATTTGCATTCGACGAATAGAAGCAGAGTTATAGTTGTTTATATCTGTCAGGCCATGAATCACCATTGACGGCCGGATTGCTTTCCACTCGAAACGATCGACGTTTGACGAAACTATGCAAGTTCGTCGCAGATCGGCACAAGGTGGTTCGATGTGACGTGTTTTAGGCTACAAATTGCTATGTCGCAGATTTGCATTCGACGAATAGAAGCAGAGTTATAGTTGTTTATATCTGTCAGGCCATGAATCACCATTGACGGCCGGATTGCTTTCCACTCGAAACGATCGATGTTTGACAAAACTATGCAAGTTCGTCGCAGATCGGTATAAGGTGGTTCGTTGGGGCGTGTTTTATGCTACATATTGCTATGTCGCAGATTTGCATTCGACGAATAGAAGCGGAGTTATAGTTGTTTATATCTGTCAGGCCATGAATCACCATTGACGGCCGGATTGCTTTCCACTCGAAACGATCGACGTTTGACGAAACTATGCAAGTACGTCGCAGATCGGCACAAGGTGGTTCGATGTGACGTGTTTTAGGCTACAAATTGCTATGTCGCAGATTTGCATTCGACGAATAGAAGCGGAGTTATTGTCGTTTATATCTGTGAGGCCATGAATCACCATTGACGGCCGGATTCCCTACCACTCGAAACGATCGACGTTTGACGAAACCATGCAAGTTCGTCGCAGATCGGTATAAGGTGGGTGGTTGGGCCGTGTTTTATGCTACAAATTGCTACGTCGCAGATTTGCATACGGCGAATAGAAGCGGAGTTATAGTTGTTTATATCTGTGAGGCCATGAATCACCATTGGCGGCCGGATTGCCTACCACTCGAAACGATCGACGTTTGACGAAACTATGCAAGTTCGTCGCAGATCGGCACAAGGTGGTTCGATGTGACGTGTTTTAAGCTACAAATTGCTATGTCGCAGATTTGCATTCGACGAATAGAAGCGGAGTTATAGTTGTTTATATCTGTGAGGCCATGAATCACCATTGACGGCCGGATTGCCTACCACTCGAAACGATCGACGTTTGACGAAACTATGCAAGTTCGTCGCAGATCGGCACAAGGTGGTTCGATGTGGCGTGTTTTAAGCTACAAATTGCTATGTCGCATATTCGCATACGACGAATAGAAGCGGAGTTATTGTTGCTTATATCTGTGAGGCCATGAATCACCATTGACGGCCGGATTGCTTTCCACTCGAAACGATCGATGTTTGACAAAACTATGCAAGTTCGTCGCAGATCGGTATAAGGTGGGTGGTTGGGCCGTGTTTTATGCTACAAATTGCTACGTCGCAGATTTGCATACGGCGAATAGAAGCGGACTTATAGTTGTTTATATCTGTGAGGCCATGAATCACCATTGACGGCCGGATTGCCTACCACTCGAAACGATCGACGTTTGACGAAACTATGCAAGTTCGTCGCAGATCGGCACAAGGTGGTTCGATGTGACGTGTTTTAGGCTACAAATTGCTATGTCGCAGATTTGCATTCGACGAATAGAAACGGAGTTATAGTTGTTTATATCTGTCAGGCCATGAATCACCATTGACGGCCGGATTGCTTTCCACTCGAAACGATCGATGTTTGACAAAACTATGCAAGTTCGTCGCAGATCGGTATAAGGTGGTTCGTTGGGGCGTGTTTTATGCTACATATTGCTATGTCGCAGATTTGCATTCGACGAATAGAAGCGGAGTTATAGTTGTTTATATCTGTCAGGCCATGAATCACCATTGACGGCCGGATTGCTTTCCACTCGAAACGATCGACGTTTGACGAAACTATGCAAGTTCGTCGCAGATCGGCACAAGGTGGTTCGATGTGATGTGTTTTAGGCTACAAATTGCTATGTCGCAGATTTGCATTCGACGAATAGAAGCGGAGTTATTGTCGTTTATATCTGTGAGGCCATGAATCAACCTTGACGGCCGGATTCCTTACCACTCGAAACGATCGACGTTTGACGAAACCATGCAAGTTCGTCGCAGATCGGCAGAAGGTGGGTCGATGTGACGTGTTTTAAGCTACAAATTGCTATGTCGCATATTCGCATACGACGAATAGAAGCGGAGTTATTTTTGTTTATATCTGTGAGGCCATGAATCACCGTTGACGGCCGGATTGCCTACCACTAGAAACGATCGATGTTTGACGAAACCATGCAAGTGCGTCGCAGATCGGCACAAGGTGGTTCGATGTGACGTGTTTTAAGCTACAAATTGCTATGTCGCAGATTTGCATTCGACGAATAGAAGCGGAGTTATTGTCGTTTATATCTGTGAGGCCATGAATCACCATTGACGGCCGGATTCCCTACCACTCGAAACGATCGACGTTTGACGAAACCATGCAAGTTCGTCGCAGATCGGTATAAGGTGGGTCGATGTGACGTGTTTTAAGCTACAAATTGCTATGTCGCAGATTTGCATTCGACGAATAGAAGCGGAGTTATAGTTGTTTATATCTGTGAGGCCATGAATCACCATTGACGGCCGGATTCCCTACCACTCGAAACGATCGACGTTTGACGAAACCATGCAAGTTCGTCGCAGATCGTCACAAGGTGGGTCGATGTGACGTGTTTTAAGCTACAAATTGCTATGTCGCATATTTGCATACGACGAATAGAAGCGGAGTTATTGTTGTTTGTATCTGTGAGGCCATGAATCACCATTGTCGGCCGGATTGCCTACCACTCGAAACGATCGATGTTTGACGAAACTATGCAAGTTCGTCGCAGATCGGTAACAGGTGGGTCGTTGGGTCGTGTTTTATGCTACAAATTGCTATGTCGCAGATTTGCATACGACGTGTAGAAGCGGAGTTATTGTTGTTTATATCTGTGAGGCCATGAATCACCATTGACGGCCTGATTGCTTTCCACTCGAAACGATCGATGTTTGACAAAACAATGCAAGTTCGTCGCAGATCGGTATAAGGTGGTTCGTTGGGGCGTGTTTTATGCTACAAATTGCTATGTCGCAGATTTGCATACGACGAATAGAAGCGGAGTTATTGTTGTTTATATCTGTGAGGCCATGAATCACCATTGACGGCCGGATTGCTTTCCACTCGAAACGATCGATGTTTGACGAAACTATGCAAGTTCGTCGCAGATCGGTATAAGGTGGTTCGTTGGGGCGTGTTTTAAGCTACAAATTGCTATGTCGCAGATTCGCATACGGCGTATAGAAGCGGACTTATAGTTGTTTATATCTGTGAGGCCATGAATCGCCATTGACTACCGAAATGCCTACCACTCGAAACGATCGACGTTTGACGAAACCATGCAAGTTCGTCGCAGATCGGCACAAGGTGGGTCGATGTGACCTGTTTTATGCTACAAATTGCTATGTCGCAGATTTGCATTCGACGAATAGAAGCGGAGTTATAGTTGTTTATATCTGTCTGGCCATGAATCACCATTGACGGCCGGATTGCTTTCCTCTAGAATCGATCGATGTTTGACGAAACTATGCAAGTTCGTCACAGATCGGTATAAGGTGGTTCATTGGGGCGTGTTTTATGCTACAAATTGCTAGGTCGCAGATTCGCATACGACGAATAGAAGCGGAGTTATAGTTGTTTCTATCTGTGAGGCCATGAATCACCATTGACGGCCGGATTGCCTACCACTCGAAACGATCGATGTTTGACAAAACTATGCAAGTTCGTCGCAGATCGGCAGAAGGTGGGTCGATGTGACGTGTTTTAAGCTACAAATTGCTATGTCACATATTCGCATACGACGAATAGAAGCGGAGTTATTGTTGTTTATATCTGTGAGGCCATGAATCACCATTGACGGCCGGATTGCTTTCCACTCGAAACGATCGATGTTGGACGAAACTATGCAAGTTCGTCGCAGATCGGTATAAGGTGGGTCGTTGGGCCGTGTTTTATGCTACAAATTGCTACGTCGCAGATTTGCATACGGCGAATAGAAGCGGAGTTATAGTTGTTTATATCTGTGAGGCCATGAATCACCATTGACGGCCGGATTGCTTTCCACTCGAAACGATCGATGTTTGACAAAACTATGCAAGTTCGTCGCAGATCGGTATAAGGTGGTTCGTTGGGGCGTGTTTTATGCTACATATTGCTATGTCGCAGATTTGCATTCGACGAATAGAAGCGGAGTTATAGTTGTTTATATCTGTGAGGCCATGAATCACCATTGACGGCCGGATTGCCTACCACTCGAAACGATCGACGTTTGACGAAACTATGCAAGTTCGTCGCAGATCGGCACAAGGTGGTTCGATGTGGCGTGTTTTAAGCTACAAATTGCTATGTCGCGTATTCGCATACGACGAATAGAAGCGGAGTTATTGTTGTTTATATCTGTGAGGCCATGAATCAACATTGACGGCCGGATTTCTTTCCACTCGAAACGATCGATGTTTGACAAAACTATGCAAGTTCGTCGCAGATCGGTATAAGGTGGGTGGTTGGGCCGTGTTTTATGCTACAAATTGCTATGTCGCAGATTTGCATTCGACGAATAGAAGCGGAGTTATAGTTGTTTATATCAGTGAGGCCGTGAATCACCATTGACGGCCGGATTCCCTACCACTCGAAACGATCGACGTTTGACGAAACCATGCAAGTTCGTCGCAGATCAGCAGAAGGTGGGTCGATGTGACGTGTTTTAAGCTACAAATTGCTATGTCGCATATTCGCATACGACGAATAGAAGCGGAGTTATTGTTGTTTATATCTGTGAGGCCATGAATCACCATTGACGGCCGGATTGCCTACCACTCGAAACGATCGATGTTTGACGAAACTATGCAAGTTCGTCGCAGATCGGCCCAAGGTGGTTCGATGTGACGTGTTTTAAGCTACAAACTGCTATGTCGCAGATTTGCATTCGACGAATAGAAGCGGAGTTATTGTTGTTTCTATCTGTGAGGCCATGAATCACCATTGACGGCCGGATTGCCTACCACTCGAAACGATCGATGTTTGACGAAACTATGCAAGTTCGTCGCAGATCGGCCCAAGGTGGTTCGATGTGACGTGTTTTAAGCTACAAATTGCTATGTCGCAGATTTGCATTCGACGAATAGAAGCGGAGTTATAGTTGTTTATATCTGTGAGGCCATGAATCACCGTTGACGGCCGAATTGCCTACCACTCGAAACGATCGATGTTTGACGAAACTATGCAGGTTCGTCGCAGATCGGCACAAGGTGGTTCGATGTGGCGTGTTTTAAGCTACAAATTGCTATGTCGCATATTCTCATACGACGAATAGAAGCGGAGTTATTGTTGTTTATATCTGTGAGGCCATGAATCACCATTGACGGCCGGATTGCCTACCATTCGAAACGATCGACGTTTGACGAAACTATGCAAGTTCGTCGCAGATCGGCACAAGGTGGTTCGATGTGGCGTGTTTTAAGCTACAAATTGCTATGTCGCATATTCGCATACGACGAATAGAAGCGGAGTTATTGTTGTTTATATCTGTGAGGCCATGAATCACCATTGACGGCCGGATTGCTTTCCACTCGAAACGATCGATGTTTGACAAAACTATGCAAGTTCGTCGCAGATCGGTATAAGGTGGATTGTTGGGGCGTGTTTTATGCTACAAATTGCTATGTCGCAGATTTGCATACAACGAATAGAAGCGGAGTTATTGTTGTTTATATCTGTGAGGCCATGAATCACCAATGACGGCCGGATTGCCTACCACTCGAAACGATCGATGTTTGACGAAACTATGCAAGTTCGTCGCAGATCGGCACAAGGTGGGTCGATGTGACGTGTTTTAAGCTACAAATTGCTATGTCGCAGATTTGCAGTCGACGAATAGAAGCGGAGTTATAGTTGTTTACATCTGTGAGGCCATGAATCACCATTGACGGCCGGATTCCCTACCACTCGAAACGATCGACGTTTGACGAAACCATGCAAGTTCGTCGCAGATCGGCAGAAGGTGGGTCGATGTGACGTGTTTTAAGCTACAAATTGCTATGTCGCATATTCGCATACGACGAGTAGAAGCGGAGTTATTTTTGTTTTTATCTGTGAGGCCATGAATCACCATTGACGGCCGGATTGCCTACCACTCGAAACGATCGATGTTTGACGAAACCATGCAAGTTCGTCGCAGATCGGCGCAAGGTGGTTCGATGTGACGTGTTTTAAGCTACAAATTGCTATGTCGCAGATTTGCATTCGACGAATAGAAGCGGAGTTATAGTTGTTTATATCTGTGAGGCCATGAATCACCATTGACGGCCGGATTGCTTTCCACTCGAAACGATCGATGTTGGACGAAACTATGCAAGTTCGTCGCAGATCGGTATAAGGTGGGTCGTTGGGCCGTGTTTTATGCTACAAATTGCTACGTCGCAGATTTGCATACGGCGAATAGAAGCGGAGTTATAGTTGTTTATATCTGTGAGGCCATGAATCACCATTGACGGCCGGATTGCTTTCCACTCGAAACGATCGATGTTTGACAAAACTATGCAAGTTCGTCGCAGATCGGTATAAGGTGGGTGGTTGGGCCGTGTTTTATGCTACAAATTGCTCGTCGCAGATTTGCATATGGCGAATAGAAGCGGAGTTATAGTTGTTTATATCTGTGAGGCCATGAATCACCATTGACGGCCGGATTGCCTACCACTCGAAACGATCGATGTTTGACGAAACTATGCAAGTTCGTCGCAGATCGGCAGAAGGTGGGTCGATGTGATGTGTTTTAAGCTACAAATTGCTATGTCGCAGATTTGCATTCGACGAATAGAAGCGGAGTTATAGTTGTTTATATCTGTCAGGCCATGAATCACCATTGACGGCCGGATTGCCTACCACTGGAAACGATCGATGTTTGACAAAACTATGCAAGTTCATCGCAGATCGGCAGAAGGTGGGTCGATGTGACGTGTTTTAAGCTACAAATTGCTATGTCGCATATTCGCATACGACGAATAGAAGCGGAGTTATTGTTGTTTATATCTGTGAGGCCATGAATCACCATTGACGGCCGGATTGCTTTCCACTCGAAACGATCGATGTTGGACGAAACTATGCAAGTTCGTCGCAGATCGGTATAAGGTGGGTCGTTGGGCCGTGTTTTATGCTACAAATTGCTTCGTCGCAGATTTGCATACGGCGAATAGAAGCGGAGTTATAGTTGTTTACATCTGTGAGGCCATGAATCACCATTGACGGCCGGATTGCTTTCCACTCGAAACGATCGATGTTTGACAAAACTATGCAAGTTCGTCGCAGATCGGTATAAGGTGGTTCGTTGGGGCGTGTTTTATGCTACATATTGCTATGTCGCAGATTTGCATTCGACGAATAGAAGCGGAGTTATTGTTGTTTATATCTGTGAGGCCATGAATCAACATTGACGGCCGGATTTCTTTCCACTCGAAACGATCGATGTTTGACAAAACTATGCAAGTTCTTCGCAGATCGGTATAAGGTGGGTGGTTGGGCCGTGTTTTATGCTACAAATTGCTATGTCGCAGATTTGCATTCGACGAATAGAAGCGGAGTTATAGTTGTTTATATCAGTGAGACCGTGAATCACCATTGACGGCCGGATTCCCTACCACTCGAAACGATCGACGTTTGACGAAACCATGCAAGTTCGTCGCAGATCGGCGCAAGGTGGTTCGATGTGACGTGTTTTAAGCTACAAATTGCTATGTCGCAGATTTGCATTCGACGAATAGAAGCGGAGTTATAGTTGTTTATATCTGTGAGGCCATGAATCACCATTGACGGCCGGATTGCTTTCCACTCGAAACGATCGATGTTGGACGAAACTATGCAAGTTCGTCGCAGATCGGTATAAGGTGGGTCGTTGGGCCGTGTTTTATGCTACAAATTTCTACGTCGCAGATTTGCATACGGCGAATAGAAGCGGAGTTATAGTTGTTTATATCTGTGAGGCCATGAATCACCATTGACGGCCGGATTGCCTACCACTCGAAACGATCGATGTTTGACGAAACTATGCAAGTTCGTCGCAGATCGGCACAAGGTGGTTCGATGTGACGTGTTTTAAGCTACAAATTGCAATGTCGCAGATTTGCATTCGACGAATAGAAGCGGAGTTATAGTTGTTTATATCTGTCAGGCCATGAATCACCATTGACGGCCGGATTGCTTTCCACTCGAAACGATCGATGTTGGACGAAACTATGCAAGTTCGTCGCAGATCGGTATAAGGTGGGTCGTTGGGCCGTGTTTTATGCTACAAATTGCTACGTCGCAGATTTGCACACGGCGAATAGAAGCGGAGTTATAGTTGTTTATATCTGTCAGGCCATGAATCACCATTGACGGCCGGATTGCTTTCCACTCGAAACGATCGTTGTTTGACAAAACTATGCAAGTTCGTCGCAGATCGGTATAAGGTGGTTCGTTGGGGCGTGTTTTATGCTACAAAATGCTACGTCGCAGATTTGCATACGACGAATAGAAGCGGAGTTATTGTTGTTTATATCTGTGAGGCCATGAATCACCATTGACGGCCGGATTGCTTTCCACTCGAAACGATCGATGTTTGACGAAACTATGCAAGTTCGTCGCAGATCGGTATAAGGTGGTTCGTTGGGGCGTGTTTTAAGCAACAAATTGCTATGTCGCAGATTCGCATACGGCGTATAGAAGCGGAATTATAGTTGTTTATATCTGTGAGGCCATGAATCGCCATTGACTACCGAAATGCCTACCACTCGAAACGATCGACGTTTGACGAAACTATACAAGTACGTCGCAGATCGGCATGAGGTGGGCCGATGTGTCGTGTTTTAAGCTACAAATTGCTATGTCGCAGATTCGCATACGACGAATAGAAGCGGAGTTATTGTTGGTTATATATGTGAGGCCATGAATCACCATTGACGGCCGGATTCCCTACCACTCGAAACGATCGACGTTTGACGAAACCATGCAAGTTCGTCGCAGATCGGCCGAAGGTGGGTCGATGTGACGTGTTTTAAGCTACAAATTGCTATGTCGCATATTCGCATACGACGAATAGAAGCGGAGTTATTGCTGTTTATATCTGTGAGGCCATGAATCACCATTGACGGCCGGATTGCTTTCCACTCGAAACGATCGATGTTGGACGAAACTATGCAAGTTCGTCGCAGATCGGCACAACGTGGGTCGATGTGACGTGTTTTAAGCTACAAATTGCTATGTCGCAGATTAGCATACGGCGAATAGAAGCGGAGTTATAGTTGTTTATATCTGTCAGGCCATGAATCACCATTGACGGCCGGATTGCTTTCCACTCGAAACGATCGATGTTTGACAAAACTATGCAAGTTCGTCGCAGATCGGTATAAGGTGGTTCGTTGGGGCGTGTTTTATGCTACATATTGCTATGTCGCAGATTTGCATTCGACGAATAGAAGCGGAGTTATAGTTGTTTATATCTGTCAGGCCATGAATCACCATTGACGGCCGGATTGCCTACCACTCGAAACGATCGATGTTTGACGAAACTATGCAAGTTCGTCGCAGATCAGCACAAGGTGGTTCGATGTGACGTGTTTTAAGCTACAAATTGCTATGTCGCAGATTTGCATTCGACGAATAGAAGCGGAGTTATAGTTGTTTATATCTGTGAGGCCATGAATCACCGTTGACGGCCGGATTGCCTACCACTCGAAACGATCGATGTTTGACGAAACTATGCAAGTTCGTCGCAGATCGGCACAAGGTGGTTCGATGTGGCGTGTTTTAAGCTACAAATTGCTATGTCGCATATTCGCATACGACGAATAGAAGCGGAGTTATTGTTGTTTATATCTGTGAGGCCATGAATCACCATTGACGGCCGGATTGCTTTCCACTCGAAACGATGGATGTTTGACAAAACTATGCAAGTTCGTCGCAGATCGGTATAAGGTGGTTCGTTGGGGCGTGTTTTATGCTACAAATTGCTATGTCGCAGATTTGCATACGACGAATAGAAGCGGAGTTATTGTTGTATATATCTGTGAGGCCATGAATCACCAATGACGGCCGGATTGCCTACCACTCGAAACGATCGATGTTTGACGAAACTATGCAAGTTCGTCGCAGATCGGCACAAGGTGGTTCGATGTGACGTGTTTTAAGCTACAAATTGCTATGTCGCAGATTTGCATTCGACGAATAGAAGCGGAGTTATAGTTGTTTATATCTGTCAGGCCATGAATCACCATTGACGGCCGGATTGCTTTCCACTCGAAACGATCGATGTTTGACAAAACTATGCAAGTTCGTCGCAGGTCGATATAAGGTGGTTCGTTGGGGCGTGTTTTATGCTACAAATTGCTATGTCGCAGATTCGCATACGACGAATAGAAGCGGAGTTATAGTTGTTTCTATCTGTGAGGCCATGAATCACCATTGACGGCCGGATTGCCTACCACTCGAAACGATCGATGTTTGACAAAACTATGCAAGTTCGTCGCAGATCGGCAGAAGGTGGGTCGATGTGACGTGTTTTAAGCTACAAATTGCTATGTCACATATTCGCATACGACGAATAGAAGCGGAGTTATTGTTGTTTATATCTGTGAGGCCATGAATCACCATTGACGGCCGGATTGCTTTCCACTCGAAACGATCGATGTTGGACGAAACTATGCAAGTTCGTCGCAGATCGGTATAAGGTGGGTCGTTGGGCCGTGTTTTATGCTACAAATTGCTACGTCGCAGATTTGCATACGGCGAATAGAAGCGGAGTTATAGTTGTTTATATCTGTGAGGCCATGAATCACTATTGACGGCCGGATTGCTTTCCACTCGAAACGATCGATGTTTGACAAAACTATGCAAGTTCGTCGCAGATCGGTATAAGGTGGTTCGTTGGGGCGTGTTTTATGCTACATATTGCTATGTCGCAGATTTGCATTCGACGAATAGAAGCGGAGTTATAGTTGTTTATATCTGTGAGGCCATGAATCACCATTGACGGCCGGATTGCCTACCACTCGAAACGATCGACGTTTGACGAAACTATGCAAGTTCGTCGCAGATCGGCACAAGGTGGTTCGATGTGGCGTGTTTTAAGCTACAAATTGCTATGTCGCGTATTCGCATACGACGAATAGAAGCGGAGTTATTGTTGTTTATATCTGTGAGGCCATGAATCAACATTGACGGCCGGATTTCTTTCCACTCGAAACGATCGATGTTTGACAAAACTATGCAAGTTCGTCGCAGATCGGTATAAGGTGGGTGGTTGGGCCGTGTTTTATGCTACAAATTGCTATGTCGCAGATTTGCATTCGACGAATAGAAGCGGAGTTATAGTTGTTTATATCAGTGAGGCCGTGAATCACCATTGACGGCCGGATTCCCTACCACTCGAAACGATCGACGTTTGACGAAACCATGCAAGTTCGTCGCAGATCAGCAGAAGGTGGGTCGATGTGACGTGTTTTAAGCTACAAATTGCTATGTCGCAAATTCGCATACGACGAATAGAAGCGGAGTTATTGTTGTGTATATCTGTGAGGCGATGAATCACCATTGACGGCCGGATTGCCTACCACTCGAAACGATCGATGTTTGACGAAACTATGCAAGTTCGTCGCAGATCGGCCCAAGGTGGTTCGATGTGACGTGTTTTAAGCTACAAACTGCTATGTCGCAGATTTGCATTCGACGAATAGAAGCGGAGTTATTGTTGTTTCTATCTGTGAGGCCATGAATCACCATTGACGGCCGGATTGCCTACCACTCGAAACGATCGATGTTTGACGAAACTATGCAAGTTCGTCGCAGATCGGCCCAAGGTGGTTCGATGTGACGTGTTTTAAGCTACAAATTGCTATGTCGCAGATTTGCATTCGACGAATAGAAGCGGAGTTATAGTTGTTTATATCTGTGAGGCCATGAATCACCGTTGACGGCCGGATTGCCTACCACTCGAAACGATCGATGTTTGACGAAACTATGCAAGTTCGTCGCAGATCGGCACAAGGTGGTTCGATGTGGCGTGTTTTAAGCTACAAATTGCTATGTCGCATATTCTCATACGACGAATAGAAGCGGAGTTATTGTTGTTTATATCTGTGAGGCCATGAATCACCATTAACGGCCGGATTGCCTACCATTCGAAACGATCGACGTTTGACGAAACTATGCAAGTTCGTCGCAGATCGGCACAAGGTGGTTCGATGTGGCGTGTTTTAAGCTACAAATTGCTATGTCGCATATTCGCATACGACGAATAGAAGCGGAGTTATTGTTGTTTATATCTGTGAGGCCATGAATCACCATTGACGGCCGGATTGCTTTCCACTCGAAACGATCGATGTTTGACAAAACTATGCAAGTTCGTCGCAGATCGGTATAAGGTGGATTGTTGGGGCGTGTTTTATGCTACAAATTGCTATGTCGCAGATTTGCATACAACGAATAGAAGCGGAGTTATTGTTGTTTATATCTGTGAGGCCATGAATCACCAATGACGGCCGGATTGCCTACCACTCGAAACGATCGATGTTTGACGAAACTATGCAAGTTCGTCGCAGATCGGCACAAGGTGGGTCGATGTGACGTGTTTTAAGCTACAAATTGCTATGTCGCAGATTTGCAGTCGACGAATAGAAGCGGAGTTATAGTTGTTTACATCTGTGAGGCCATGAATCACCATTGACGGCCGGATTCCCTACCACTCGAAACGATCGACGTTTGACGAAACCATGCAAGTTCGTCGCAGATCGGCAGAAGGTGGGTCGATGTGACGTGTTTTAAGCTACAAATTGCTATGTCGCATATTCGCATACGACGAGTAGAAGCGGAGTTATTTTTGTTTTTATCTGTGAGGCCATGAATCACCATTGACGGCCGGATTGCCTACCACTCGAAACGATCGATGTTTGACGAGACCATGCAAGTTCGTCGCAGATCGGCGCAAGGTGGTTCGATGTGACGTGTTTTAAGCTACAAATTGCTATGTCGCAGATTTGCATTCGACGAATAGAAGCGGAGTTATAGTTGTTTATATCTGTGAGGCCATGAATCACCATTGACGGCCGGATTGCTTTCCACTCGAAACGATCGATGTTGGACGAAACTATGCAAGTTCGTCGCAGATCGGTATAAGGTGGGTCGTTGGGCCGTGTTTTATGCTACAAATTGCTACGTCGCAGATTTGCATACGGCGAATAGAAGCGGAGTTATAGTTGTTTATATCTGTGAGGCCATGAATCACCATTGACGGCCGGATTGCTTTCCACTCGAAACGATCGATGTTTGACAAACTATGCAAGTTCGTCGCAGATCGGTATAAGGTGGGTGGTTGGGCCGTGTTTTATGCTACAAATTGCTCGTCGCAGATTTGCATATGGCGAATAGAAGCGGAGTTATAGTTGTTTATATCTGTGAGGCCATGAATCACCATTGACGGCCGGATTGCCTACCACTCGAAACGATCGATGTTTGACGAAACTATGCAAGTTCGTCGCAGATCGGCAGAAGGTGGGTCGATGTGATGTGTTTTACGCTACAAATTGCTATGTCGCAGATTTGCATTCGACGAATAGAAGCGGAGTTATAGTTGTTTATATCTGTGAGGCCATGAATCACCATTGACGGCCGGATTGCTTTCCACTCGAAACGATCGATGTTTGACGAAACTATGCAAGTTCGTCGCAGATCGGTATAAGGTGGTTCGTTGGGGAGTGTTTTAAGCTACAAATTGCTATGTCGCAGATTCGCATACGGCGTATAGAAGCGGAATTATAGTTGTTTATATCTGTGAGGCCATGAATCGCCATTGACTACCGAAATGCCTACCACTCGAAACGATCGACGTTTGACGAAACTATACAAGTACGTCGCAGATCGGCATGAGGTGGGTCGATGTGTCGTGTTTTAAGCTACAAATTGCTATGTCGCAGATTTGCATTCGACGAATAGAAGCGGAGTTATAGTTGTTTATATCTGTGAGGCCGTGAATCACCATTGACGGCCGGATTCCCTACCACTCGAAACGATCGACGTTTGACGAAACCATGCAAGTTCGTCGCAGATCGGCCGAAGGTGGGTCGATGTGACGTGTTTTAAGCTACAAATTGCTATGTCGCATATTCGCATACGACGAATAGAAGCGGAGTTATTGTTGTTTATATCTGTGAGGCCATGAATCACCATTGACGGCCGGATTGCCTACCACTTGAAACGATCGATGTTTGACGAAACTATGCAAGTTCGTCGCAGATCGGCACAACGTGGGTCGATGTGACGTGTTTTAAGCTACAAATTGCTATGTCGCATATTCGCATACGACGAATAGAAGCGGAGTTATTGCTGTTTATATCTGTGAGGCCATGAATCACCATTGACGGCCGGATTGCTTTCCACTCGAAACGATCGATGTTTGACGAAACTATGCAAGTTCGTCGCAGATCGGTATAAGGTGGTTCGTTGGGGAGTGTTTTAAGCTACAAATTGCTATGTCGCAGATTCGCATACGGCGTATAGAAGCGGAATTATAGTTGTTTATATCTGTGAGGCCATGAATCGCCATTGACTACCGAAATGCCTACCACTCGAAACGATCGACGTTTGACGAAACTATACAAGTACGTCGCAGATCGGCATGAGGTGGGTCGATGTGTCGTGTTTTAAGCTACAAATTGCTATGTCGCAGATTTGCATTCGACGAATAGAAGCGGAGTTATAGTTGTTTATATCTGTGAGGCCGTGAATCACCATTGACGGCCGGATTCCCTACCACTCGAAACGATCGACGTTTGACGAAACCATGCAAGTTCGTCGCAGATCGGCCGAAGGTGGGTCGATGTGACGTGTTTTAAGCTACAAATTGCTATGTCGCATATTCGCATACGACGAATAGAAGCGGAGTTATTGTTGTTTATATCTGTGAGGCCATGAATCACCATTGACGGCCGGATTGCCTACCACTTGAAACGATCGATGTTTGACGAAACTATGCAAGTTCGTCGCAGATCGGCACAACGTTGGTCGATGTGACGTGTTTTAAGCTACAAATTGCTATGTCGCAGATTTGCATTCGACGAATAGAAGCGGAGTTATAGTTGTTTATATCTGTGAGGCCATGAATCACCATTGACGGCCGGATTCCCTACCACTCGAAACGATCGACGTTTGACGAAACCATGCAAGTTCGTCGCAGATCGGCAGAAGGTGGTTCATTGGGGCGTGTTTTAAGCTACAAATTGCTAGGTCGCAGATTCGCATACGACGAATAGAAGCGGAGTTATAGTTGTTTATATCTGTGAGGCCATGAATCGCCATTGACTACCGGATTGCCTACCACTTGAAACGATCGATGTTTGACGAAACTATGCAAGTTCGTCGCAGATCGGCACAACGTGGGTCGATGTGACGTGTTTTAAGCTACAAATTGCTATGTCGCAGATTAGCATACGGCGAATAGAAGCGGAGTTATAGTTGTTTATATCTGTCAGGCCATGAATCACCATTGACGGCCGGATTGCTTTCCACTCGAAACGATCGATGTTTGACAAAACTATGCAAGTTCGTCGCAGATCGGTATAAGGTGGTTCGTTGGGGCGTGTTTTATGCTACATATTGCTATGTCGCAGATTTGCATTCGACGAATAGAAGCGGAGTTATAGTTGTTTATATCTGTCAGGCCATGAATCACCATTGACGGCCGGATTGCCTACCACTCGAAACGATCGATGTTTGACGAAACTATGCAAGTTCGTCGCAGATCGGCACAAGGTGGTTCGATGTGACGTGTTTTAAGCTACAAATTGCTATGTCGCAGATTTGCATACGACGAATAGAAGCGGAGTTATAGTTGTTTATATCTGTGAGGCCATGAATCACCGTTGACGGCCGGATTGCCTACCACTCGAAACGATCGATGTTTGACGAAACTATGCAAGTTCGTCGCAGATCGGCACAAGGTGGTTCGATGTGGCGTGTTTTAAGCTACAAATTGCTATGTCGCATATTCGCATACGACGAATAGAAGCGGAGTTATTGTTGTTTATATCTGTGAGGCCATGAATCACCATTGACGGCCGGATTGCTTTCCACTCGAAACGATGGATGTTTGACAAAACTATGCAAGTTCGTCGCAGATCGGTATAAGGTGGTTCGTTGGGGCGTGTTTTATGCTACAAATTGCTATGTCGCAGATTTGCATACGACGAATAGAAGCGGAGTTATTGTTGTATATATCTGTGAGGCCATGAATCACCAATGACGGCCGGATTGCCTACCACTCGAAACGATCGATGTTTGACGAAACTATGCAAGTTCGTCGCAGATCGGCACAAGGTGGGTCGATGTGACGTGTTTTAAGCTAAAAATTGCTATGTCGCAGATTTGCATTCGACGAATAGAAGCGGAGTTATAGTTGTTTATATCTGTGAGGCCATGAATCACCATTGACGGCCGGATTCCCTACCACTCGAAACGATCGACGTTTGACGAAACCATGCAAGTTCGTCGCAGATCGGCAGAAGGTGGGTCGATGTGACGTGTTTTAAGCTACAAATTGCTATGTCGCAGATTAGCATACGGCGAATAGAAGCGGAGTTATAGTTGTTTATATCTGTCAGGCCATGAATCACCATTGACGGCCGGATTGCTTTCCACTCGAAACGATCGATGTTTGACAAAACTATGCAAGTTCGTCGCAGATCGGTATAAGGTGGTTCGTTGGGGCGTGTTTTATGCTACATATTGCTATGTCGCAGATTTGCATTCGACGAATAGAAGCGGAGTTATAGTTGTTTATATCTGTCAGGCCATGAATCACCATTGACGGCCGGATTGCCTACCACTCGAAACGATCGATGTTTGACGAAACTATGCAAGTTCGTCGCAGATCGGCACAAGGTGGTTCGATGTGACGTGTTTTAAGCTACAAATTGCTATGTCGCAGATTTGCATTCGACGAATAGAAGCGGAGTTATAGTTGTTTATATCTGTGAGGCCATGAATCACCGTTGACGGCCGGATTGCCTACCACTCGAAACGATCGATGTTTGACGAAACTATGCAAGTTCGTCGCAGATCGGCACAAGGTGGTTCGATGTGGCGTGTTTTAAGCTACAAATTGCTATGTCGCATATTCGCATACGACGAATAGAAGCGGAGTTATTGTTGTTTATATCTGTGAGGCCATGAATCACCATTGACGGCCGGATTGCTTTCCACTCGAAACGATGGATGTTTGACAAAACTATGCAAGTTCGTCGCAGATCGGTATAAGGTGGTTCGTTGGGGCGTGTTTTATGCTACAAATTGCTATGTCGCAGATTTGCATACGACGAATAGAAGCGGAGTTATTGTTGTATATATCTGTGAGGCCATGAATCACCAATGACGGCCGGATTGCCTACCACTCGAAACGATCGATGTTTGACGAAACTATGCAAGTTCGTCGCAGATCGGCACAAGGTGGGTCGATGTGACGTGTTTTAAGCTAAAAATTGCTATGTCGCAGATTTGCATTCGACGAATAGAAGCGGAGTTATAGTTGTTTATATCTGTGAGGCCATGAATCACCATTGACGGCCGGATTCCCTACCACTCAAAACGATCGACGTTTGACGAAACCATGCAAGTTCGTCGCAGATCGGCAGAAGGTGGGTCGATGTGACGTGTTTTAAGCTACAAATTGGTATGTCGCATATTCGCATACGACGAATAGAAGCGGAGTTATTGTTGTTTATATCTGTGAGGCCATGAATCACCATTGACGGCCGGATTGCCTACCACTTGAAACGATCGATGTTTGACGAAACTATGCAAGTTCGTCGCAGATCGGCACAACGTGGGTCGATGTGACGTGTTTTAAGCTACAAATTGCTATGTCGCAGATTTGCATTCGACGAATAGAAGCGGAGTTATAGTTGTTTATATCTGTGAGGCCATGAATCACCATTGACGGCCGGATTCCCTACCACTCGAAACGATCGACGTTTGACGAAACCATGCAAGTTCGTCGCAGATCGGCAGAAGGTGGTTCATTGGGGCGTGTTTTAAGCTACAAATTGCTAGGTCGCAGATTCGCATACGACGAATAGAAGCGGAGTTATAGTTGTTTATATCTGTGAGGCCATGAATCGCCATTGACTACCGGATTGCCTACCACTCGAAACGATCGACGTTTGACGAAACTATACAAGTACGTCGCAGTTCGGCATGAGGTGGGTCGATGTGTCGTGTTTTAAGCTACAAATTGCTATGTCGCAGATTTGCATTCGACGAATAGAAGCGGAGTTATAGTTGTTTATATCTGTGAGGCCGTGAATCACCATTGACGGCCGGATTCCCTACCACTCGAAACGATCGACGTTTGACGAAACCATGCAAGTTCGTCGCAGATCGGCAGAAGGTGGGTCGATGTGACGTGTTTTAAGCTACAAATTGCTATGTCGCATATTCGCATTCGACGAATAGAAGCGGAGTTATTATTGTTTATATCTGTGAGGCCATGAATCACCATTGACGGCCGGATTCCCTACCACTCGAAACGATCGACGTTTGACGAAACCATGCAAGTTCGTCGCAGATCGGCACAAGGTGGGTTGATGGGACGTGTTTTAAGCTACAAATTGCTATGTCGCAGATTTGCATTCGATGAATAGAAGCGGAGTTATAGTTGTTTATATCTGTCAGGCCATGAATCACCATTGACGGGCGGATTGCTTTCCACACGAAACGATCGATGTTTGACAAAACTATGCAAGTTCGTCGCAGATCGGTATAAGGTGGTTCGTTGGGGCGTGTTTTATGCTACAAATTGCTATGTCGCAGATTTGCATACGACGAATAGAAGCGGAGTTATTGTTGTTTATATCTGCGAGGCCATGAATCACCATTGACGGCCGGATTGCCTACCACTCGAAACGATCGATGTTTGACGAAACTATACAAGTACGTCGCAGATCGGCATGAAGTGGGTCGATGTGTCGTGTTTTAAGCTACAAATCGCTATGTCGCAAATTTGCATTCGACGAATAGAAGCTGAGTTATAGTTGTTTATATCTGTCAGGCCATGAATCACCATTGACGGCCGGATTCCCTAACACTCGAAACGATCGACGTTTGACGAAACCATGCAAGTTCGTCCCAGATCGGCACAAGATGGGTCGATGTGACGTGTTTTATGCTACAAATTGCTATGTCGCAGATTTGCATTCGACGAATAGAAGCGGAGTTATAGTTGTTTATATCTGTGAGGCCATGAATCACCGTTGACGGCCGGATTGCCTACCACTCGAAACGATCGATGTTTGACGAAACTATGCAAGTTCGTCGCAGATCGGCACAAGGTGGTTCGATGTGGCGTGTTTTAAGCTACAAATTGCTATGTCGCATATTCGCATACGACGAATAGAAGCGGAGTTATTGTTGTTTATATCTGTGAGGCCATGAATCACCATTGACGGCCGGATTGCTTTCCACTCGAAACGATGGATGTTTGACAAAACTATGCAAGTTCGTCGCAGATCGGTATAAGGTGGTTCGTTGGGGCGTGTTTTATGCTACAAATTGCTATGTCGCAGATTTGCATACGACGAATAGAAGCGGAGTTATTGTTGTATATATCTGTGAGGCCATGAATCACCAATGACGGCCGGATTGCCTACCACTCGAAACGATCGATGTTTGACGAAACTATGCAAGTTCGTCGCAGATCGGCACAAGGTGGGTCGATGTGACGTGTTTTAAGCTAAAAATTGCTATGTCGCAGATTTGCATTCGACGAATAGAAGCGGAGTTATAGTTGTTTATATCTGTGAGGCCATGAATCACCATTGACGGCCGGATTCCCTACCACTCGAAACGATCGACGTTTGACGAAACCATGCAAGTTCGTCGCAGATCGGCAGAAGGTGGGTCGATGTGACGTGCTTTAAGCTACAAATTGGTATGTCGCATATTCGCATACGACGAATAGAAGCGGAGTTATTGTTGTTTATATCTGTGAGGCCATGAATCACCATTGACGGCCGGATTGCCTACCACTTGAAACGATCGATGTTTGACGAAACTATGCAAGTTCGTCGCAGATCGGCACAACGTGGGTCGATGTGACGTGTTTTAAGCTACAAATTGCTATGTCGCAGATTTGCATTCGACGAATAGAAGCGGAGTTATAGTTGTTTATATCTGTGAGGCCATGAATCACCATTGACGGCCGGATTCCCTACCACTCGAAACGATCGACGTTTGACGAAACCATGCAAGTTCGTCGCAGATCGGCAGAAGGTGGTTCATTGGGGCGTGTTTTAAGCTACAAATTGCTAGGTCGCAGATTCGCATACGACGAATAGAAGCGGAGTTATAGTTGTTTATATCTGTGAGGCCATGAATCGCCAATGACTACCGGATTGCCTACCACTCGAAACGATCGACGTTTGACGAAACTATACAAGTACGTCGCAGATCGGCATGAGGTGGGTCGATGTGTCGTGTTTTAAGCTACAAATTGCTATGTCGCAGATTTGCATTCGACGAATAGAAGCGGAGTTATAGTTGTTTATATCTGTGAGGCCGTGAATCACCATTGACGGCCGGATTCCCTACCACTCGAAACGATCGACGTTTGACGAAACCATGCAAGTTCGTCGCAGATCGGCAGAAGGTGGGTCGATGTGACGTGTTTTAAGCTACAAATTGCTATGTCGCATATTCGCATTCGACGAATAGAAGCGGAGTTATTATTGTTTATATCTGTGAGGCCATGAATCACCATTGACGGCCGGATTCCCTACCACTCGAAACGATCGACGTTTGACGAAACCATGCAAGTTCGTCGCAGATCGGCACAAGGTGGGTTGATGGGACGTGTTTTAAGCTACAAATTGCTATGTCGCAGATTTGCATTCGATGAATAGAAGCGGAGTTATAGTTGTTTATATCTGTCAGGCCATGAATCACCATTGACGGGCGGATTGCTTTCCACACGAAACGATCGATGTTTGACAAAACTATGCAAGTTCGTCGCAGATCGGTATAAGGTGGTTCGTTGGGGCGTGTTTTATGCTACAAATTGCTATGTCGCAGATTTGCATACGACGAATAGAAGCGGAGTTATTGTTGTTTATATCTGCGAGGCCATGAATCACCATTGACGGCCGGATTGCCTACCACTCGAAACGATCGATGTTTGACGAAACTATACAAGTACGTCGCAGATCGGCATGAAGTGGGTCGATGTGTCGTGTTTTAAGCTACAAATCGCTATGTCGCAAATTTGCATTCGACGAATAGAAGCTGAGTTATAGTTGTTTATATCTGTCAGGCCATGAATCACCATTGACGGCCGGATTCCCTGACACTCGAAACGATCGACGTTTGACGAAACCATGCAAGTTCGTCCCAGATCGGCACAAGATGGGTCGATGTGACGTGTTTTATGCTACAAATTGCTATGTCGCAGATTTGCATTCGACGAATAGAAGCGGAGTTATAGTTGTTTATATCTGTCAGGCCATGAATCACCAATGACGGCCGGATTGCTTTCCACTCGAAACGATCGATGTTTGACTAAACTATGCAAGTTCTTCGCAGATCGGTATAAGGTGGGTGGTTGGGCCGTGTTTTATGCTACAAATTGCTATGTCGCAGATTTGCATTCGACGAATAGAAGCGGAGTTATAGTTGTTTATATCAGTGAGACCGTGAATCACCATTGACGGCCGGATTCCCTACCACTCGAAACGATCGACGTTTGACGAAACCATGCAAGTTCGTCGCAGATCGGCGCAAGGTGGTTCGATGTGACGTGTTTTAAGCTACAAATTGCTATGTCGCAGATTTGCATTCGACGAATAGAAGCGGAGTTATAGTTGTTTATATCTGTGAGGCCATGAATCACCATTGACGGCCGGATTGCTTTCCACTCGAAACGATCGATGTTGGACGAAACTATGCAAGTTCGTCGCAGATCGGTATAAGGTGGGTCGTTGGGCCGTGTTTTATGCTACAAATTTCTACGTCGCAGATTTGCATACGGCGAATAGAAGCGGAGTTATAGTTGTTTATATCTGTGAGGCCATGAATCACCATTGACGGCCGGATTGCCTACCACTCGAAACGATCGATGTTTGACGAAACTATGCAAGTTCGTCGCAGATCGGCACAAGGTGGTTCGATGTGACGTGTTTTAAGCTACATATTGCAATGTCGCAGATTTGCATTCGACGAATAGAAGCGGAGTTATAGTTGTTTATATCTGTCAGGCCATGAATCACCATTGACGGCCGGATTGCTTTCCACTCGAAACGATCGATGTTGGACGAAACTATGCAAGTTCGTCGCAGATCGGTATAAGGTGGGTCGTTGGGCCGTGTTTTATGCTACAAATTGCTACGTCGCAGATTTGCACACGGCGAATAGAAGCGGAGTTATAGTTGTTTATATCTGTCAGGCCATGAATCACCATTGACGGCCGGATTGCTTTCCACTCGAAACGATCGTTGTTTGACAAAACTATGCAAGTTCGTCGCAGATCGGTATAAGGTGGTTCGTTGGGGCGTGTTTTATGCTACAAAATGCTACGTCGCAGATTTGCATACGACGAATAGAAGCGGAGTTATTGTTGTTTATATCTGTGAGGCCATGAATCACCATTGACGGCCGGATTGCTTTCCACTCGAAACGATCGATGTTTGACGAAACTATGCAAGTTCGTCGCAGATCGGTATAAGGTGGTTCGTTGGGGCGTGTTTTAAGCAACAAATTGCTATGTCGCAGATTCGCATACGGCGTATAGAAGCGGAATTATAGTTGTTTATATCTGTGAGGCCATGAATCGCCATTGACTACCGAAATGCCTACCACTCGAAACGATCGACGTTTGACGAAACTATACAAGTACGTCGCAGATCGGCATGAGGTGGGCCGATGTGTCGTGTTTTAAGCTACAAATTGCTATGTCGCAGATTCGCATACGACGAATAGAAGCGGAGTTATTGTTGGTTATATATGTGAGGCCATGAATCACCATTGACGGCCGGATTCCCTACCACTCGAAACGATCGACGTTTGACGAAACCATGCAAGTTCGTCGCAGATCGGCCGAAGGTGGGTCGATGTGACGTGTTTTAAGCTACAAATTGCTATGTCGCATATTCGCATACGACGAATAGAAGCGGAGTTATTGCTGTTTATATCTGTGAGGCCATGAATCACCATTGACGGCCGGATTGCTTTCCACTCGAAACGATCGATGTTTGACGAAACTATGCAAGTTCGTCGCAGATCGGTATAAGGTGGTTCGTTGGGGAGTGTTTTAAGCTACAAATTGCTATGTCGCAGATTCGCATACGGCGTATAGAAGCGGAATTATAGTTGTTTATATCTGTGAGGCCATGAATCGCCATTGACTACCGAAATGCCTACCACTCGAAACGATCGACGTTTGACGAAACTATACAAGTACGTCGCAGATCGGCATGAGGTGGGCCGATGTGTCGTGTTTTAAGCTACAAATTGCTATGTCGCAGATTCGCATACGACGAATAGAAGCGGAGTTATTGTTGTTTATATCTGTGAGGCCATGAATCACCATTGACGGCCGGATTCCCTACCACTCGAAACGATCGACGTTTGACGAAACCATGCAAGTTCGTCGCAGATCGGCACAAGGTGGGTCGATGTGACGTGTTTTATGCTACAAATTGCTATGTCGCAGATTTGCATTCGACGAATAGAAGCGGACTTATAGTTGTTTATATCTGTCTGGCCATGAATCACCATTGACGGCCGGATTGCTTTCCACTAGAATCGATCGATGTTTGACGAAACTATGCAAGTTCGTCGCAGATCGGTATAAGGTGGTTCATTGGGGCGTGTTTTAAGCTACAAATTGCTAGGTCGCAGATTCGCATACGACGAATAGAAGCGGAGTTATAGTTGTTTATATCTGTGAGGCCATGAATCGCCATTGACTACCGGATTGCCTACCACTCGAAACGATCGACGTTTGACGAAACTATACAAGTACGTCGCAGATCGGCATGAGGTGGGTCGATGTGTCGTGTTTTAAGCTACAAATTGCTATGTCGCAGATTTGCATTCGACGAATAGAAGCGGAGTTATAGTTGTTTATATCTGTGAGGCCGTGAATCACCATTGACGGCCGGATTCCCTACCACTCGAAACGATCGACGTTTGACGAAACCATGCAAGTTCGTCGCAGATCGGCCGAAGGTGGGTCGATGTGACGTGTTTTAAGCTACAAATTGCTATGTCGCATATTCGCATACGACGAATAGAAGCGGAGTTATTGTTGTTTATATCTGTGAGGCCATGAATCACCATTGACGGCCGGATTGCCTACCACTTGAAACGATCGATGTTTGACGAAACTATGCAAGTTCGTCGCAGATTGGCACAACGTGGGTCGATGTGACGTGTTTTAAGCTACAAATTGCTATGTCGCAGATTTGCATTCGACGAATAGAAGCGGAGTTATAGTTGTTTATATCTGTGAGGCCATGAATCACCATTGACGGCCGGATTCCCTACCACTCGAAACGATCGACGTTTGACGAAACCATGCAAGTTCGTCGCAGATCGGCAGAAGGTGGTTCATTGGGGCGTGTTTTAAGCTACAAATTGCTAGGTCGCAGATTCGCATACGACGAATAGAAGCGGAGTTATAGTTGTTTATATCTGTGAGGCCATGAATCGCCATTGACTACCGGATTGCCTACCACTTGAAACGATCGATGTTTGACGAAACTATGCAAGTTCGTCGCTGATCGGCACAACGTGGGTCGATGTGACGTGTTTTAAGCTACAAATTGCTATGTCGCAGATTAGCATACGGCGAATAGAAGCGGAGTTATAGTTGTTTATATCTGTCAGGCCATGAATCACCATTGACGGCCGGATTGCTTTCCACTCGAAACGATCGATGTTTGACAAAACTATGCAAGTTCGTCGCAGATCGGTATAAGGTGGTTCGTTGGGGCGTGTTTTATGCTACATATTGCTATGTCGCAGATTTGCATTCGACGAATAGAAGCGGAGTTATAGTTGTTTATATCTGTCAGGCCATGAATCACCATTGACGGCCGGATTGCCTACCACTCGAAACGATCGACGTTTGACGAAACTATGCAAGTTCGTCGCAGATCGGCACAAGGTGGTTCGATGTGACGTGTTTTAAGCTACAAATTGCTATGTCGCAGATTTGCATTCGACGAATAGAAGCGGAGTTATAGTTGTTTATATCTGTGAGGCCATGAATCACCGTTGACGGCCGGATTGCCTACCACTCGAAACGATCGATGTTTGACGAAACTATGCAAGTTCGTCGCAGATCGGCACAAGGTGGTTCGATGTGGCGTGTTTTAAGCTACAAATTGCTATGTCGCATATTCGCATACGACGAATAGAAGCGGAGTTATTGTTGTTTATATCTGTGAGGCCATGAATCACCATTGACGGCCGGATTGCTTTCCACTCGAAACGATGGATGTTTGACAAAACTATGCAAGTTCGTCGCAGATCGGTATAAGGTGGTTCGTTGGGGCGTGTTTTATGCTACAAATTGCTATGTCGCAGATTTGCATACGACGAATAGAAGCGGAGTTATTGTTGTATATATCTGTGAGGCCATGAATCACCAATGACGGCCGGATTGCCTACCACTCGAAACGATCGATGTTTGACGAAACTATGCAAGTTCGTCGCAGATCGGCACAAGGTGGGTCGATGTGACGTGTTTTAAGCTAAAAATTGCTATGTCGCAGATTTGCATTCGACGAATAGAAGCGGAGTTATAGTTGTTTATATCTGTGAGGCCATGAATCACCATTGACGGCCGGATTCCCTACCACTCGAAACGATCGACGTTTGACGAAACCATGCAAGTTCGTCGCAGATCGGCAGAAGGTGGGTCGATGTGACGTGTTTTAAGCTACAAATTGGTATGTCGCATATTCGCATACGACGAATAGAAGCGGAGTTATTGTTGTTTATATCTGTGAGGCCATGAATCGCCATTGACTACCGGATTGCCTACCACTTGAAACGATCGATGTTTGACGAAACTATGCAAGTTCGTCGCTGATCGGCACAACGTGGGTCGATGTGACGTGTTTTAAGCTACAAATTGCTATGTCGCAGATTAGCATACGGCGAATAGAAGCGGAGTTATAGTTGTTTATATCTGTCAGGCCATGAATCACCATTGACGGCCGGATTGCTTTCCACTCGAAACGATCGATGTTTGACAAAACTATGCAAGTTCGTCGCAGATCGGTATAAGGTGGTTCGTTGGGGCGTGTTTTATGCTACATATTGCTATGTCGCAGATTTGCATTCGACGAATAGAAGCGGAGTTATAGTTGTTTATATCTGTCAGGCCATGAATCACCATTGACGGCCGGATTGCCTACCACTCGAAACGATCGATGTTTGACGAAACTATGCAAGTTCGTCGCAGATCGGCACAAGGTGGTTCGATGTGACGTGTTTTAAGCTACAAATTGCTATGTCGCAGATTTGCATTCGACGAATAGAAGCGGAGTTATAGTTGTTTATATCTGTGAGGCCATGAATCACCGTTGACGGCCGGATTGCCTACCACTCGAAACGATCGATGTTTGACGAAACTATGCAAGTTCGTCGCAGATCGGCACAAGGTGGTTCGATGTGGCGTGTTTTAAGCTACAAATTGCTATGTCGCATATTCGCATACGACGAATAGAAGCGGAGTTATTGTTGTTTATATCTGTGAGGCCATGAATCACCATTGACGGCCGGATTGCTTTCCACTCGAAACGATGGATGTTTGACAAAACTATGCAAGTTCGTCGCAGATCGGTATAAGGTGGTTCGTTGGGGCGTGTTTTATGCTACAAATTGCTATGTCGCAGATTTGCATACGACGAATAGAAGCGGAGTTATTGTTGTATATATCTGTGAGGCCATGAATCACCAATGACGGCCGGATTGCCTACCACTCGAAACGATCGATGTTTGACGAAACTATGCAAGTTCGTCGCAGATCGGCACAAGGTGGGTCGATGTGACGTGTTTTAAGCTAAAAATTGCTATGTCGCAGATTTGCATTCGACGAATAGAAGCGGAGTTATAGTTGTTTATATCTGTGAGGCCATGAATCACCATTGACGGCCGGATTCCCTACCACTCGAAACGATCGACGTTTGACGAAACCATGCAAGTTCGTCGCAGATCGGCAGAAGGTGGGTCGATGTGACGTGTTTTAAGCTACAAATTGGTATGTCGCATATTCGCATACGACGAATAGAAGCGGAGTTATTGTTGTTTATATCTGTGAGGCCATGAATCACCATTGACGGCCGGATTGCCTACCACTTGAAACGATCGATGTTTGACGAAACTATGCAAGTTCGTCGCAGATCGGCACAACGTGGGTCGATGTGACGTGTTTTAAGCTACAAATTGCTATGTCGCAGATTTGCATTCGACGAATAGAAGCGGAGTTATAGTTGTTTATATCTGTGAGGCCATGAATCACCATTGACGGCCGGATTCCCTACCACTCGAAACGATCGACGTTTGACGAAACCATGCAAGTTCGTCGCAGATCGGCAGAAGGTGGTTCATTGGGGCGTGTTTTAAGCTACAAATTGCTATGTCGCAGATTCGCATACCACGAATAGAAGCGGAGTTATAGTTGTTTATATCTGTGAGGCCATGAATCACCATTGACGGCCGGATTCCCTACCACTCGAAACGATCGACGTTTGACGAAACCATGCAAGTTCGTCGCAGATCGGCACAAGGTGGGTTGATGGGACGTGTTTTAAGCTACAAATTGCTATGTCGCAGATTTGCATTCGATGAATAGAAGCGGAGTTATAGTTGTTTATATCTGTCAGGCCATGAATCACCATTGACGGCCGGATTGCTTTCCACTCGAAACGATCGATGTTCGATAAAACTATGGAAGTTCGTCGCAGATCGGTATAAGGTGGGTCGTTGGGCCGTGTTTTATGCTACAAATTGCTACGTCGCAGATTTGCATACGGCGAATAGAAGCGGAGTTATAGTTGTTTATATCTGTGAGGCCATGAATCACCATTGACGGCCGGATTGCTTTCCACTCGAAACGATCGATGTTTGACGAAACTATGCAAGTTCGTCGCAAATCGGTATAAGGTGGTTCGTTGGGGCGTGTTTTAGGCTACAAATTGCTATGTCGCAGATTTGCATTCGACGAATAGATGCGGAGTTATAGTTGTTTATATCTGTCAGGCCATGAATCACCATTGACGGCCGGATTTCTTTCCACTCGAAACGATCGATGTTTGACAAAACTATGCAAGTTCGTCGCAGATCGGTATAAGGTGGTTCGTTGGGGCGTGTTTTATGCTACATATTGGTATGTCGCAGATTTGCATTCGACGAATAGAAGCGGAGTTATAGTTGTTTATATCTGTCAGGCCATGAATCACCATTGACGGCCGGATTGCCTACCACTCGAAACGATCGATGTTTGACGAAACTATGCAAGTTCGTCGCTGATCGGCACAAGGTGGTTCGATGTGACGTGTTTTAAGCTACAAATTGCTATGTCGCAGATTTGCATTCGACGAATAGAAGCGGAGTTATAGTTGTTTATATCTGTGAGGCCATGAATCACCGTTGACGGCCGGATTGCCTACCACTCGAAACGATCGATGTTTGACGAAACTATGCAAGTTCGTCGCAGATCGGCACAAGGTGGTTCGATGTGGCGTGTTTTAAGCTACAAATTGCTATGTCGCATATTCGCATACGACGAATAGAAGCGGAGTTATTGTTGTTTATATCTGTGAGGCCATGAATCACCATTGACGGCCGGATTGCTTTCCACTCGAAACGATGGATGTTTGACAAAACTATGCAAGTTCGTCGCAGATCGGTATAAGGTGGTTCGTTGGGGCGTGTTTTATGCTACAAATTGCTATGTCGCAGATTTGCATACGACGAATAGAAGCGGAGTTATTGTTGTATATATCTGTGAGGCCATGAATCACCAATGACGGCCGGATTGCCTACCACTCGAAACGATCGATGTTTGACGAAACTATGCAAGTTCGTCTCAGATCGGCACAAGGTGGGTCGATGTGACGTGTTTTAAGCTAAAAATTGCTATGTCGCAGATTTGCATTCGACGAATAGAAGCGGAGTTATAGTTGTTTATATCTGTCAGGCCATGAATCACCATTGACGGCCGGATTGCTTTCCACTCGAAACGATCGATGTTCGACAAAACCATGCAAGTGCGTCGCAGATCGGCACAAGGTGGGTCGATGTGACGTGTTTTATGCTACAAATTGCTATGTCGCAGATTTGCATTCGACGAATAGAAGCGGAGTTATAGTTGTTTATATCTGTGAGGCCATGAATCAACATTGACGGCCGGATTGCCTACCACTCGAAACGATCGACGTTTGACGAAACTATGCAAGTTCGTCGCAGGTCGGTATAAGGTGGTTCGTTGGGGCGTGTTTTAAGCTACAAATTGCTAGGTCGCAGATTCGCATACGACGAATAGAAGCGGAGTTATAGTTGTTTATATCTGTGAGGCCATGAATCACCATTGACGGCCGGATTGCTTTCCACTCGGAACGATCGATGTTTGACAAAACTATGCAAGTTCGTCGCAGATCGGTATAAGGTGGTTCGTTGGGGCGTGTTTTATGCTACAAATTGCTATGTCGCAGATTTGTATACGACGAATAGAAGCGGAGTTATTGTTGTTTCTATCTGTGAGGCCATGAATCACCATTGACGGCCGGATTCCCTACCACTCGAAACGATCGAGGTTTGACGAAACCATGCAAGTTCGTCGCAGATCGGCACATGGTGGGTCGATGTGACGTGTTTTATGCTACAAATTGCTATGTCGCAGATTTGCATTCGACGAATAGAAGCGGAGTTATAGTTGTTTATATCTGTGAGGCCATGAATCACCATTGACGGCCGGATTCCCTACCACTCGAAACGATCGACGTTTGACGAAACCATGCAAGTTCGTCGCAGATCGGTATAAGGTGGGTCGTTGGGCCGTGTTTTATGCTACAAATTGCTACGTCGCAGATTTGCATACGGCGAATAGAAGCGGAGTTATAGTTGTTTATATCTGTGAGGCCATGAATCACCATTGACGGCCGGATTGCTTTCCACTCGAAACGATCGATGTTTGACGAAACTATGCAAGTTCGTCGCAAATCGGTATAAGGTGGTTCGTTGGGGCGTGTTTTAGGCTACAAATTGCTATGTCGCAGATTTGCATACGGCGTATAGAAGCGGAATTATAGTTGTTTATATCTGTGAGGCCATGAATCGCCATTGACTACCGAAATGCCTACCACTCGAAACGATCGACGTTTGACGAAACTATACAAGTACGTCGCAGATCGGCATGAGGTGGGCCGATGTGTCGTGTTTTAAGCTACAAATTGCTATGTCGCAGATTCGCATACGACGAATAGAAGCGGAGTTATTGTTGGTTATATATGTGAGGCCATGAATCACCATTGACGGCCGGATTGCCTACCACTCGAAACGATCGACGTTTGACGAAACTATGCAAGTTCGTCGCAGATCGGCCGAAGGTGGGTCGATGTGACGTGTTTTAAGCTACAAATTGCTATGTCGCATATTCGCATACGACGAATAGAAGCGGAGTTATTGCTGTTTATATCTGTGAGGCCATGAATCACCATTGACGGCCGGATTGCTTTCCACTCGAAACGATCGATGTTTGACGAAACTATGCAAGTTCGTCGCAGATCGGTATAAGGTGGTTCGTTGGGGAGTGTTTTAAGCTACAAATTGCTATGTCGCAGATTCGCATACGGCGTATAGAAGCGGAATTATAGTTGTTTATATCTGTGAGGCCATGAATCGCCATTGACTACCGAAATGCCTACCACTCGAAACGATCGACGTTTGACGAAACTATACAAGTACGTCGCAGATCGGCATGAGGTGGGCCGATGTGTCGTGTTTTAAGCTACAAATTGCTATGTCGCAGATTCGCATACGACGAATAGAAGCGGAGTTATTGTTGTTTATATCTGTGAGGCCATGAATCACCATTGACGGCCGGATTCCCTACCACTCGAAACGATCGACGTTTGACGAAACCATGCAAGTTCGTCGCAGATCGGCACAAGGTGGGTCGATGTGACGTGTTTTATGCTACAAATTGCTATGTCGCAGATTTGCATTCGACGAATAGAAGCGGACTTATAGTTGTTTATATCTGTCTGGCCATGAATCACCATTGACGGCCGGATTGCTTTCCACTAGAATCGATCGATGTTTGACGAAACTATGCAAGTTCGTCGCAGATCGGTATAAGGTGGTTCATTGGGGCGTGTTTTAAGCTACAAATTGCTAGGTCGCAGATTCGCATACGACGAATAGAAGCGGAGTTATAGTTGTTTATATCTGTGAGGCCATGAATCGCCATTGACTACCGGATTGCCTACCACTCGAAACGATCGACGTTTGACGAAACTATACAAGTACGTCGCAGATCGGCATGAGGTGGGTCGATGTGTCGTGTTTTAAGCTACAAATTGCTATGTCGCAGATTTGCATTCGACGAATAGAAGCGGAGTTATAGTTGTTTATATCTGTGAGGCCGTGAATCACCATTGACGGCCGGATTCCCTACCACTCGAAACGATCGACGTTTGACGAAACCATGCAAGTTCGTCGCAGATCGGCCGAAGGTGGGTCGATGTAACGTGTTTTAAGCTACAAATTGCTATGTCGCATATTCGCATACGACGAATAGAAGCGGAGTTATTGTTGTTTATATCTGTGAGGCCATGAATCACCATTGACGGCCGGATTGCCTACCACTTGAAACGATCGATGTTTGACGAAACTATGCAAGTTCGTCGCAGATCGGCACAACGTGGGTCGATGTGACGTGTTTTAAGCTACAAATTGCTATGTCGCAGATTTGCATTCGACGAATAGAAGCGGAGTTATAGTTGTTTATATCTGTGAGGCCATGAATCACCATTGACGGCCGGATTCCCTACCACTCGAAACGATCGACGTTTGACGAAACCATGCAAGTTCGTCGCAGATCGGCAGAAGGTGGTTCATTGGGGCGTGTTTTAAGCTACAAATTGCTAGGTCGCAGATTCGCATACGACGAATAGAAGCGGAGTTATAGTTGTTTATATCTGTGAGGCCATGAATCGCCATTGACTACCGGATTGCCTACCACTTGAAACGATCGATGTTTGACGAAACTATGCAAGTTCGTCGCAGATCGGCACAACGTGGGTCGATGTGACGTGTTTTAAGCTACAAATTGCTATGTCGCAGATTAGCATACGGCGAATAGAAGCGGAGTTATAGTTGTTTATATCTGTCAGGCCATGAATCACCATTGACGGCCGGATTGCTTTCCACTCGAAACGATCGATGTTTGACAAAACTATGCAAGTTCGTCGCAGATCGGTATAAGGTGGTTCGTTGGGGCGTGTTTTATGCTACATACTGCTATGTCGCAGATTTGCATTCGACGAATAGAAGCGGAGTTATAGTTGTTTATATCTGTCAGGCCATGAATCACCATTGACGGCCGGATTGCCTACCACTCGAAACGATCGATGTTTGACGAAACTATGCAAGTTCGTCGCAGATCGGCACAAGGTGGTTCGATGTGACGTGTTTTAAGCTACAAATTGCTATGTCGCAGATTTGCATTCGACGAATAGAAGCGGAGTTATAGTTGTTTATATCTGTGAGGCCATGAATCACCGTTGACGGCCGGATTGCCTACCACTCGAAACGATCGATGTTTGACGAAACTATGCAAGTTCGTCGCAGATCGGCACAAGGTGGTTCGATGTGGCGTGTTTTAAGCTACAAATTGCTATGTCGCATATTCGCATACGACGAATAGAAGCGGAGTTATTGTTGTTTATATCTGTGAGGCCATGAATCACCATTGACGGCCGGATTGCTTTCCACTCGAAACGATGGATGTTTGACAAAACTATGCAAGTTCGTCGCAGATCGGTATAAGGTGGTTCGTTGGGGCGTGTTTTATGCTACAAATTGCTATGTCGCAGATTTGCATACGACGAATAGAAGCGGAGTTATTGTTGTATATATCTGTGAGGCCATGAATCACCAATGACGGCCGGATTGCCTACCACTCGAAACGATCGATGTTTGACGAAACTATGCAAGTTCGTCGCAGATCGGCACAAGGTGGTTCGATGTGACGTGTTTTAAGCTACAAATTGCTATGTCGCAGATTTGCATTCGACGAATAGAAGCGGAGTTATAGTTGTTTATATCTGTGAGGCCGTGAATCACCATTGACGGCCGGATTCCCTACCACTCGAAACGATCGACGTTTGACGAAACCATGCAAGTTCGTCGCAGATCGGCAGAAGGTGGGTCGATGTGACGTGTTTTAAGCTACAAATTGCTATGTCGCATATTCGCATTCGACGAATAGAAGCGGAGTTATTATTGTTTATATCTGTGAGGCCATGAATCACCATTGACGGCCGGATTCCCTACCACTCGAAACGATCGACGTTTGACGAAACCATGCAAGTTCGTCGCAGATCGGCACAAGGTGGGTTGATGGGACGTGTTTTAAGCTACAAATTGCTATGTCGCAGATTTGCATTCGATGAATAGAAGCGGAGTTATAGTTGTTTATATCTGTCAGGCCATGAATCACCATTGACGGGCGGATTGCTTTCCACACGAAACGATCGATGTTTGACAAAACTATGCAAGTTCGTCGCAGATCGGTATAAGGTGGTTCGTTGGGGCGTGTTTTATGCTACAAATTGCTATGTCGCAGATTTGCATACGACGAATAGAAGCGGAGTTATTGTTGTTTATATCTGCGAGGCCATGAATCACCATTGACGGCCGGATTGCCTACCACTCGAAACGATCGATGTTTGACGAAACTATACAAGTACGTCGCAGATCGGCATGAAGTGGGTCGATGTGTCGTGTTTTAAGCTACAAATCGCTATGTCGCAAATTTGCATTCGACGAATAGAAGCTGAGTTATAGTTGTTTATATCTGTCAGGCCATGAATCACCATTGACGGCCGGATTCCCTAACACTCGAAACGATCGACGTTTGACGAAACCATGCAAGTTCGTCCCAGATCGGCACAAGATGGGTCGATGTGACGTGTTTTATGCTACAAATTGCTATGTCGCAGATTTGCATTCGACGAATAGAAGCGGAGTTATAGTTGTTTATATCTGTGAGGCCATGAATCACCATTGACGGCCGGATTGCCTACCACTCGAAACGATCGATGTTTGACGAAACTATGCAAGTTCGTCGCAGATCGGCACAAGGTGGTTCGATGTGGCGTGTTTTAAGCTACAAATTGCTATGTCGCATATTCGCATACGACGAATAGAAGCGGAGTTATTGTTGTTTATATCTGTGAGGCCATGAATCACCATTGACGGCCGGATTGCTTTCCACTCGAAACGATGGATGTTTGACAAAACTATGCAAGTTCGTCGCAGATCGGTATAAGGTGGTTCGTTGGGGCGTGTTTTATGCTACAAATTGCTATGTCGCAGATTTGCATACGACGAATAGAAGCGGAGTTATTGTTGTATATATCTGTGAGGCCATGAATCACCTATGACGGCCGGATTGCCTACCACTCGAAACGATCGATGTTTGACGAAACTATGCAAGTTCGTCGCAGATCGGCACAAGGTGGGTCGATGTGACGTGTTTTAAGCTAAAAATTGCTATGTCGCAGATTTGCATTCGACGAATAGAAGCGGAGTTATAGTTGTTTATATCTGTGAGGCCATGAATCACCATTGACGGCCGGATTCCCTACCACTCGAAACGATCGACGTTTGACGAAACCATGCAAGTTCGTCGCAGATCGGCAGAAGGTGGGTCGATGTGACGTGTTTTAAGCTACAAATTGGTATGTCGCATATTCGCATACGACGAATAGAAGCGGAGTTATTGTTGTTTATATCTGTGAGGCCATGAATCACCATTGACGGCCGGATTGCCTACCACTTGAAACGATCGATGTTTGACGAAACTATGCAAGTTCGTCGCAGATCGGCACAACGTGGGTCGATGTGACGTGTTTTAAGCTACAAATTGCTATGTCGCAGATTTGCATTCGACGAATAGAAGCGGAGTTATAGTTGTTTATATCTGTGAGGCCATGAATCACCATTGACGGCCGGATTCCCTACCACTCGAAACGATCGACGTTTGACGAAACCATGCAAGTTCGTCGCAGATCGGCAGAAGGTGGTTCATTGGGGCGTGTTTTAAGCTACAAATTGCTAGGTCGCAGATTCGCATACGACGAATAGAAGCGGAGTTATAGTTGTTTATATCTGTGAGGCCATGAATCGCCAATGACTACCGGATTGCCTACCACTCGAAACGATCGACGTTTGACGAAACTATACAAGTACGTCGCAGATCGGCATGAGGTGGGTCGATGTGTCGTGTTTTAAGCTACAAATTGCTATGTCGCAGATTTGCATTCGACGAATAGAAGCGGAGTTATAGTTGTTTATATCTGTGAGGCCGTGAATCACCATTGACGGCCGGATTCCCTACCACTCGAAACGATCGACGTTTGACGAAACCATGCAAGTTCGTCGCAGATCGGCAGAAGGTGGGTCGATGTGACGTGTTTTAAGCTACAAATTGCTATGTCGCATATTAGCATTCGACGAATAGAAGCGGAGTTATTATTGTTTATATCTGTGAGGCCATGAATCACCATTGACGGCCGGATTCCCTACCACTCGAAACGATCGACGTTTGACGAAACCATGCAAGTTCGTCGCAGATCGGCACAAGGTGGGTTGATGGGACGTGTTTTAAGCTACAAATTGCTATGTCGCAGATTTGCATTCGATGAATAGAAGCGGAGTTATAGTTGTTTATATCTGTCAGGCCATGAATCACCATTGACGGGCGGATTGCTTTCCACACGAAACGATCGATGTTTGACAAAACTATGCAAGTTCGTCGCAGATCGGTATAAGGTGGTTCGTTGGGGCGTGTTTTATGCTACAAATTGCTATGTCGCAGATTTGCATACGACGAATAGAAGCGGAGTTATTGTTGTTTATATCTGCGAGGCCATGAATCACCATTGACGGCCGGATTGCCTACCACTCGAAACGATCGATGTTTGACGAAACTATACAAGTACGTCGCAGATCGGCATGAAGTGGGTCGATGTGTCGTGTTTTAAGCTACAAATCGCTATGTCGCAAATTTGCATTCGACGAAAAGAAGCTGAGTTATAGTTGTTTATATCTGTCAGGCCATGAATCACCATTGACGGCCGGATTCCCTGACACTCGAAACGATCGACGTTTGACGAAACCATGCAAGTTCGTCCCAGATCGGCACAAGATGGGTCGATGTGACGTGTTTTATGCTACAAATTGCTATGTCGCAGATTTGCATTCGACGAATAGAAGCGGAGTTATAGTTGTTTATATCTGTCAGGCCATGAATCACCAATGACGGCCGGATTGCTTTCCACTCGAAACGATCGATGTTTGACTAAACTATGCAAGTTCTTCGCAGATGGGTATAAGGTGGGTGGTTGGGCCGTGTTTTATGCTACAAATTGCTATGTCGCAGATTTGCATTCGACGAATAGAAGCGGAGTTATAGTTGTTTATATCAGTGAGACCGTGAATCACCATTGACGGCCGGATTCCCTACCACTCGAAACGATCGACGTTTGACGAAACCATGCAAGTTCGTCGCAGATCGGCGCAAGGTGGTTCGATGTGACGTGTTTTAAGCTACAAATTGCTATGTCGCAGATTTGCATTCGACGAATAGAAGCGGAGTTATAGTTGTTTATATCTGTGAGGCCATGAATCACCATTGACGGCCGGATTGCTTTCCACTCGAAACGATCGATGTTGGACGAAACTATGCAAGTTCGTCGCAGATCGGTATAAGGTGGGTCGTTGGGCCGTGTTTTATGCTACAAATTTCTACGTCGCAGATTTGCATACGGCGAATAGAAGCGGAGTTATAGTTGTTTATATCTGTGAGGCCATGAATCACCATTGACGGCCGGATTGCCTACCACTCGAAACGATCGATGTTTGACGAAACTATGCAAGTTCGTCGCAGATCGGCACAAGGTGGTTCGATGTGACGTGTTTTAAGCTACATATTGCAATGTCGCAGATTTGCATTCGACGAATAGAAGCGGAGTTATAGTTGTTTATATCTGTCAGGCCATGAATCACCATTGACGGCCGGATTGCTTTCCACTCGAAACGATCGATGTTGGACGAAACTATGCAAGTTCGTCGCAGATCGGTATAAGGTGGGTCGTTGGGCCGTGTTTTATGCTACAAATTGCTACGTCGCAGATTTGCACACGGCGAATAGAAGCGGAGTTATAGTTGTTTATATCTGTCAGGCCATGAATCACCATTGACGGCCGGATTGCTTTCCACTCGAAACGATCGTTGTTTGACAAAACTATGCAAGTTCGTCGCAGATCGGTATAAGGTGGTTCGTTGGGGCGTGTTTTATGCTACAAAATGCTACGTCGCAGATTTGCATACGACGAATAGAAGCGGAGTTATTGTTGTTTATATCTGTGAGGCCATGAATCACCATTGACGGCCGGATTGCTTTCCACTCGAAACGATCGATGTTTGACGAAACTATGCAAGTTCGTCGCAGATCGGCATGAGGTGGGTCGATGTGTCGTGTTTTAAGCTACAAATTGCTATGTCGCAGATTTGCATTTGACGAATAGAAGCGGAGTTATAGTTGTTTATATCTGTGAGGCCGTGAATCACCATTGACGGCCGGATTCCCTACCACTCGAAACGATCGACGTTTGACGAAACCATGCAAGTTCGTCGCAGATCGGCCGAAGGTGGGTCGATGTGACGTGTTTTAAGCTACAAATTGCTATGTCGCATATTCGCATACGACGAATAGAAGCGGAGTTATTGTTGTTTATATCTGTGAGGCCATGAATCACCATTGACGGCCGGATTGCCTACCACTTGAAACGATCGATGTTTGACGAAACTATGCAAGTTCGTCGCAGATTGGCACAACGTGGGTCGATGTGACGTGTTTTAAGCTACAAATTGCTATGTCGCAGATTTGCATTCGACGAATAGAAGCGGAGTTATAGTTGTTTATATCTGTGAGGCCATGAATCACCATTGACGGCCGGATTCCCTACCACTCGAAACGATCGACGTTTGACGAAACCATGCAAGTTCGTCGCAGATCGGCAGAAGGTGGTTCATTGGGGCGTGTTTTAAGCTACAAATTGCTAGGTCGCAGATTCGCATACGACGAATAGAAGCGGAGTTATAGTTGTTTATATCTGTGAGGCCATGAATCGCCATTGACTACCGGATTGCCTACCACTTGAAACGATCGATGTTTGACGAAACTATGCAAGTTCGTCGCAGATCGGCACAACGTGGGTCGATGTGACGTGTTTTAAGCTACAAATTGCTATGTCGCAGATTAGCATACGGCGAATAGAAGCGGAGTTATAGTTGTTTATATCTGTCAGGCCATGAATCACCATTGACGGCCGGATTGCTTTCCACTCGAAACGATCGATGTTTGACAAAACTATGCAAGTTCGTCGCAGATCGGTATAAGGTGGTTCGTTGGGGCGTGTTTTATGCTACATATTGCTATGTCGCAGATTTGCATTCGACGAATAGAAGCGGAGTTATAGTTGTTTATATCTGTCAGGCCATGAATCACCATTGACGGCCGGATTGCCTACCACTCGAAACGATCGATGTTTGACGAAACTATGCAAGTTCGTCGCAGATCGGCACAAGGTGGTTCGATGTGACGTGTTTTAAGCTACAAATTGCTATGTCGCAGATTTGCATTCGACGAATAGAAGCGGAGTTATAGTTGTTTATATCTGTGAGGCCATGAATCACCGTTGACGGCCGGATTGCCTACCACTCGAAACGATCGATGTTTGACGAAACTATGCAAGTTCGTCGCAGATCGGCACAAGGTGGTTCGATGTGGCGTGTTTTAAGCTACAAATTGCTATGTCGCATATTCGCATACGACGAATAGAAGCGGAGTTATTGTTGTTTATATCTGTGAGGCCATGAATCACCATTGACGGCCGGATTGCTTTCCACTCGAAACGATGGATGTTTGACAAAACTATGCAAGTTCGTCGCAGATCGGTATAAGGTGGTTCGTTGGGGCGTGTTTTATGCTACAAATTGCTATGTCGCAGATTTGCATACGACGAATAGAAGCGGAGTTATTGTTGTATATATCTGTGAGGCCATGAATCACCAATGACGGCCGGATTGCCTACCACTCGAAACGATCGATGTTTGACGAAACTATGCAAGTTCGTCGCAGATCGGCACAAGGTGGGTCGATGTGACGTGTTTTAAGCTAAAAATTGCTATGTCGCAGATTTGCATTCAACGAATAGAAGCGGAGTTATAGTTGTTTATATCTGTGAGGCCATGAATCACCATTGACGGCCGGATTCCCTACCACTCGAAACGATCGACGTTTGACGAAACCATGCAAGTTCGTCGCAGATCGGCAGAAGGTGGGTCGATGTGACGTGTTTTAAGCTACAAATTGGTATGTCGCATATTCGCATACGACGAATAGAAGCGGAGTTATTGTTGTTTATATCTGTGAGGCCATGAATCACCATTGACGGCCGGATTGCCTACCACTTGAAACGATCGATGTTTGACGAAACTATGCAAGTTCGTCGCAGATCGGCACAACGTGGGTCGATGTGACGTGTTTTAAGCTACAAATTGCTATGTCGCAGATTTGCATTCGACGAATAGAAGCGGAGTTATAGTTGTTTATATCTGTGAGGCCATGAATCACCATTGACGGCCGGATTCCCTACCACTCGAAACGATCGACGTTTGACGAAACCATGCAAGTTCGTCGCAGATCGGCAGAAGGTGGTTCATTGGGGCGTGTTTTAAGCTACAAATTGCTATGTCGCAGATTCGCATACGACGAATAGAAGCGGAGTTATAGTTGTTTATATCTGTGAGGCCATGAATCGCCATTGACTACCGGATTGCCTACCACTCGAAACGATCGACGTTTGACGAAACTATACAAGTACGTCGCAGATCGGCATGAGGTGGGTCGATGTGTCGTGTTTTAAGCTACAAATTGCTATGTCGCAGATTTGCATTCGACGAATAGAAGCGGAGTTATAGTTGTTTATATCTGTGAGGCCGTGAATCACCATTGACGGCCGGATTCCCTACCACTCGAAACGATCGACGTTTGACGAAACCATGCAAGTTCGTCGCAGATCGGCAGAAGGTGGGTCGATGTGACGTGTTTTAAGCTACAAATTGCTATGTCGCATATTCGCATTCGACGAATAGAAGCGGAGTTATTATTGTTTATATCTGTGAGGCCATGAATCACCATTGACGGCCGGATTCCCTACCACTCGAAACGATCGACGTTTGACGAAACCATGCAAGTTCGTCGCAGATCGGCACAAGGTGGGTTGATGGGACGTGTTTTAAGCTACAAATTGCTATGTCGCAGATTTGCATTCGATGAATAGAAGCGGAGTTATAGTTGTTTATATCTGTCAGGCCATGAATCACCATTGACGGCCGGATTGCTTTCCACTCGAAACGATCGATGTTCGATAAAACTATGGAAGTTCGTCGCAGATCGGTATAAGGTGGGTCGTTGGGCCGTGTTTTATGCTACAAATTGCTACGTCGCAGATTTGCATACGGCGAATAGAAGCGGAGTTATAGTTGTTTATATCTGTGAGGCCATGAATCACCATTGACGGCCGGATTGCTTTCCACTCGAAACGATCGATGTTTGACGAAACTATGCAAATTCGTCGCAAATCGGTATAAGGTGGTTCGTTGGGGCGTGTTTTAGGCTACAAATTGCTATGTCGCAGATTTGCATTCGACGAATAGATGCGGAGTTATAGTTGTTTATATCTGTCAGGCCATGAATCACCATTGACGGCCGGATTGCTTTCCACTCGAAACGATCGATGTTTGACAAAACTATGCAAGTTCGTCGCAGATCGGTATAAGGTGGTTCGTTGGGGCGTGTTTTATGCTACATATTGGTATGTCGCAGATTTGCATACGACGAATAGAAGCGGAGTTATTGTTGTATATATCTGTGAGGCCATGAATCACCAATGACGGCCGGATTGCCTACCACTCGAAACGATCGATGTTTGACGAAACTATGCAAGTTCGTCTCAGATCGGCACAAGGTGGGTCGATGTGACGTGTTTTAAGCTAAAAATTGCTATGTCGCAGATTTGCATTCGACGAATAGAAGCGGAGTTATAGTTGTTTATATCTGTCAGGCCATGAATCACCATTGACGGCCGGATTGCTTTCCACTCGAAACGATCGATGTTTGACGAAACTATGCAAGTTCGTCGCAAATCGGTATAAGGTGGTTCGTTGGGGCGTGTTTTAGGCTACAAATTGCTATGTCGCAGATTTGCATACGGCGTATAGAAGCGGAATTATAGTTGTTTATATCTGTGAGGCCATGAATCGCCATTGACTACCGAAATGCCTACCACTCGAAACGATCGACGTTTGACGAAACTATACAAGTACGTCGCAGATCGGCATGAGGTGGGCCGATGTGTCGTGTTTTAAGCTACAAATTGCTATGTCGCAGATTCGCATACGACGAATAGAAGCGGAGTTATTGTTGGTTATATATGTGAGGCCATGAATCACCATTGACGGCCGGATTGCCTACCACTCGAAACGATCGACGTTTGACGAAACCATGCAAGTTCGTCGCAGATCGGCCGAAGGTGGGTCGATGTGACGTGTTTTAAGCTACAAATTGCTATGTCGCATATTCGCATACGACGAATAGAAGCGGAGTTATTGCTGTTTATATCTGTGAGGCCATGAATCACCATTGACGGCCGGATTGCTTTCCACTCGAAACGATCGATGTTTGACGAAACTATGCAAGTTCGTCGCAGATCGGTATAAGGTGGTTCGTTGGGGAGTGTTTTAAGCTACAAATTGCTATGTCGCAGATTCGCATACGGCGTATAGAAGCGGAATTATAGTTGTTTATATCTGTGAGGCCATGAATCGCCATTGACTACCGAAATGCCTACCACTCGAAACGATCGACGTTTGACGAAACTATACAAGTACGTCGCAGATCGGCATGAGGTGGGCCGATGTGTCGTGTTTTAAGCTACAAATTGCTATGTCGCAGATTCGCATACGACGAATAGAAGCGGAGTTATTGTTGTTTATATCTGTGAGGCCATGAATCACCATTGACGGCCGGATTCCCTACCACTCGAAACGATCGACGTTTGACGAAACCATGCAAGTTCGTCGCAGATCGGCACAAGGTGGGTCGATGTGACGTGTTTTATGCTACAAATTGCTATGTCGCAGATTTGCATTCGACGAATAGAAGCGGACTTATAGTTGTTTATATCTGTCTGGCCATGAATCACCATTGACGGCCGGATTGCTTTCCACTAGAATCGATCGATGTTTGACGAAACTATGCAAGTTCGTCGCAGATCGGTATAAGGTGGTTCATTGGGGCGTGTTTTAAGCTACAAATTGCTAGGTCGCAGATTCGCATACGACGAATAGAAGCGGAGTTATAGTTGTTTATATCTGTGAGGCCATGAATCGCCATTGACTACCGGATTGCCTACCACTCGAAACGATCGACGTTTGACGAAACTATACAAGTACGTCGCAGATCGGCATGAGGTGGGTCGATGTGTCGTGTTTTAAGCTACAAATTGCTATGTCGCAGATTTGCATTCGACGAATAGAAGCGGAGTTATAGTTGTTTATATCTGTGAGGCCGTGAATCACCATTGACGGCCGGATTCCCTACCACTCGAAACGATCGACGTTTGACGAAACCATGCAAGTTCGTCGCAGATCGGCCGAAGGTGGGTCGATGTAACGTGTTTTAAGCTACAAATTGCTATGTCGCATATTCGCATACGACGAATAGAAGCGGAGTTATTGTTGTTTATATCTGTGAGGCCATGAATCACCATTGACGGCCGGATTGCCTACCACTTGAAACGATCGATGTTTGACGAAACTATGCAAGTTCGTCGCAGATCGGCACAACGTGGGTCGATGTGACGTGTTTTAAGCTACAAATTGCTATGTCGCAGATTTGCATTCGACGAATAGAAGCGGAGTTATAGTTGTTTATATCTGTGAGGCCATGAATCACCATTGACGGCCGGATTCCCTACCACTCGAAACGATCGACGTTTGACGAAACCATGCAAGTTCGTCGCAGATCGGCAGAAGGTGGTTCATTGGGGCGTGTTTTAAGCTACAAATTGCTAGGTCGCAGATTCGCATACGACGAATAGAAGCGGAGTTATAGTTGTTTATATCTGTGAGGCCATGAATCGCCATTGACTACCGGATTGCCTACCACTTGAAACGATCGATGTTTGACGAAACTATGCAAGTTCGTCGCAGATCGGCACAACGTGGGTCGATGTGACGTGTTTTAAGCTACAAATTGCTATGTCGCAGATTAGCATACGGCGAATAGAAGCGGAGTTATAGTTGTTTATATCTGTCAGGCCATGAATCACCATTGACGGCCGGATTGCTTTCCACTCGAAACGATCGATGTTTGACAAAACTATGCAAGTTCGTCGCAGATCGGTATAAGGTGGTTCGTTGGGGCGTGTTTTATGCTACATATTGCTATGTCGCAGATTTGCATTCGACGAATAGAAGCGGAGTTATAGTTGTTTATATCTGTCAGGCCATGAATCACCATTGACGGCCGGATTGCCTACCACTCGAAACGATCGATGTTTGACGAAACTATGCAAGTTCGTCGCAGATCGGCACAAGGTGGTTCGATGTGGCGTGTTTTAAGCTACAAATTGCTATGTCGCATATTCGCATACGACGAATAGAAGCGGAGTTATTGTTGTTTATATCTGTGAGGCCATGAATCACCATTGACGGCCGGATTGCTTTCCACTCGAAACGATGGATGTTTGACAAAACTATGCAAGTTCGTCGCAGATCGGTATAAGGTGGTTCGTTGGGGCGTGTTTTATGCTACAAATTGCTATGTCGCAGATTTGCATACGACGAATAGAAGCGGAGTTATTGTTGTATATATCTGTGAGGCCATGAATCACCAATGACGGCCGGATTGCCTACCACTCGAAACGATCGATGTTTGACGAAACTATGCAAGTTCGTCGCAGATCGGCACAAGGTGGTTCGATGTGACGTGTTTTAAGCTACAAATTGCTATGTCGCAGATTTGCATTCGACGAATAGAAGCGGAGTTATAGTTGTTTATATCTGTCAGGCCATGAATCACCATTGACGGCCGGATTGCTTTCCACTCGAAACGATCGATGTTTGACAAAACTATGCAAGTTCGTCGCAGGTCGATATAAGGTGGTTCGTTGGGGCGTGTTTTATGCTACAAATTGCTAGGTCGCAGATTCGCATACGACGAATAGAAGCGGAGTTATAGTTGTTTCTATCTGTGAGGCCATGAATCACCATTGACGGCCGGATTGCCTACCACTCGAAACGATCGATGTTTGACAAAACTATGCAAGTTCGTCGCAGATCGGCAGAAGGTGGGTCGATGTGACGTGTTTTAAGCTACAAATTGCTATGTCACATATTCGCATACGACGAATAGAAGCGGAGTTATTGTTGTTTATATCTGTGAGGCCATGAATCACCATTGACGGCCGGATTGCTTTCCACTCGAAACGATCGATGTTGGACGAAACTATGCAAGTTCGTCGCAGATCGGTATAAGGTGGGTCGTTGGGCCGTGTTTTATGCTACAAATTGCTACGTCGCAGATTTGCATACGGCGAATAGAAGCGGAGTTATAGTTGTTTATATCTGTGAGGCCATGAATCACCATTGACGGCCGGATTGCTTTCCACTCGAAACGATCGATGTTTGACAAAACTATGCAAGTTCGTCGCAGATCGGTATAAGGTGGTTCGTTGGGGCGTGTTTTATGCTACATATTGCTATGTCGCAGATTTGCATTCGACGAATAGAAGCGGAGTTATAGTTGTTTATATCTGTGAGGCCATGAATCACCATTGACGGCCGGATTGCCTACCACTCGAAACGATCGACGTTTGACGAAACTATGCAAGTTCGTCGCAGATCGGCAGAAGGTGGGTCGATGTGATGTGTTTTAAGCTACAAATTGCTATGTCGCAGATTTGCATTCGACGAATAGAAGCGGAGTTATAGTTGTTTATATCTGTCAGGCCATGAATCACCATTGACGGCCGGATTGTCTACCACTGGAAACGATCGATGTTTGACAAAACTATGCAAGTTCATCGCAGATCGGCAGAAGGTGGGTCGATGTGACGTGTTTTACGCTACAAATTGCTATGTCGCATATTCGCATACGACGAATAGAAGCGGAGTTATTGTTGTTTATATCTGTGAGGCCATGAATCACCATTGACGGCCGGATTGCTTTCCACTCGAAACGATCGATGTTGGACGAAACTATGCAAGTTCGTCGCAGATCGGTATAAGGTGGGTCGTTGGGCCGTGTTTTATGCTACAAATTGCTTCGTCGCAGATTTGCATACGGCGAATAGAAGCGGAGTTATAGTTGTTTACATCTGTGAGGCCATGAATCACCATTGACGGCCGGATTGCTTTCCACTCGAAACGATCGATGTTTGACAAAACTATGCAAGTTCGTCGCAGATCGGTATAAGGTGGGTCGTTGGGCCGTGTTTTATGCTACAAATTGCTACGTCGCAGATTTGCATTCGACGAATAGAAGCGGAGTTATAGTTGTTTATATCTGTGAGGCCATGAATCACCATTGACGGCCGGATTGCTTTCCACTCGAAACGATCGATGTTTGACGAAACTATGCAAGTTCGTCGCAAATCGGTATAAGGTGGTTCGTTGGGGCGTGTTTTAGGCTACAAATTGCTATGTCGCAGATTTGCATACGGCGTATAGAAGCGGAATTATAGTTGTTTATATCTGTGAGGCCATGAATCGCCATTGACTACCGAAATGCCTACCACTCGAAACGATCGACGTTTGACGAAACTATACAAGTACGTCGCAGATCGGCATGAGGTGGGCCGATGTGTCGTGTTTTAAGCTACAAATTGCTATGTCGCAGATTTGCATTCGACGAATAGAAGCGGAGTTATTGTTGTTTATATCTGTGAGGCCATGAATCAACATTGACGGCCGGATTTCTTTCCACTCGAAACGATCGATGTTTGACAAAACTATGCAAGTTCTTCGCAGATCGGTATAAGGTGGGTGGTTGGGCCGTGTTTTATGCTACAAATTGCTATGTCGCAGATTTGCATTCGACGAATAGGAGCGGAGTTATAGTTGTTTATATCAGTGAGACCGTGAATCACCATTGACGGCCGGATTCCCTACCACTCGAAACGATCGACGTTTGACGAAACCATGCAAGTTCGTCGCAGATCGGCGCAAGGTGGTTCGATGTGACGTGTTTTAAGCTACAAATTGCTATGTCGCAGATTTGCATTCGACGAATAGAAGCGGAGTTATAGTTGTTTATATCTGTGAGGCCATGAATCACCATTGACGGCCGGATTGCTTTCCACTCGAAACGATCGATGTTGGACGAAACTATGCAAGTTCGTCGCAGATCGGTATAAGGTGGGTCGTTGGGCCGTGTTTTATGCTACAAATTTCTACGTCGCAGATTTGCATACGGCGAATAGAAGCGGAGTTATAGTTGTTTATATCTGTGAGGCCATGAATCACCATTGACGGCCGGATTGCCTACCACTCGAAACGATCGATGTTTGACGAAACTATGCAAGTTCGTCGCAGATCGGCACAAGGTGGTTCGATGTGACGTGTTTTAAGCAACAAATTGCAATGTCGCAGATTTGCATTCGACGAATAGAAGCGGAGTTATAGTTGTTTATATCTGTCAGGCCATGAATCACCATTGACGGCCGGATTGCTTTCCACTCGAAACGATCGATGTTGGACGAAACTATGCAAGTTCGTCGCAGATCGGTATAAGGTGGGTCGTTGGGCCGTGTTTTATGCTACAAATTGCTACGTCGCAGATTTGCACACGGCGAATAGAAGCGGAGTTATAGTTGTTTATATCTGTCAGGCCATGAATCACCATTGACGGCCGGATTGCTTTCCACTCGAAACGATCGTTGTTTGACAAAACTATGCAAGTTCGTCGCAGATCGGTATAAGGTGGTTCGTTGGGGCGTGTTTTATGCTACAAAATGCTACGTCGCAGATTTGCATACGACGAATAGAAGCGGAGTTATTGTTGTTTATATCTGTGAGGCCATGAATCACCATTGACGGCCGGATTGCTTTCCACTCGAAACGATCGATGTTTGACGAAACTATGCAAGTTCGTCGCAGATCGGTATAAGGTGGTTCGTTGGGGCGTGTTTTAAGCAACAAATTGCTATGTCGCAGATTCGCATACGGCGTATAGAAGCGGAATTATAGTTGTTTATATCTGTGAGGCCATGAATCGCCATTGACTACCGAAATGCCTACCACTCGAAACGATCGACGTTTGACGAAACTATACAAGTACGTCGCAGATCGGCATGAGGTGGGCCGATGTGTCGTGTTTTAAGCTACAAATTGCTATGTCGCAGATTCGCATACGACGAATAGAAGCGGAGTTATTGTTGGTTATATATGTGAGGCCATGAATCACCATTGACGGCCGGATTCCCTACCACTCGAAACGATCGACGTTTGACGAAACCATGCAAGTTCGTCGCAGATCGGCCGAAGGTGGGTCGATGTGACGTGTTTTAAGCTACAAATTGCTATGTCGCAGATTTGCATTCGACGAATAGAAGCGGAGTTATAGTTGTTTATATCTGTCAGGCCATGAATCACCATTGACGGCCGGATTGCTTTCCACTCGAAACGATCGATGTTTGACAAAACTATGCAAGTTCGTCGCAGGTCGATATAAGGTGGTTCGTTGGGGCGTGTTTTATGCTACAAATTGCTAGGTCGCAGATTCGCATACGACGAATAGAAGCGGAGTTATAGTTGTTTCTATCTGTGAGGCCATGAATCACCATTGACGGCCGGATTGCCTACCACTCGAAACGATCGATGTTTGACAAAACTATGCAAGTTCGTCGCAGATCGGCAGAAGGTGGGTCGATGTGACGTGTTTTAAGCTACAAATTGCTATGTCACATATTCGCATACGACGAATAGAAGCGGAGTTATTGTTGTTTATATCTGTGAGGCCATGAATCACCATTGACGGCCGGATTGCTTTCCACTCGAAACGATCGATGTTGGACGAAACTATGCAAGTTCGTCGCAGATCGGTATAAGGTGGGTCGTTGGGCCGTGTTTTATGCTACAAATTGCTACGTCGCAGATTTGCATACGGCGAATAGAAGCGGAGTTATAGTTGTTTATATCTGTGAGGCCATGAATCACCATTGACGGCCGGATTGCTTTCCACTCGAAACGATCGATGTTTGACAAAACTATGCAAGTTCGTCGCAGATCGGTATAAGGTGGTTCGTTGGGGCGTGTTTTATGCTACATATTGCTATGTCGCAGATTTGCATTCGACGAATAGAAGCGGAGTTATAGTTGTTTATATCTGTGAGGCCATGAATCACCATTGACGGCCGGATTGCCTACCACTCGAAACGATCGACGTTTGACGAAACTATGCAAGTTCGTCGCAGATCGGCAGAAGGTGGGTCGATGTGATGTGTTTTAAGCTACAAATTGCTATGTCGCAGATTTGCATTCGACGAATAGAAGCGGAGTTATAGTTGTTTATATCTGTCAGGCCATGAATCACCATTGACGGCCGGATTGTCTACCACTGGAAACGATCGATGTTTGACAAAACTATGCAAGTTCATCGCAGATCGGCAGAAGGTGGGTCGATGTGACGTGTTTTACGCTACAAATTGCTATGTCGCATATTCGCATACGACGAATAGAAGCGGAGTTATTGTTGTTTATATCTGTGAGGCCATGAATCACCATTGACGGCCGGATTGCTTTCCACTCGAAACGATCGATGTTGGACGAAACTATGCAAGTTCGTCGCAGATCGGTATAAGGTGGGTCGTTGGGCCGTGTTTTATGCTACAAATTGCTTCGTCGCAGATTTGCATACGGCGAATAGAAGCGGAGTTATAGTTGTTTACATCTGTGAGGCCATGAATCACCATTGACGGCCGGATTGCTTTCCACTCGAAACGATCGATGTTTGACAAAACTATGCAAGTTCGTCGCAGATCGGTATAAGGTGGGTCGTTGGGCCGTGTTTTATGCTACAAATTGCTACGTCGCAGATTTGCATTCGACGAATAGAAGCGGAGTTATAGTTGTTTATATCTGTGAGGCCATGAATCACCATTGACGGCCGGATTGCTTTCCACTCGAAACGATCGATGTTTGACGAAACTATGCAAGTTCGTCGCAAATCGGTATAAGGTGGTTCGTTGGGGCGTGTTTTAGGCTACAAATTGCTATGTCGCAGATTTGCATACGGCGTATAGAAGCGGAATTATAGTTGTTTATATCTGTGAGGCCATGAATCGCCATTGACTACCGAAATGCCTACCACTCGAAACGATCGACGTTTGACGAAACTATACAAGTACGTCGCAGATCGGCATGAGGTGGGCCGATGTGTCGTGTTTTAAGCTACAAATTGCTATGTCGCAGATTCGCATACGACGAATAGAAGCGGAGTTATTGTTGGTTATATATGTGAGGCCATGAATCACCATTGACGGCCGGATTGCCTACCACTCGAAACGATCGACGTTTGACGAAACCATGCAAGTTCGTCGCAGATCGGCCGAAGGTGGGTCGATGTGACGTGTTTTAAGCTACAAATTGCTATGTCGCATATTCGCATACGACGAATAGAAGCGGAGTTATTGGTGTTTATATCTGTGAGGCCATGAATCACCATTGACGGCCGGATTGCTTTCCACTCGAAACGATCGATGTTTGACGAAACTATGCAAGTTCGTCGCAGATCGGTATAAGGTGGTTCGTTGGGGAGTGTTTTAAGCTACAAATTGCTATGTCGCAGATTCGCATACGGCGTATAGAAGCGGAATTATAGTTGTTTATATCTGTGAGGCCATGAATCGCCATTGACTACCGAAATGCCTACCACTCGAAACGATCGACGTTTGACGAAACTATACAAGTACGTCGCAGATCGGCATGAGGTGGGCCGATGTGTCGTGTTTTAAGCTACAAATTGCTATGTCGCAGATTCGCATACGACGAATAGAAGCGGAGTTATTGTTGTTTATATCTGTGAGGCCATGAATCACCATTGACGGCCGGATTCCCTACCACTCGAAACGATCGACGTTTGACGAAACCATGCAAGTTCGTCGCAGATCGGCACAAGGTGGGTCGATGTGACGTGTTTTATGCTACAAATTGCTATGTCGCAGATTTGCATTCGACGAATAGAAGCGGACTTATAGTTGTTTATATCTGTCTGGCCATGAATCACCATTGACGGCCGGATTGCTTTCCACTAGAATCGATCGATGTTTGACGAAACTATGCAAGTTCGTCGCAGATCGGTATAAGGTGGTTCATTGGGGCGTGTTTTAAGCTACAAATTGCTAGGTCGCAGATTCGCATACGACGAATAGAAGCGGAGTTATAGTTGTTTATATCTGTGAGGCCATGAATCGCCATTGACTACCGGATTGCCTACCACTCGAAACGATCGACGTTTGACGAAACTATACAAGTACGTCGCAGATCGGCATGAGGTGGGTCGATGTGTCGTGTTTTAAGCTACAAATTGCTATGTCGCAGATTTGCATTCGACGAATAGAAGCGGAGTTATAGTTGTTTATATCTGTGAGGCCGTGAATCACCATTGACGGCCGGATTCCCTACCACTCGAAACGATCGACGTTTGACGAAACCATGCAAGTTCGTCGCAGATCGGCCGAAGGTGGGTCGATGTAACGTGTTTTAAGCTACAAATTGCTATGTCGCATATTCGCATACGACGAATAGAAGCGGAGTTATTGTTGTTTATATCTGTGAGGCCATGAATCACCATTGACGGCCGGATTGCCTACCACTTGAAACGATCGATGTTTGACGAAACTATGCAAGTTCGTCGCAGATCGGCACAACGTGGGTCGATGTGACGTGTTTTAAGCTACAAATTGCTATGTCGCAGATTTGCATTCGACGAATAGAAGCGGAGTTATAGTTGTTTATATCTGTGAGGCCATGAATCACCGTTGACGGCCGGATTGCCTACCACTCGAAACGATCGATGTTTGACGAAACTATGCAAGTTCGTCGCAGATCGGCACAAGGTGGTTCGATGTGGCGTGTTTTAAGCTACAAATTGCTATGTCGCATATTCGCATACGACGAATAGAAGCGGAGTTATTGTTGGTTATATCTGTGAGGCCATGAATCACCATTGACGGCCGGATTGCTTTCCACTCGAAACGATGGATGTTTGACAAAACTATGCAAGTTCGTCGCAGATCGGTATAAGGTGGTTCGTTGGGGCGTGTTTTATGCTACAAATTGCTATGTCGCAGATTTGCATACGACGAATAGAAGCGGAGTTATTGTTGTATATATCTGTGAGGCCATGAATCACCAATGACGGCCGGATTGCCTACCACTCGAAACGATCGATGTTTGACGAAACTATGCAAGTTCGTCGCAGATCGGCACAAGGTGGTTCGATGTGACGTGTTTTAAGCTACAAATTGCTATGTCGCAGATTTGCATTCGACGAATAGAAGCGGAGTTATAGTTGTTTATATCTGTCAGGCCATGAATCACCATTGACGGCCGGATTGCTTTCCACTCGAAACGATCGATGTTTGACAAAACTATGCAAGTTCGTCGCAGGTCGATATAAGGTGGTTCGTTGGGGCGTGTTTTATGCTACAAATTGCTAGGTCGCAGATTCGCATACGACGAATAGAAGCGGAGTTATTGTTGTTTATATCTGTGAGGCCATGAATCACCATTGACGGCCGGATTGCTTTCCACTCGAAACGATCGATGTTGGACGAAACTATGCAAGTTCGTCGCAGATCGGTATAAGGTGGGTCGTTGGGCCGTGTTTTATGCTACAAATTGCTTCGTCGCAGATTTGCATACGGCGAATAGAAGCGGAGTTATAGTTGTTTACATCTGTGAGGCCATGAATCACCATTGACGGCCGGATTGCTTTCCACTCGAAACGATCGATGTTTGACAAAACTATGCAAGTTCGTCGCAGATCGGTATAAGGTGGTTCGTTGGGGCGTGTTTTATGCTACATATTGCTATGTCGCAGATTTGCATTCGACGAATAGAAGCGGAGTTATTGTTGTTTATATCTGTGAGGCCATGAATCAACATTGACGGCCGGATTTCTTTCCACTCGAAACGATCGATGTTTGACAAAACTATGCAAGTTCTTCGCAGATCGGTATAAGGTGGGTGGTTGGGCCGTGTTTTATGCTACAAATTGCTATGTCGCAGATTTGCATTCGACGAATAGGAGCGGAGTTATAGTTGTTTATATCAGTGAGACCGTGAATCACCATTGACGGCCGGATTCCCTACCACTCGAAACGATCGACGTTTGACGAAACCATGCAAGTTCGTCGCAGATCGGCGCAAGGTGGTTCGATGTGACGTGTTTTAAGCTACAAATTGCTATGTCGCAGATTTGCATTCGACGAATAGAAGCGGAGTTATAGTTGTTTATATCTGTGAGGCCATGAATCACCATTGACGGCCGGATTGCTTTCCACTCGAAACGATCGATGTTGGACGAAACTATGCAAGTTCGTCGCAGATCGGTTTAAGGTGGGTCGTTGGGCCGTGTTTTATGCTACAAATTTCTACGTCGCAGATTTGCATACGGCGAATAGAAGCGGAGTTATAGTTGTTTATATCTGTGAGGCCATGAATCACCATTGACGGCCGGATTGCCTACCACTCGAAACGATCGATGTTTGACGAAACTATGCAAGTTCGTCGCAGATCGGCACAAGGTGGTTCGATGTGACGTGTTTTAAGCTACAAATTGCAATGTCGCAGATTTGCATTCGACGAATAGAAGCGGAGTTATAGTTGTTTATATCTGTCAGGCCATGAATCACCATTGACGGCCGGATTGCTTTCCACTCGAAACGATCGATGTTGGACGAAACTATGCAAGTTCGTCGCAGATCGGTATAAGGTGGGTCGTTGGGCCGTGTTTTATGCTACAAATTGCTACGTCGCAGATTTGCACACGGCGAATAGAAGCGGAGTTATAGTTGTTTATATCTGTCAGGCCATGAATCACCATTGACGGCCGGATTGCTTTCCACTCGAAACGATCGTTGTTTGACAAAACTATGCAAGTTCGTCGCAGATCGGTATAAGGTGGTTCGTTGGGGCGTGTTTTATGCTACAAAATGCTACGTCGCAGATTTGCATACGACGAATAGAAGCGGAGTTATTGTTGTTTATATCTGTGAGGCCATGAATCACCATTGACGGCCGGATTGCTTTCCACTCGAAACGATCGATGTTTGACGAAACTATGCAAGTTCGTCGCAGATCGGTATAAGGTGGTTCGTTGGGGCGTGTTTTAAGCAACAAATTGCTATGTCGCAGATTCGCATACGGCGTATAGAAGCGGAATTATAGTTGTTTATATCTGTGAGGCCATGAATCGCCATTGACTACCGAAATGCCTACCACTCGAAACGATCGACGTTTGACGAAACTATACAAGTACGTCGCAGATCGGCATGAGGTGGGCCGATGTGTCGTGTTTTAAGCTACAAATTGCTATGTCGCAGATTTGCATACGACGAATAGAAGCGGAGTTATTGTTGGTTATATATGTGAGGCCATGAATCACCATTGACGGCCGGATTCCCTACCACTCGAAACGATCGACGTTTGACGAAACCATGCAAGTTCGTCGCAGATCGGCCGAAGGTGGGTCGATGTGACGTGTTTTAAGCTACAAATTGCTATGTCGCATATTCGCATACGACGAATAGAAGCGGAGTTATTGCTGTTTATATCTGTGAGGCCATGAATCACCATTGACGGCCGGATTGCTTTCCACTCGAAACGATCGATGTTTGACGAAACTATGCAAGTTCGTCGCAGATCGGTATAAGGTGGTTCGTTGGGGAGTGTTTTAAGCTACAAATTGCTATGTCGCAGATTCGCATACGGCGTATAGAAGCGGAATTATAGTTGTTTATATCTGTGAGGCCATGAATCGCCATTGACTACCGAAATGCCTACCACTCGAAACGATCGACGTTTGACGAAACTATACAAGTACGTCGCAGATCGGCATGAGGTGGGCCGATGTGTCGTGTTTTAAGCTACAAATTGCTATGTCGCAGATTCGCATACGACGAATAGAAGCGGAGTTATTGTTGTTTATATCTGTGAGGCCATGAATCACCATTGACGGCCGGATTCCCTACCACTCGAAACGATCGACGTTTGACGAAACCATGCAAGTTCGTCGCAGATCGGCACAAGGTGGGTCGATGTGACGTGTTTTATGCTACAAATTGCTATGTCGCAGATTTGCATTCGACGAATAGAAGCGGACTTATAGTTGTTTATATCTGTCTGGCCATGAATCACCATTGACGGCCGGATTGCTTTCCACTAGAATCGATCGATGTTTGACGAAACTATGCAAGTTCGTCGCAGATCGGTATAAGGTGGTTCATTGGGGCGTGTTTTAAGCTACAAATTGCTAGGTCGCAGATTCGCATACGACGAATAGAAGCGGAGTTATAGTTGTTTATATCTGTGAGGCCATGAATCGCCATTGACTACCGGATTGCCTACCACTCGAAACGATCGACGTTTGACGAAACTATACAAGTACGTCGCAGATCGGCATGAGGTGGGTCGATGTGTCGTGTTTTAAGCTACAAATTGCTATGTCGCAGATTTGCATTCGACGAATAGAAGCGGAGTTATAGTTGTTTATATCTGTGAGGCCGTGAATCACCATTGACGGCCGGATTCCCTACCACTCGAAACGATCGACGTTTGACGAAACCATGCAAGTTCGTCGCAGATCGGCCGAAGGTGGGTCGATGTGACGTGTTTTAAGCTACAAATTGCTATGTCGCATATTCGCATACGACGAATAGAAGCGGAGTTATTGTTGTTTATATCTGTGAGGCCATGAATCACCATTGACGGCCGGATTGCCTACCACTTGAAACGATCGATGTTTGACGAAACTATGCAAGTTCGTCGCAGATCGGCACAACGTGGGTCGATGTGACGTGTTTTAAGCTACGAATTGCTATGTCGCAGATTTGCATTCGACGAATAGAAGCGGAGTTATAGTTGTTTATATCTGTGAGGCCATGAATCACCATTGACGGCCGGATTCCCTACCACTGGAAACGATCGACGTTTGACGAAACCATGCAAGTTCGTCGCAGATCGGCAGAAGGTGGTTCATTGGGGCGTGTTTTAAGCTACAAATTGCTAGGTCGCAGATTCGCATACGACGAATAGAAGCGGAGTTATAGTTGTTTATATCTGTGAGGCCATGAATCGCCATTGACTACCGGATTGCCTACCACTTGAAACGATCGATGTTTGACGAAACTATGCAAGTTCGTCGCAGATCGGCACAACGTGGGTCGATGTGACGTGTTTTAAGCTACAAATTGCTATGTCGCAGATTAGCATACGGCGAATAGAAGCGGAGTTATAGTTGTTTATATCTGTCAGGCCATGAATCACCATTGACGGCCGGATTGCTTTCCACTCGAAACGATCGATGTTTGACAAAACTATGCAAGTTCGTCGCAGATCGGTATAAGGTGGTTCGTTGGGGCGTGTTTTATGCTACATATTGCTATGTCGCAGATTTGCATTCGACGAATAGAAGCGGAGTTATAGTTGTTTATATCTGTCAGGCCATGAATCACCATTGACGGCCGGATTGCCTACCACTCGAAACGATCGATGTTTGACGAAACTATGCAAGTTCGTCGCAGATCGGCACAAGGTGGTTCGATGTGACGTGTTTTAAGCTACAAATTGCTATGTCGCAGATTTGCATTCGACGAATAGAAGCGGAGTTATAGTTGTTTATATCTGTGAGGCCATGAATCACCGTTGACGGCCGGATTGCCTACCACTCGAAACGATCGATGTTTGACGAAACTATGCAAGTTCGTCGCAGATCGGCACAAGGTGGTTCGATGTGGCGTGTTTTAAGCTACAAATTGCTATGTCGCATATTCGCATACGACGAATAGAAGCGGAGTTATTGTTGTTTATATCTGTGAGGCCATGAATCACCATTGACGGCCGGATTGCTTTCCACTCGAAACGATGGATGTTTGACAAAACTATGCAAGTTCGTCGCAGATCGGTATAAGGTGGTTCGTTGGGGCGTGTTTTATGCTACAAATTGCTATGTCGCAGATTTGCATACGACGAATAGAAGCGGAGTTATTGTTGTATATATCTGTGAGGCCATGAATCACCAATGACGGCCGGATTGCCTACCACTCGAAACGATCGATGTTTGACGAAACTATGCAAGTTCGTCGCAGATCGGCACAAGGTGGGTCGATGTGACGTGTTTTAAGCTAAAAATTGCTATGTCGCAGATTTGCATTCGACGAATAGAAGCGGAGTTATAGTTGTTTATATCTGTGAGGCCATGAATCACCATTGACGGCCGGATTCCCTACCACTCGAAACGATCGACGTTTGACGAAACCATGCAAGTTCGTCGCAGATCGGCAGAAGGTGGGTCGATGTGACGTGTTTTAAGCTACAAATTGGTATGTCGCATATTCGCATACGACGAATAGAAGCGGAGTTATTGTTGTTTATATCTGTGAGGCCATGAATCACCATTGACGGCCGGATTGCCTACCACTTGAAACGATCGATGTTTGACGAAACTATGCAAGTTCGTCGCAGATCGGCACAACGTGGGTCGATGGGGCGTGTTTTAAGCTACAAATTGCTATGTCGCAGATTTGCATTCGACGAATAGAAGCGGAGTTATAGTTGTTTATATCTGTGAGGCCATGAATCACCATTGACGGCCGGATTCCCTACCACTCGAAACGATCGACGTTTGACGAAACCATGCAAGTTCGTCGCAGATCGGCAGAAGGTGGTTCATTGGGGCGTGTTTTAAGCTACAAATTGCTAGGTCGCAGATTCGCATACGACGAATAGAAGCGGAGTTATAGTTGTTTATATCTGTGAGGCCATGAATCACCATTGACGGGCGGATTGCTTTCCACACGAAACGATCGATGTTTGACAAAACTATGCAAGTTCGTCGCAGATCGGTATAAGGTGGTTCGTTGGGGCGTGTTTTATGCTACAAATTGCTATGTCGCAGATTTGCATACGACGAATAGAAGCGGAGTTATTGTTGTTTATATCTGCGAGGCCATGAATCACCATTGACGGCCGGATTGCCTACCACTCGAAACGATCGATGTTTGACGAAACTATACAAGTACGTCGCAGATCGGCATGAAGTGGGTCGATGTGTCGTGTTTTAAGCTACAAATCGCTATGTCGCAAATTTGCATTCGACGAATAGAAGCTGAGTTATAGTTGTTTATATCTGTCAGGCCATGAATCACCATTGACGGCCGGATTCCCTAACACTCGAAACGATCGACGTTTGACGAAACCATGCAAGTTCGTCCCAGATCGGCACAAGATGGGTCGATGTGACGTGTTTTATGCTACAAATTGCTATGTCGCAGATTTGCATTCGACGAATAGAAGCGGAGTTATAGTTGTTTATATCTGTCAGGCCATGAATCACCAATGACGGCCGGATTGCTTTCCACTCGAAACGATCGATGTTTGACTAAACTATGCAAGTTCGTCGCAGATCGGTATAAGGTGGGTCGTTGGGCCGTGTTTTATGCTACAAATTGCTACGTCGCAGATTTGCATACGGCGAATAGAAGCGGAGTTATCTTTGTTTATATCTGTGAGGCCATGAATCACCATTGACGGCCGGATTGCTTTCCACTCGAAACGATCGATGTTTGACGAAACTATGCAAGTTCGACGCAGATCGGTATAAGGTGGTTCGTTGGGGCGTGTTTTAAGCTACAAATTGCTATGTCGCAGATTCGCATACGACGTATAGAAGCGGACTTATAGTTGTTTATATCTGTGAGGCCATGAATCGCCATTGACTACCGGATTGCCTACCACTCGAAATGATCGACGTTTGACGAAACTACACAAGTACGTCGCAGATCGGCATGAGGTGGGTCGATGTGTCGTGTTTTAAGCTACAAATTGCTATGTCGTAGATTCGCATACGACGAATAGAAGCGGAGTTATTGTTGTTTATATCTGTGAGGCCATGAATCACCATTGACGGCCGGATTCCCTACCACTCGAAACGATCGATGTTTGACGAAACCATGCAAGTTCGTCGCAGATCGGCAGAAGGTGGGTCGATGTGACGTGTTTTAAGCTACAAATTGCTATGTCGCATATTCGCATACGACGAATAGAAGCGGAGTTATTATTGTTTATATCTGTGAGGCCATGAATCACCATTGACGGCCGGATTGCCTACCACTCGAAACGATCGATGTTTGACGAAAATATGCAAGTTCGTCGCAGATCGGCACAAGGTGGGTCGATGTGACGTATTTTAAGCTAAAAATTGCTATGTCGCAGATTTGCATTCGACGAATAGAAGCGGAGTTATAGTTGTTTATATCTGTCAGGCCATGAATCACCATTGACGGCCGGATTGCTTTCCACTCGAAACGATCGATGTTCGACAAAACTATGGAAGTTCGTCGCAGATCGGTATAAGGTGGGTCGTTGGGCCGTGTTTTATGCTACAAATTGCTACGTCGCAGACTTGCATACGGCGAATAGAAGCGGAGTTATAGTTGTTTATATCTGTGAGGCCATGAATCACCATTGACGGCCGGATTGCTTTCCACTCGAAACGATCGATGTTTGACGAAACTATGCAAGTTCGTCGCAAATCGGTATAAGGTGGTTCGTTGGGGCGTGTTTTAGGCTACAAATTGCTATGTCGCAGATTTGCATTCGACGAATAGATGCGGAGTTATAGTTGTTTATATCTGTCAGGCCATGAATCACCATTGACGGCCGGATTGCTTTCCACTCGAAACGATCGATGTTTGACAAAACTATGCAAGTTCGTCGCAGATCGGTATAAGGTGGTTCGTTGGGGCGTGTTTTATGCTACATATTGGTATGTCGCAGATTTGCATTCGACGAATAGAAGCGGAGTTATAGTTGTTTATATCTGTCAGGCCATGAATCACCATTGACGGCCGGATTGCCTACCACTCGAAACGATCGATGTTTGACGAAACTATGCAAGTTCGTCGCTGATCGGCACAAGGTGGTTCGATGTGACGTGTTTTAAGCTACAAATTGCTATGTCGCAGATTTGCATTCGACGAATAGAAGCGGAGTTATAGTTGTTTATATCTGTGAGGCCATGAATCACCGTTGACGGCCGGATTGCCTACCACTCGAAACGATCGATGTTTGACGAAACTATGCAAGTTCGTCGCAGATCGGCACAAGGTGGTTCGATGTGGCGTGTTTTAGGCTACAAATTGCTATGTCGCATATTCGCATACGACGAATAGAAGCGGAGTTATTGTTGTTTATATCTGTGAGGCCATGAATCACCATTGACGGCCGGATTGCTTTCCACTCGAAACGATGGATGTTTGACAAAACTATGCAAGTTCGTCGCAGATCGGTATAAGGTGGTTCGTTGGGGCGTGTTTTATGCTACAAATTGCTATGTCGCAGATTTGCATACGACGAATAGAAGCGGAGTTATTGTTGTATATATCTGTGAGGCCATGAATCACCAATGACGGCCGGATTGCCTACCACTCGAAACGATCGATGTTTGACGAAACTATGCAAGTTCGTCTCAGATCGGCACAAGGTGGGTCGATGTGACGTGTTTTAAGCTAAAAAGTGCTATGTCGCAGATTTTCATTCGACGAATAGAAGCGGAGTTATAGTTGTTTATATCTGTCAGGCCATGAATCACCATTGACGGCCGGATTGCTTTCCACTCGAAACGATCGATGTTCGACAAAACCATGCAAGTGCGTCGCAGATCGGCACAAGGTGGGTCGATGTGACGTGTTTTATGCTACAAATTGCTATGTCGCAGATTTGCATTCGACGAATAGAAGCGGAGTTATAGTTGTTTATATCTGTGAGGCCATGAATCAACATTGACGGCCGGATTGCCTACCACTCGAAACGATCGACGTTTGACGAAACTATGCAAGTTCGTCGCAGGTCGGTATAAGGTGGTTCGTTGGGGCGTGTTTTAAGCTACAAATTGCTAGGTCGCAGATTCGCATACGACGAATAGAAGCGGAGTTATAGTTGTTTATATCTGTGAGGCCATGAATCACCATTGACGGCCGGATTGCTTTCCACTCGGAACGATCGATGTTTGACAAAACTATGCAAGTTTGTCGCAGATCGGTATAAGGTGGTTCGTTGGGGCGTGTTTTATGCTACAAATTGCTATGTCGCAGATTTGCATACGACGAATAGAAGCGGAGTTATTGTTGTTTCTATCTGTGAGGCCATGAATCACCATTGACGGCCGGATTGCCTACCACTCGAAACGATCGATGTTTGACGAAACTATGCAAGTTCGTCGCAGATCGGCACAAGGTGGGTCGATGTGACGTGTTTTAAGCTACAAATTGCTATGTCGCAGATTTGCATTCGACGAATAGAAGCGGTGTTATAGTTGTTTATATCTGTGAGGCCGTGAATCACCATTGACGGCCGGATTCCCTACCGCTCGAAACGATCGACGTTTGACGAAACCATGCAAGTTCGTCGCAGATCGGCAGAAGGTGGGTCGATGTGACGTATTTTAAGCTACAAATTGCTATGTCGCAGATTTGCATTCGACGAATAGAAGCGAAGTTATAGTTGTTTATATCTGTCAGGCCATGAATCACCATTGACGGCCGGATTGCTTTCCACTCGAAACGATCGAAGTTTGACAAAACTATGCAAGTTCGTCGCAGGTCGGTATAAGGTGGTTCGTTGGGGCGTGTTTTAAGCTACAAATTGCTAGGTCGCAGATTCGCATACGACGAATAGAAGCGGAGTTATAGTTGTTTATATCTGTGAGGCCATGAATCGCCTTTGACTACCGGATTGCCTACCACTCGAAACGATCGATGTTTGACGAAACTATGCAAGTTCGTCGCACATCGGCACAAGGTGGGTCGATGTGACGTGTTTTAAGCTACAAATTGCTACGTCGCAGATTTGCATACGGCGAATAGAAGCGGAGTTATAGTTGTTTATATCTGTGAGGCCATGAATCACCATTGACGGCCGGATTGCCTACCACTCGAAACGATCGACGTTTGACGAAACTATGCAAGTTCGTCGCAGATCGGCACAAGGTGGTTCGATGTGACGTATTTTAAGTTACAAATTGCTATGTCGCAGATTTGCATTCGACGAATAGAAGCGGAGTTATAGTTGTTTATATCTGTCAGGCCATGAATCACCATTGACGGCCGGATTGCTTTCCACTCGAAACGATCGATGTTTGACAAAACTATGCAAGTTCGTCGCAGGTCGGTATAAGGTGGTTCGTTGGGGCGTGTTTTAAGCTACAAATTGCTAGGTCGCAGATTCGCATACGACGAATAGAAGCGGAGTTATAGTTGTTTATATCTGTGAGGCCATGAATCGCCATTGACTACCGGATTGCCTACCACTCGAAACGATCGATGTTTGACGAAACTATGCAAGTTCGTCGCACATCGGCACAAGGTGGGTCGATGTGACGTGTTTTAAGCTACAAATTGCAACGTCGCAGATTTGCATACGGCGAATAGAAGCGGAGTTATAGTTGTTTATATCTGTGAGGCCATGAATCACCATTGACGGCCGGATTCCCTACCACTCGAAACGATCGAGGTTTGACGAAACCATGCAAGTTCGTCGCAGATCGGCACATGGTGGGTCGATGTGACGTGTTTTATGCTACAAATTGCTATGTCGCAGATTTGCATTCGACGAATAGAAGCGGAGTTATAGTTGTTTATATCTGTGAGGCCATGAATCACCATTGACGGCCGGATTCCCTACCACTCGAAACGATCGACGTTTGACGAAACCATGCAAGTTCGTCGCAGATCGGCAGAAGGTGGGTCGATGTGACGTGTTTTAAGCTACAAATTGCTATGTCGCATATTCGCATACGACGAATAGAAGCGGAGTTATTGTTGTTTATATCCGTGAGGCCCATGAATCACCATTGACGGCCGGATTCCCTACCACTCGAAACGATCGACGTTTGACGAAACTATACAAGTACGTCGCAGATCCGCATGAGGTGGGTCGATGTGTCGTGTTTTAAGCTACAAAACGCTATGTCGCAGATTTGCATTCGACGAATAGAAGCGGAGTTATAGTTGTTTATATCTGTGAGGCCATGAAACACCATTGACGGCCGGAATGCCTACCACTCGAAACGATCGACGTTTGACGAAACTATGCAAGTTCGTCGCAGATCGGCACAAGGTGGTTCGATGTGGCGTGTTTTAAGCTACAAATTGCTATGTCGCATATTCGCATACGACGAATAGAAGCGGAGTTATTGTTGTTTATATCTGTGAGGCCATGAATCACCATTGACGGCCGGATAGCTTTCCACTCGAAACGATCGATGTTTGACAAAACTATGCAAGTTCGTCGCAGATCGGTATAAGGTGGTTCGTTGGGGCGTGTTTTAAGCTACAAATTGCTAGGTCGCAGATTCGCATACGACGAATAGAAACGGAGTTATTGTTGTTTCTATCTGTGAGGCCATGAATCACCATTGACGGCCGGATTGCCTACCACTCGAAACGATCGATGTTTGACGAAACTATGCAAGTTCGTCGCAGATCGGCAGAAGGTGGGTCGATGTGACGTGTTTTAAGCTACAAATTGCTATGTCGCATATTCGCATACGACGAATAGAAGCGGAGTTATAGTTGTTTATATCTATGAGGCCATGAATCGCCATTGACTACCGGATTGCCTACCACTCGAAACGATCGACGTTTGACGAAACTATACAAGTACGTCGCAGATCGGCATGAGGTGGGTCGATGTGTCGTGTTTTAAGCTACAAATCGCTATGTCGCAAATTTGCATTCGACGAATAGAAGCTGAGTTATAGTTGTTTATATCTGTCAGGCCATGAATCACCATTGACGGCCGGATTGCTTTCCACTCGGAACGATCGATGTTTGACAAAACTATGCAAGTTCGTCGCAGATCGGTATAAGGTGGTTCGTTGGGGCGTGTTTTATGCTACATATTGCTATGTCGCAGATTTGCATACGACGAATAGAAACGGAGTTATTGTTGTTTCTATCTGTGAGGCCATGAATCACCATAGACGGCCGGATTGCCTACCACTCGAAACGATCGATGTTTGACGAAACTATGCAAGTTCGTCGCAGATCGGCACAAGGTGGGTCGATGTGACGTGTTTTAAGCTACAAATTGCTATGTCGCAGATTTGCATTCGACGAATAGAAGCGGAGTTATAGTTGTTTATATCTGTGAGGCCGTGAATCACCATTGACGGCCGGATTCCCTACCACTCGAAACGATCGACGTTTGACGAAACCATGCAAGTTCGTCGCAGATCGGCAGAAGGTGGGTCGATGTGACGTGTTTTAAGCTACAAATTGATATGTGGCATATTCGCATACGACGAATAGAAGCGGAGTTATTGTTGTTTATATCTGTGAGGCCATGAATCGCCTTTGACTACCGGATTGCCTACCACTCGAAACGATCGATGTTTGACGAAACTATGCAAGTTCGTCGCACATCGGCACAAGGTGGGTCGATGTGACGTGTTTTATGCTACAAATTGCAACGTCGCAGATTTGCATACGGCGAATAGAAGCGGAGTTATAGTTGTTTATATCTGTGAGGCCATGAATCACCATTGACGGCCGGATTCCCTACCACTCGAAACGATCGAGGTTTGACGAAACCATGCAAGTTCGTCGCAGATCGGCACATGGTGGGTCGATGTGACGTGTTTTAAGCTACAAATTGCTATGTCGCATATTCGCATACGACGAATAGAAGCGGAGTTATAGTTGTTTATATCTATGAGGCCATGAATCGCCATTGACTACCGGATTGCCTACCACTCGAAACGATCGACGTTTGACGAAACTATGCAAGTTCGTCGCAGATCGGCACAAGGTGGTTCGATGTGACGTATTTTAAGCTACAAATTGCTATGTCGCATATTCGCATACGACGAATAGAAGCGGAGTTATAGTTGTTTATATCTGTCAGGCCATGAATCACCATTGACGGCCGGATTGCTTTCCACTCGAAACGATCGATGTTTGACAAAACTATGCAAGTTCGTCGCAGGTCGGTATAAGTTGGTTCGTTGGGGCGTGTTTTAAGCTACAAATTGCTAGGTCGCAGATTCGCATACGACGAATAGAAGCGGAGTTATAGTTGTTTATATCTGTGAGGCCATGAATCGCCATTGACTACCGGATTGCCTACCACTCGAAACGATCGATGTTTGACGAAACTATGCAAGTTCGTCGCACATCGGCACAAGGTGGGTCGATGTGACGTGTTTTAAGCTACAAATTGCTATGTCGCAGATTTGCATTCGACGAATAGAAGCGGTGTTATAGTTGTTTATATCTGTGAGGCCGTGAATCACCATTGACGGCCGGATTCCCTACCGCTCGAAACGATCGACTTTTGACGAAACCATGCAAGTTCGTCGCAGATCGGCAGAAGGTGGGTCGATGTGACGTGTTATAAGCTACAAATTGCTATGTCGCATATTCGCATACGACGAATAGAAGCGGAGTTATTGTTGTTTATATCTGTGAGGCCATGAATCACCATTGACGGCCGGATTGCCTACCACTCGAAACGATCGATGTTTGACGAAACTATGCAAGTTCGTCGCAGATCGGCACAAGGTGGATCGATGTGACGTATTTTAAGCTACAAATTGCTATGTCGCAGATTTGCATTCGACGAATAGAAGCGAAGTTATAGTTGTTTATATCTGTCAGGCCATGAATCACCATTGACGGCCGGATTGCTTTCCACTCGAAACGATCGAAGTTTGACAAAACTATGCAAGTTCGTCGCAGGTCGGTATAAGGTGGTTCGTTGGGGCGTGTTTTAAGCTACAAATTGCTAGGTCGCAGATTCGCATACGACGAATAGAAGCGGAGTTATAGTTGTTTATATCTGTGAGGCCATGAATCGCCTTTGACTACCGGATTGCCTACCACTCGAAACGATCGATGTTTGACGAAACTATGCAAGTTCGTCGCACATCGGCACAAGGTGGGTCGATGTGACGTGTTTTAAGCTACAAATTGCTACGTCGCAGATTTGCATACGGCGAATAGAAGCGGAGTTATAGTTGTTTATATCTGTGAGGCCATGAATCACCATTGACGGCCGGATTGCCTACCACTCGAAACGATCGACGTTTGACGAAACTATGCAAGTTCGTCGCAGATCGGCACAAGGTGGTTCGATGTGACGTATTTTAAGCTACAAATTGCTATGTCGCAGATTTGCATTCGACGAATAGAAGCGGAGTTATAGTTGTTTATATCTGTCAGGCCATGAATCACCATTGACGGCCGGATTCCTTTCCACTCGAAACGATCGATGTTTGACAAAACTATGCAAGTTCGTCGCAGGTCGGTATAAGGTGGTTCGTTGGGGCGTGTTTTAAGCTACAAATTGATAGGTCGCAGATTCGCATACGACGAATAGAAGCGGAGTTATAGTTGTTTATATCTGTGAGGCCATGAATCACCATTGACGGCCGGATTCCCTACCACTCGAAACGATCGACGTTTGACGAAACCATGCAAGTTCGTCGCAGATCGGCACAAGGTGGGTCGATGTGACGTGTTTTAAGCTACAAATTGCTATGTCGCAGATTTGCATACGACGAATAGAAGCGGAGTTATTGTTGTTTATATCTTTGAGGCCATGAATCACCATTGACGGCCGGATTGCTTTCCACTCGAAACGATCGATGTTTGACGAAACTATGCAAGTTCGTCGTAGATCGGCACAAGGTGGTTCGATGTGGCATGTTTTAAGCTACAAATTGCTATGTCGCATATTCGCATACGACGAATAGAAGCGGAGTTATTGTTGTTTATATCTGTGAGGCCATGAATCACCATTGACGGCCGGATTGCTTTCCACTCGAAACGATCGATGTTTGACAAAACTATGCAAGTTCGTCGCAGATCGGTATAAGGTGGTTCGTTGGGGCGTGTTTTATGCTACAAATTGCTATGTCGCAGATTTGCATACGACGAATAGAAGCGGAGTTATAGTTGTTTATATCTGTGAGGCCATGAATCACCATTGACGGCCAGATTCCCTACCACTCGAAACGATCGACGTTTGACGAAACCATGCAAGTTCGTCGCAGATCGGCACAAGGTGGGTCGATGTGACGTGTTTTACGCTACAAATTGTTATGTCGCAGATTTGCATACGACGAATAGAAGCGGAGTTATTGTTGTTTATATCTTTGAGGCCATGAATCACCATTGACGGCCGGATTGCTTTCCACTCGAAACGATCGACGTTTGACGAAACCATGCAAGTTCGTCGCAGATCGGTATAAGGTGGTTCGTTGGGGCGTGTTTTATGCTACAAATTGCTATGTCGCAGATTTGCATACGACGAATAGAAGCGGAGTTATTGTTGTTTATATCTGTGAGGCCATGAATCACCAATGACGGCCGGATTGCCTACCACTCGAAACGATCGATGTTTGACGAAACTATGCAAGTTCGTCGCAGATCGGCACAAGGTGGGTCGATGTGTCGTGTTTTAAGCTACAAATTGCTATGTCGCAGATTTGCATTCGACGAATAGAAGCGGAGTTATAGTTGTTTAAATCTGTGAGGCCATGAATCACCATTGACGGCCGTATTGCTTTCCACTCGAAACGATCGATATTAGACAAAACTATGCAAGTTCGTCGCAGATCGGTATAAGGTGGTTCGTTGGGGCGTGTTTTATGCTACAAATTGCTATGTCGCAGATTTGCATACGACGAATAGAAGCGGAGTTATTGTTGTTTATATCTGTGAGGCCATGAATCACCATTGACGGCCGGATTCCCTACCACTCGAAACGATCGACGTTTGACGAAACCATGCAAGTTCGTCGCAGATCGGCACAAGGTGGTTCGATGTGGCATGTTTTAAGCTACAAATTGCTATGTCGCATATTCGCATACGACGAATAGAAGCGGAGTTATTGTTGTTTAAATCTGTGAGGCCATGAATCACCATTGACGGCCGGATTGCTTTCCACTCGAAACGATCGATGTTTGACAAAACTATGCAAGTTCGTCGCAGATCGGTATAAGGTGGTTCGTTGGGGCGTGTTTTATGCTACAAATTGCTATGTCGCAGATTTGCATACGACGAATAGAAGCGGAGTTATTGTTGTTTATATCTGTGAGGCCATGAATCACCATTGACGGCCGGATTGCTTTCCACTCGAAACGATCGATGTTTGACGAAACTATGCAAGTTCGTCGCAGATCGGCGCAAGGTGGTTCGATGTGACGTGTTTTAAGCTACAAATTGCTATGTCGCAGATTTGCATTCGACGAATAGAAGCGGAGTTATAGTTGTTTACATCTGTGAGGCCATGAATCACCATTGACGGCCGGATTGCCTACCACTCGAAACGATCGATGTTTGACGAAACTATGCAAGTTCGTCGCAGATCGGCACAAGGTGGGTCGATGTGTCGTGTTTTAAGCTACTAATTGCTATGTCGCAGATTGGCATTCGACGAATAGAAGCGGAGTTATAGTTGTTTATATCTGTGAGGCCATGAATCACCATTGACGGCCGGATTCCCTACCACTCGAAACGATCGACGTTTGACGAAACCATGCAAGTTCGTCGCAGATCGGCACAAGGTGGGTCGATGTGACGTGTTTTACGCTACAAATTGCTATGTCGCAGATTTGCATACGACGAATAGAAGCGGAGTTATTGTTGTTTATATCTTTGAGGCCATGAATCACCATTGACGGCCGGATTGCTTTCCACTCGAAACGATCGATGTTTGACGAAACTATGCAAGTTCGTCGCAGATCGGCACAAGGTGGTTCGATGTGGCGTGTTTTAAGCTACAAATTGCTATGTCGCATATTCGCATACGACGAATAGAAGCGGAGTTATTGTTGTTTAAATCTGTGAGGCCATGAATCACCATTGACGGCCGGATTGCTTTCCACTCGAAACGATCGATGTTTGACAAAACTATGCAAGTTCGTCGCAGATCGGTATAAGGTGGTTCGTTGGGGCGTGTTTTATGCTACAAATTGCTATGTCGCAGATTTGCATACGACGAATAGAAGCGGAGTTATTGTGGTTTATATCTGTGAGGCCATGAATCACCATTGACGGCCGGATTCCCTACCACTCGAAACGATTGACGTTTGACGAAACCATGCAAGTTCGTCGCTGATCGGCACAAGGTGGGTCGATGTGACGTGTTTTAAGCTACAAATTGCTATGTCGCAGATTTGCATACGACGAATAGAAGCGGAGTTATTTTTGTTTATATCTTTGAGGCCATGAATCACCATTGCCGGCCGGATTGCTTTCCACTCGAAACGATCGATGTTTGACGAAACTATGCAAGTTCGTCGCAGATCGGTATATGGTGGTTCGTTGGGGCGTGTTTTAAGCTACAAATTGCTATGTCGCATATTCGCATACGACGAATAGTAGCGGAGTAATTGTTGTTTATATCTGTGAGGCCATGAATCACCATTGACGGCCGGATTGCTTTCCACTCGAAACGATCGATGTTTGACAAAACTATGCAAGTTCGTCGCAGATCGGTATAAGGTGGTTCGTTGGGGCGTGTTTTATGCTACAAATTGCTATGTCGCAGATTTGCATACGACGAATAGAAGCGGAGTTTTTGTTGTTTCTATCTGTGAGGCCATGAATCACCAATGACGGCCGGATTGCCTACCACTCGAAACGATCGATGTTTGACGAAACTATGCAAGTTCGTCGCAGATCGGCACAAGGTGGGTCGATGTGTCGTGTTTTAAGCTACAAATTGCTATGTCGCAGATTGGCATTCGACGAATAGAAGCGGAGTTATAGTTGTTTATATCTGTGAGGCCATGAATCACCATTGACGGCCGGATTCCCTACCACTCGAAACGATCGACGTTTGACGAAACCATGCAAGTTCGTCGCAGATCGGCACAAGGTGGGTCGATGTGACGTGTTTTACGCTACAAATTGCTATGTCGCAGATTTGCATACGACGAATAGAAGCGGAGTTATTGTTGTTTATATCTTTGAGGCCATGAATCACCATTGACGGCCGGATTGCTTTCCACTCGAAACGATCGATGTTTGACGAAACTATGCAAGTTCGTCGCAGATCGGCACAAGGTGGTTCGATGTGGCGTGTTTTAAGCTACAAATTGCTATGTCGCATATTCGCATACGACGAATAGAAGCGGAGTTATTGTTGTTTAAATCTGTGAGGCCATGAATCACCATTGACGGCCGGATTGCTTTCCACTCGAAACGATCGATGTTTGACAAAACTATGCAAGTTCGTCGCAGATCGGTATAAGGTGGTTCGTTGGGGCGTGTTTTATGCTACAAATTGCTATGTCGCAGATTTGCATACGACGAATAGAAGCGGAGTTATTGTTGTTTATATCTGTGAGGCCATGAATCACCAATGACGGCCGGATTGCCTACCACTCGAAACGATCGATGTTTGACGAAACTATGCAAGTTCGTCGCAGATCGGCACAAGGTGGGTCGATGTGTCGTGTTTTAAGCTACAAATTGCTATGTCGCAGATTTGCATTCGACGAATAGAAGCGGAGTTATAGTTGTTTAAATCTGTGAGGCCATGAATCACCATTGACGGCCGTATTGCTTTCCACTCGAAACGATCGATATTAGACAAAACTATGCAAGTTCGTCGCAGATCGGTATAAGGTGGTTCGTTGGGGCGTGTTTTATGCTACAAATTGCTATGTCGCAGATTTGCATACGACGAATAGAAGCGGAGTTATTGTTGTTTATATCTGTGAGGCCATGAATCACCATTGACGGCCGGATTCCCTACCACTCGAAACGATCGACGTTTGACGAAACCATGCAAGTTCGTCGCAGATCGGCACAAGGTGGGTCGATGTGACGTGTTTTAAGCTACAAATTGCTATGTCGCAGATTTGCATACGACGAATAGAAGCGGAGTTATTGTTGTTTATAGCTTTGAGGCCATGAATCACCATTGACGGCCGGATTGCTTTCCACTCGAAACGATCGATGTTTGACGAAACTATGCAAGTTCGTCGTAGATCGGCACAAGGTGGTTCGATGTGGCATGTTTTAAGCTACAAATTGCTATGTCGCATATTCGCATACGACGAATAGAAGCGGAGTTATTGTTGTTTAAATCTGTGAGGCCATGAATCACCATTGACGGCCGGATTGCTTTCCACTCGAAACGATCGATGTTTGACAAAACTATGCAAGTTCGTCGCAGATCGGTATAAGGTGGTTCGTTGGGGCGTGTTTTATGCTACAAATTGCTATGTCGCAGATTTGCATACGACGTATAGAAGCGGAGTTATTGTTGTTTATATCTGTGAGGCCATGAATCACCATTGACGGCCGGATTGCTTTCCACTCGAAACGATCGATGTTTGACGAAACTATGCAAGTTCGTCGCAGATCGGCGCAAGGTGGTTCGATGTGACGTGTTTTAAGCTACAAATTGCTATGTCGCAGATTTGCATACGACGAATAGAAGCGGAGTTTTTGTTGTTTCTATCTGTGAGGCCATGAATCACCAATGACGGCCGGATTGCCTACCACTCGAAACGATCGATGTTTGACGAAACTATGCAAGTTCGTCGCAGATCGGCACAAGGTGGGTCGATGTGTCGTGTTTTAAGCTACAAATTGCTATGTCGCAGATTGGCATTCGACGAATAGAAGCGGAGTTATAGTTGTTTATATCTGTGAGGCCATGAATCACCATTGACGGCCGGATTCCCTACCACTCGAAACGATCGACGTTTGACGAAACCATGCAAGTTCGTCGCAGATCGGCACAAGGTGGGTCGATGTGACGTGTTTTACGCTACAAATTGCTATGTCGCAGATTTGCATACGACGAATAGAATCGGAGTTATTGTTGTTTATATCTGTGAGGCCATGAATCACCATTGACGGCCGGATTGCTTTCCACTCGAAACGATCGATGTTTGACGAAACTATGCAAGTTCGTCGCAGATCGGCACAAGGTGGTTCGATGTGGCGTGTTTTAAGCTACAAATTGCTATGTCGCATATTCGCATACGACGAATAGAAGCGGAGTTATTGTTGTTTAAATCTGTGAGGCCATGAATCACCATTGACGGCCGGATTGCTTTCCACTCGAAACGATCGATGTTTGACAAAACTATGCAAGTTCGTCGCAGATCGGTATAAGGTGGTTCGTTGGGGCGTGTTTTATGCTACAAATTGCTATGTCGCAGATTTGCATACGACGAATAGAAGCGGAGTTATTGTTGTTTATATCTGTGAGGCCATGAATCACCAATGACGGCCGGATTGCCTACCACTCGAAACGATCGATGTTTGACGAAACTATGCAAGTTCGTCGCAGATCGGCACAAGGTGGGTCGATGTGTCGTGTTTTAAGCTACAAATTGCTATGTCGCAGATTTGCATTCGACGAATAGAAGCGGAGTTATAGTTGTTTAAATCTGTGAGGCCATGAATCACCATTGACGGCCGTATTGCTTTCCACTCGAAACGATCGATATTAGACAAAACTATGCAAGTTCGTCGCAGATCGGTATAAGGTGGTTCGTTGGGGCGTGTTTTATGCTACAAATTGCTATGTCGCAGATTTGCATACGACGAATAGAAGCGGAGTTATTGTTGTTTATATCTGTGAGGCCATGAATCACCATTGACGGCCGGATTCCCTACCACTCGAAACGATCGACGTTTGACGAAACCATGCAAGTTCGTCGCAGATCGGCACAAGGTGGGTCGATGTGACGTGTTTTAAGCTACAAATTGCTATGTCGCAGATTTGCATACGACGAATAGAAGCGGAGTTATTGTTGTTTATAGCTTTGAGGCCATGAATCACCATTGACGGCCGGATTGCTTTCCACTCGAAACGATCGATGTTTGACGAAACTATGCAAGTTCGTCGTAGATCGGCACAAGGTGGTTCGATGTGGCATGTTTTAAGCTACAAATTGCTATGTCGCATATTCGCATACGACGAATAGAAGCGGAGTTATTGTTGTTTAAATCTGTGAGGCCATGAATCACCATTGACGGCCGGATTGCTTTCCACTCGAAACGATCGATGTTTGACAAAACTATGCAAGTTCGTCGCAGATCGGTATAAGGTGGTTCGTTGGGGCGTGTTTTATGCTACAAATTGCTATGTCGCAGATTTGCATACGACGTATAGAAGCGGAGTTATTGTTGTTTATATCTGTGAGGCCATGAATCACCATTGACGGCCGGATTGCTTTCCACTCGAAACGATCGATGTTTGACGAAACTATGCAAGTTCGTCGCAGATCGGCGCAAGGTGGTTCGATGTGACGTGTTTTAAGCTACAAATTGCTATGTCGCAGATTTGCATTCGACGAATAGAAGCGGAGTTATAGTTGTTTACATCTGTGAGGCCATGAATCACCATTGACGGCCGGATTCCCTACCACTCGAAACGATCGACGTTTGACGAAACCATGCAAGTTCGTCGCAGATCGGCAGAAGGTGGGTCGATGTGACGTGTTTTAAGCTACAATTTGCTATGTCGCATATTCGCATACGACGAATAGAAGCGGAGTTATTGTTGTTTATATCTGTGAGGCCATGAATCACCATTGACGGCCGGATTGCCTACCACTCGAAACGATCGATGTTTGACGAAACCATGCAAGTTCGTCGCAGATCGGCGCAAGGTGGTTCGATGTGACGTGTTTTAAGCTACAAATTGCTATGTCGCAGATTTGCATTCGACGAATAGAAGCGGAGTTATAGTTGTTTATATCTGTGAGGCCATGAATCACCATTGACGGCCGGATTGCTTTCCATTTGAAACGATCGATGTTGGACGAAACTATGCAAGTTCGTCGCAGATCGGTATAAGGTGGGTCGTTGGGCCGTGTTTTATGCTACAAATTGCTAGGTCGCAGATTCGCATACGACGAATAGAAGCGGAGTTATAGTTGTTTATATCTGTCAGGCCATGAATCACCATTGACGGCCGGATTGCTTTCCACTCGAAACGATCGATGTTTGACGAAACTATGCAAGTTCGTCGCAGATCGGCGCAAGGTGGTTCGATGTGACGTGTTTTAGGCTACAAATTGCTATGTCGCAGATTTGCATTCGACGAATAGAAGCGGAGTTATAGTTGTTTATATCTGTGAGGCCATGAATCGTCATTGACTACCGGATTGCCTACCACTCGAAACGATCGACGTTTGACGAAACTATACAAGTACGTCGCAGATCGGCATGAGGTGGGTCGATGTGTCGTGTTTTAAGCTACAAATTGCTATGTCGCAGATTTGCATTCGACGAATAGAAGCGGAGTTATAGTTGTTTATATCTGTGAGGCCGTGAATCACCATTGACGGCCGGATTCCCTACCACTCGAAACGATCGACCTTTAACGAAACCATGCAAGTTCGTCGCGGATCGGCCGAAGGTGGGTCGATGTGACGTGTTTTAAGCTACAAATTGCTATGTCGCATATTCGCATACGACGAATAGAAGCGGAGTTATTGTTGTTTATATCTGTGAGGCCATGAATCACCATTGACGGCCGGATTGCCTACCACTTGAAACGATCGATGTTTGACGAAACTATGCAAGTTCGTCGCAGATCGGCACAACGTGGGTCGATGTGACGTGTTTTAAGCTACAAATTGCTATGTCGCAAATTCGCATACGACGAATAGAAGCGGAGTTATTGTTGTTTATATCTGTGAGGCCATGAATCAACATTGACGGCCGGATTGCCTACCACTCGAAACGATCGATGTTTGACGAAACCATGCAAGTTCGTCGCAGATCGGCACAAGGTGGTTCGATGTGACGTGTTTTAAGCTACAAATTGCTATGTCGCAGATTTGCATTCGACGAATAGAAGCGGAGTTATAGTTGTTTATATCTGTGAGGCCATGAATCACCATTGACGGCCGCATTGCCTACCACTCGAAACGATCGACGTTTGACGAAACTATGCAAGTTCGTCGCAGATCGGCACAAGGTGGTTCGATGTGGCGTGTTTTAAGCTACAAATTGCTATGTCGCATATTCGCATACGACGAATAGAAGCGGAGTTATTGTTGCTTATATCTGTGAGGCCATGAATCACCATTGACGGCCGGATTGCTTTCCACTCGAAACGATCGACGTTTGACGAAACTATGCAAGTTCGTCGCAGATCGGCACAAGGTGGTTCGATGTGACGTGTTTTAGGCTACAAATTGCTATGTCGCAGATTTGCATTCGACGAATAGAAGCGGAGTTATTGTCGTTTATATCTGTGAGGCCATGAATCAACATTGACGGCCGGATTCCTTACCACTCGAAACGATCGACGTTTGACGAAACCATGCAAGTTCGTCGCAGATCGGCAGAAGGTGGGTCGATGTGACGTGTTTTAAGCTACAAATTGCTATGTCGCATATTCGCATACGACGAATAGAAGCGGAGTTATTGTTGTTTATATCTGTGAGGCCATGATTCACCATTGACGGCCGGATTGCCTACCACTAGAAACGATCGATGTTTGACGAAACCATGCAAGTTCGTCGCAGATCGGCACAAGGTGGTTCGATGTGACGTGTTTTAAGCTACAAATTGCTATGTCGCAGATTTGCATTCGACGAATAGAAGCGGAGTTATTGTCGTTTATATCTGTGAGGCCATGAATCACCATTGACGGCCGGATTCCCTACCACTCGAAACGATCGACGTTTGACGAAACCATGCAAGTTCGTCGCAGATCGGCACAAGGTGGGTCGATGTGACGTGTTTTACGCTACAAATTGCTATGTCGCAGATTTGCATACGACGAATAGAAGCGGAGTTATTGTTGTTTATATCTTTGAGGCCATGAATCACCATTGACGGCCGGATTGCTTTCCACTCGAAACGATCGATGGTTGACAAAACTATGCAAGTTCGTCGCAGATCGGTATAAGGTGGGTGGTTGGGCCGTGTTTTATGCTACAAATTGCTACGTCGCAGATTTGCATACGGCGAATAGAAGCGGAGTTATAGTTGTTTATATCTGTGAGGCCATGAATCACCATTGGCGGCCGGATTGCCTACCACTCGAAACGATCGACGTTTGACGAAACTATGCAAGTTCGTCGCAGATCGGCACAAGGTGGTTCGATGTGACGTGTTTTAAGCTACAAATTGCTATGTCCCAGATTTGCATTCGACGAATAGAAGCGGAGTTATAGTTGTTTATATCTGTGAGGCCATGAATCACCATTGACGGCCGGATTGCCTACCACTCGAAACGATCGACGTTTGACGAAACTATGCAAGTTCGTCGCAGATCGGCACAAGGTGGTTCGATGTGACGTGTTTTAGGCTACAAATTGCTATGTCGCAGATTTGCATTCGACGAATAGAAGCGGAGTTATTGTCGTTTATATCTGTGAGGCCATGAATCAACATTGACGGCCGGATTCCTTACCACTCGAAACGATCGACGTTTGACGAAACCATGCAAGTTCGTCGCAGATCGGCAGAAGGTGGGTCGATGTGACGTGTTTTAAGCTACAAATTGCTATGTCGCATATTCGCATACGACGAATAGAAGCGGAGTTATTTTTGTTTATATCTGTGAGGCCATGAATCACCGTTGACGGCCGGATTGCCTACCACTAGAAACGATCGATGTTTGACGAAACCATGCAAGTGCGTCGCAGATCGGCACAAGGTGGTTCGATGTGACGTGTTTTAAGCTACAAATTGCTATGTCGCAGATTTGCATTCGACGAATAGAAGCGGAGTTATTGTCGTTTATATCTGTGAGGCCATGAATCACCATTGACGGCCGGATTCCCTACCACTCGAAACGATCGACGTTTGACGAAACCATGCAAGTTCGTCGCAGATCGGTATAAGGTGGGTGGTTGGGCCGTGTTTTATGCTACAAATTGCTACGTCGCAGATTTGCATACGGCGAATAGAAGCGGAGTTATAGTTGTTTATATCTGTGAGGCCATGAATCACCATTGACGGCCGGATTGCCTACCACTCGAAACGATCGACGTTTGACGAAACTATGCAAGTTCGTCGCAGATCGGCACAAGGTGGTTCGATGTGACGTGTTTTAGGCTACAAATTGCTATGTCGCAGATTTGCATTCGACGAATAGAAGCGGAGTTATAGTTGTTTATATCTGTCAGGCCATGAATCACCATTTACGGCCGGATTGCCTACCACTAGAAACGATCGATGTTTGACGAAACCATGCAAGTTCGTCGCAGATCGGCACAAGGTGGTTCGATGTGACGTGTTTTAAGCTACAAATTGCTATGTCGCAGATTTGCATTCGACGAATAGAAGCGGAGTTATAGTTGTTTATATCTGTCAGGCCATGAATCACCATTGACTGCCGGATTGCTTTCCACTCGAAACGATCGACGTTTGACGAAACTATGCAAGTTCGTCGCAGATCGGCACAAGGTGGTTCGATGTGACGTGTTTTAGGCTACAAATTGCTATGTCGCAGATTTGCATTCGACGAATAGAAGCGGAGTTATTGTCGTTTATATCTGTGAGGCCGTGAATCACCATTGACGGCCGGATTCCCTACCACTCGAAACGATCGACGTTTGACGAAACCATGCAAGTTCGTCGCAGATCGGCAGAAGGTGGGTCGATGTGACGTGTTTTAAGCTACAAATTGCTATGTCGCATATTCGCATACGACGAATAGAAGCGGAGTTATTGTTGTTTATATCTGTGAGGCCATGAATCACCATTGACGGCCGGATTGCCTACCACTAGAAACGATCGATGTTTGACGAAACCATGCAAGTTCGTCGCAGATCGGCACAAGGTGGTTCGATGTGACGTGTTTTAAGCTACAAATTGCTATGTCGCAGATTTGCATTCGACGAATAGAAGCGGAGTTATAGTTGTTTATATCTGTGAGGCCATGAATCACCATTGACGGCCGGATTCCCTACCACTCGAAACGATCGATGTTTGACGAAACCATGCAAGTTCGTCGCAGATCGTCACAAGGTGGGTCGATGTGACGTGTTTTAAGCTACAAATTGCTATGTCGCATATTTGCATACGACGAATAGAAGCGGAGTTATTGTTGTTTGTATCTGTGAGGCCATGAATCACCATTGACGGCCGGATTGCCTACCACTCGAAACGATCGATGTTTGACGAAACTATGCAAGTTCGTCGCAGATCGGTAACAGGTGGGTCGTTGGGTCGTGTTTTATGCTACAAATTGCTATGTCGCAGATTTGCATACGACGTGTAGAAGCGGAGTTATTGTTGTTTATATCTGTGAGGCCATGAATCACCATTGACGGCCTGATTGCTTTCCACTCGAAACGATCGATGTTTGACAAAACATTGCAAGTTCGTCGCAGATCGGTATAAGGTGGTTCGTTGGGGCGTGTTTTATGCTACAAATTGCTATGTCGCAGATTTGCATACGACGAATAGAAGCGGAGTTATTGTTGTTTATATCTGTGAGGCCATGAATCACCATTGACGGCCGGATTGCTTTCCACTCGAAACGATCGATGTTTGACGAAACTATGCAAGTTCGTCGCAGATCGGTATAAGGTGGTTCGTTGGGGCGTGTTTTAAGCTACAAATTGCTATGTCGCAGATTCGCATACGGCGTATAGAAGCGGACTTATAGTTGTTTATATCTGTGAGGCCATGAATCGCCATTGACTACCGAAATGCCTACCACTCGAAACGATCGACGTTTGACGAAACCATGCAAGTTCGTCGCAGATCGGCACAAGGTGGGTCGATGTGACGTGTTTTATGCTACAAATTGCTATGTCGCAGATTTGCATTCGACGAATAGAAGCGGAGTTATAGTTGTTTATATCTGTCTGGCCATGAATCACCATTGACGGCCGGATTGCTTTCCTCTAGAATCGATCGATGTTTGACGAAACTATGCAAGTTCGTCGCAGATCGGTATAAGGTGGTTCATTGGGGCGTGTTTTAAGCTACAAATTGCTAGGTCGCAGATTTGCATTCGACGAATAGAAGCGGAGTTATTGTCGTTTATATCTGTGAGGCCGTGAATCACCATTGACGGCCGGATTCCCTACCACTCGAAACGATCGACGTTTGACGAAACCATGCAAGTTCGTCGCAGATCGGCAGAAGGTGGGTCGATGTGACGTGTTTTAAGCTACAAATTGCTATGTCGCATATTCGCATACGACGAATAGAAGCGGAGTTATTGTTGTTTATATCTGTGAGGCCATGAATCACCATTGACGGCCGGATTGCCTACCACTAGAAACGATCGATGTTTGACGAAACCATGCAAGTTCGTCGCAGATCGGCACAAGGTGGTTCGATGTGACGTGTTTTAAGCTACAAATTGCTATGTCGCAGATTTGCATTCGACGAATAGAAGCGGAGTTATAGTTGTTTATATCTGTGAGGCCATGAATCACCATTGACGGCCGGATTCCCTACCACTCGAAACGATCGACGTTTGACGAAACCATGCAAGTTCGTCGCAGATCGTCACAAGGTGGGTCGATGTGACGTGTTTTAAGCTACAAATTGCTATGTCGCATATTTGCATACGACGAATAGAAGCGGAGTTATTGTTGTTTGTATCTGTGAGGCCATGAATCACCATTGACGGCCGGATTGCCTACCACTCGAAACGATCGATGTTTGACGAAACTATGCAAGTTCGTCGCAGATCGGTAACAGGTGGGTCGTTGGGTCGTGTTTTATGCTACAAATTGCTATGTCGCAGATTTGCATACGACGTATAGAAGCGGAGTTATTGTTGTTTATATCTGTGAGGCCATGAATCACCATTGACGGCCTGATTGCTTTCCACTCGAAACGATCGATGTTTGACAAAACATTGCAAGTTCGTCGCAGATCGGTATAAGGTGGTTCGTTGGGGCGTGTTTTATGCTACAAATTGCTATGTCGCAGATTTGCATACGACGAATAGAAGCGGAGTTATTGTTGTTTATATCTGTGAGGCCATGAATCACCATTGACGGCCGGATTGCTTTCCACTCGAAACGATCGATGTTTGACGAAACTATGCAAGTTCGTCGCAGATCGGTATAAGGTGGTTCGTTGGGGCGTGTTTTAAGCTACAAATTGCTATGTCGCAGATTCGCATACGGCGTATAGAAGCGGACTTATAGTTGTTTATATCTGTGAGGCCATGAATCGCCATTGACTACCGAAATGCCTACCACTCGAAACGATCGACGTTTGACGAAACCATGCAAGTTCGTCGCAGATCGGCACAAGGTGGGTCGATGTGACGTGTTTTATGCTACAAATTGCTATGTCGCAGATTTGCATTCGACGAATAGAAGCGGAGTTATAGTTGTTTATATCTGTCAGGCCATGAATCACCATTGACGGCCGGATTGCTTTCCTCTAGAATCGATCGATGTTTGACGAAACTATGCAAGTTCGTCGCAGATCGGTATAAGGTGGTTCATTGGGGCGTGTTTTAAGCTACAAATTGCTAGGTCGCAGATTCGCATACGACGAATAGAAGCGGAGTTATAGTTGTTTATATCTGTGAGGCCATGAATCGCCATTGACTACCGGATTGCCTACCACTCGAAACGATCGACGTTTGACGAAACTATACAAGTACGTCGCAGATCGGCATGAGGTGGGTCGATGTGTCGTGTTTTAAGCTACAAATTGCTATGTCGCAGATTTGCATTCGACGAATAGAAGCGGAGTTATAGTTGTTTATATCTGTGAGGCCATGAATCACCATTGACGGCCGGATTCCCTACCACTCGAAACGATCGACGTTTGACGAAACCATGCAAGTTCGTCGCAGATCGGCACAAGGTGGGTCGATGTGACGTGTTTTAAGCTACAAATTGCTATGTCGCAGATTTTCATTCGACGAATAGAAGCGGAGTTATAGTTGTTTATATCTGTGAGGCCATGAATCACCATTGACGGCCGGATTCCCTACCACTCGAAACGATCGACGTTTGACGAAACCATGCAAGTTCGTCGCAGATCGGCACAAGGTGGGTCGATGTGACGTGTTTTAAGCTACAAATTGCTATGTCGCAGATTCGCATACGACGAATAGAAGCGGAGTTATAGTTGTTTATATCTGTGAGGCCATGAATCGCCATTGACTACCGGATTGCCTACCACTCGAAACGATCGACGTTTGACGAAACTATACAAGTACGTCGCAGATCGGCATGAGGTGGGTCGATGTGTCGTGTTTTAAGCTACAAATTGCTATGTCGCAGATTTGCATTCGACGAATAGAAGCGGAGTTATAGTTGTTTATATCTGTGAGGCCATGAATCACCATTGACGGCCGGATTCCCTACCACTCGAAACGATCGACGTTTGACGAAACTATGCAAGTTCGTCGCAGATCGGCACAAGGTGGGTCGATGTGACGTGTTTTAAGCTACAAATTGCTATGTCGCAGATTTTCATTCGACGAATAGAAGCGGAGTTATAGTTGTTTATATCTGTGAGGCCATGAATCACCATTGACGGCCGGATTCCCTACCACTCGAAACGATCGACGTTTGACGAAACCATGCAAGTTCGTCGCAGATCGGCACAAGGTGGGTCGATGTGACGTGTTTTAAGCTACAAATTGCTATGTCGCAGATTCGCATACGACGAATAGAAGCGGAGTTATAGTTGTTTATATCTGTGAGGCCATGAATCGCCATTGACTACCGGATTGCCTACCACTCGAAACGATCGACGTTTGACGAAACTATACAAGTACGTCGCAGATCGGCATGAGGTGGGTCGATGTGTCGTGTTTTAAGCTACAAATTGCTATGCCGCAGATTTGCATTAGACGAATAGAAGCGGAGTTATAGTTGTTTATATCTGTGAGGCCGTGAATCACCATTGACGGCCGGATTCCCTACCACTCGAAACGATCGACGTTTGACGAAACCATGCAAGTTCGTCGCGGATCGGCCGAAGGTGGGTCGATGTGACGTGTTTTAAGCTACAAATTGCTATGTCGCATATTCGCATACGACGAATAGAAGCGGAGTTTTTGTTGTTTATATCTGTGAGGCCATGAATCACCATTGACGGCCGGATTGCCTACCACTTGAAACGATCGATGTTTGACGAAACTATGCAAGTTCGTCGCAGATCGGCACAACGTGGGTCGATGTGACGTGTTTTAAGCTACAAATTGCTATGTCGCAGATTTGCATTCGACGAATAGAAGCGGAGTTATAGTTGTTTATATCTGTGAGGACATGAATCACCATTGACGGCCGGATTGCTTTCCACTCGAAACGATCGATGTTGGACGAAACTATGCAAGTTCGTCGCAGATCGGTATAAGGTGGGTCGTTGGGCCGTGTTTTATGCTACAAATTGCTACGTCGCAGATTTGCATACGGCGAATAGAAGCGGAGTTATAGTTGTTTACATCTGTGAGGCCATGAATCACCATTGACGGCCGGATTGCTTTCCACTCGAAACGATCGATGTTTGACAAAACTATGCAAGTTCGTCGCAGATCGGTATAAGGTGGTTCGTTGGGGCGTGTTTTATGCTACATATTGCTATGTCGCAGATTCGCATACGACGAATAGAAGCGGAGTTATAGTTGTTTATATCTGTGAGGCCATGAATCACCATTGACGGCCGGATTGCCTACCACTCGAAACGATCGACGTTTGACGAAACTATGCAAGTTCGTCGCAGATCGGCACAAGGTGGTTCGATGTGGCGTGTTTTAAACTACAAATTGCTATGTCGCGTATTCGCATACGACGAATAGAAGCGGAGTTATTGTTGTTTATATCTGTGAGGCCATGAATCAACATTGACGGCCGGATTTCTTTCCACTCGAAACGATCGATGTTTGACAAAACTATGCAAGTTCGTCGCAGATCGGTATAAGGTGGGTGGTTGGGCCGTGTTTTATGCTACAAATTGCTATGTCGCAGATTTGCATTCGACGAATAGAAGCGGAGTTATAGTTGTTTATATCAGTGAGGCCGTGAATCACCATTGACGGCCGGATTCCCTACCACTCGAAACGATCGACGTTTGACGACACCATGCAAGTTCGTCGCAGATCAGCAGAAGGTGGGTCGATGTGACGTGTTTTAAGCTACAAATTGCTATGTCGCATATTCGCATACGACGAATAGAAGCGGAGTTATTGTTGTTTATATCTGTGAGGCCATGAATCACCATTGACGGCCGGATTGCCTACCACTCGAAACGATCGATGTTTGACGAAACTATGCAAGTTCGTCGCAGATCGGCCCAAGGTGGTTCGATGTGACGTGTTTTAAGCTACAAACTGCTATGTCGCAGATTTGCATTCGACGAATAGAAGCGGAGTTATTGTTCTTTCTATCTGTGAGGCCATGAATCACCATTGACGGCCGGATTGCCTACCACTCGAAACGATCGATGTTTGACGAAACTATGCAAGTTCGTCGCAGATCGGCCCAAGGTGGTTCGATGTGACGTGTTTTAAGCTACAAATTGCTATGTCGCAGATTTGCATTCGACGAATAGAAGCGGAGTTATAGTTGTTTATATCTGTGAGGCCATGAATCACCGTTGACGGCCGGATTGCCTACCACTCGAAACGATCGATGTTTGACGAAACTATGCAAGTTCGTCGCAGATCGGCACAAGGTGGTTCGATGTGGCGTGTTTTAAGCTACAAATTGCTATGTCGCATATTCTCATACGACGAATAGAAGCGGAGTTATTGTTGTTTATATCTGTGAGGCCATGAATCACCATTGACGGCCGGATTGCCTACCATTCGAAACGATCGACGTTTGACGAAACTATGCAAGTTCGTCGTAGATCGGCACAAGGTGGTTCGATGTGGCGTGTTTTAAGGTACAAATTGCTATGTCGCATATTCGCATACGACGAATAGAAGCGGAGTTATTGTTGTTTATATCTGTGAGGCCATGAATCACCATTGACGGCAGGATTGCTTTCCACTCGAAACGATCGATGTTTGACAAAACTATGCAAGTTCGTCGCAGATCGGTATAAGGTGGATTGTTGGGGCGTGTTTTATGCTACAAATTGCTATGTCGCAGATTTGCATACAACGAATAGAAGCGGAGTTATTGTTGTTTATATCTGTGAGGCCATGAATCACCAATGACGGCCGGATTGCCTACCACTCGAAACGATCGATGTTTGACGAAACTATGCAAGTTCGTCGCAGATCGGCACAAGGTGGGTCGATGTGACGTGTTTTAAGCTACAAATTGCTATGTCGCAGATTTGCAGTCGACGAATAGAAGCGGAGTTATAGTTGTTTACATCTGTGAGGCCATGAATCACCGTTGACGGCCGGATTCCCTACCACTCGAAACGATCGACGTTTGACGAAACCATGCAAGTTCGTCGCAGATCGGCAGAAGGTGGGTCGATGTGACGTGTTTTAAGCTACAAATTGCTATGTCGCAGATTCGCATACGACGAGTAGAAGCGGAGTTATTTTTGTTTTTATCTGTGAGGCCATGATTCACCATTGACGGCCGGATTGCCTACCACTCGAAACGATCGATGTTTGACGAAACCATGCAAGTTCGTCGCAGATCGGCGCAAGGTGGTTCGATGTGACGTGTTTTAAGCTACAAATTGCTATGTCGCAGATTTGCATTCGACGAATAGAAGCGGAGTTATAGTTGTTTACATCTGTGAGGCCATGAATCACCATTGACGGCCGGATTGCTTTCCACTCGAAACGATCGATGTTTGACAAAACTATGCAAGTTCGTCGCAGATCGGTATAAGGTGGTTCGTTGGGGCGTGTTTTATGCTACATATTGCTATGTCGCAGATTTGCATTCGACGAATAGAAGCGGAGTTATAGTTGTTTATATCTGTGAGGCCATGAATCACCATTGACGGCCGGATTGCCTACCACTCGAAACGATCGACGTTTGACGAAACTATGCAAGTTCGTCGCAGATCGGCCCAAGGTGGTTCGATGTGACGTGTTTTAAGCTACAAACTGCTATGTCGCAGATTTGCATTCGACGAATAGAAGCGGAGTTATTGTTGTTTCTATCTGTGAGGCCATGAATCACCATTGACGGCCGGATTGCCTACCACTCGAAACGATCGATGTTTGACGAAACTATGCAAGTTCGTCGCAGATCGGCTCAAGGTGGTTCGATGTGACGTGTTTTAAGCTACAAATTGCTATGTCGCAGATTTGCATTCGACGAATAGAAGCGGAGTTATAGTTGTTTATATCTGTGAGGCCATGAATCACCGTTGACGGCCGGATTGCCTACCACTCGAAACGATCGATGTTTGACGAAACTATGCAAGTTCGTCGCAGATCGGCACAAGGTGGTTCGATGTGGCGTGTTTTAAGCTACAAATTGCTATGTCGCATATTCTCATACGACGAATAGAAGCGGAGTTATTGTTGTTTATATCTGTGAGGCCATGAATCACCATTGACGGCCGGATTGCCTACCATTCGAAACGATCGACGTTTGACGAAACTATGCAAGTTCGTCGTAGATCGGCACAAGGTGGTTCGATGTGGCGTGTTTTAAGCTACTAATTGCTATGTCGCATATTCGCATACGACGAATAGAAGCGGAGTTATTGTTGTTTATATCTGTGAGGCCATGAATCACAATTGACGGCAGGATTGCTTTCCACTCGAAACGATCGATGTTTGACAAAACTATGCAAGTTCGTCGCAGATCGGTATAAGGTGGATTGTTGGGGCGTGTTTTATGCTACAAATTGCTATGTCGCAGATTTGCAGTCGACGAATAGAAGCGGAGTTATAGTTGTTTACATCTGTGAGGCCATGAATCACCATTGACGGCCGGATTCCCTACCACTCGAAACGATCGACGTTTGACGAAACCATGCAAGTTCGTCGCAGATCGGCAGAAGGTGGGTCGATGTGACGTGTTTTAAGCTACAAATTGCTATGTCGCATATTCGCATACGACGAGTAGAAGCGGAGTTATTTTTGTTTTTATCTGTGAGGCCATGATTCACCATTGACGGCCGGATTGCCTACCACTCGAAACGATCGATGTTTGACGAAACCATGCAAGTTCGTCGCAGATCGGCGCAAGGTGGTTCGATGTGACGTGTTTTAAGCTACAAATTGCTATGTCGCAGATTTGCATTCGACGAATAGAAGCGGAGTTATAGTTGTTTATATCTGTGAGGCCATGAATCACCATTGACGGCCGGATTGCTTTCCACTCGAAACGATCGATGTTGGACGAAACTATGCAAGTTCGTCGCAGATCGGTATAAGGTGGGTCGTTGGGCCGTGTTTTATGCTACAAATTTCTACGTCGCAGATTTGCATACGGCGAATAGAAGCGGAGTTATAGTTGTTTATATCTGTGAGGCCATGAATCACCATTGACGGCCGGATTGCCTACCACTCGAAACGATCGATGTTTGACGAAACTATGCAAGTTCGTCGCAGATCGGCACAAGGTGGTTCGATGTGACGTGTTTTAAGCTACAAATTGCAATGTCGCAGATTTGCATTCGACGAATAGAAGCGGAGTTATAGTTGTTTATATCTGTCAGGCCATGAATCACCATTGACGGCCGGATTGCTTTCCACTCGAAACGATCGATGTTGGACGAAACTATGCAAGTTCGTCGCAGATCGGTATAAGGTGGGTCGTTGGGCCGTGTTTTATGCTACAAATTGCTACGTCGCAGATTTGCACACGGCGAATAGAAGCGGAGTTATAGTTGTTTATATCTGTCAGGCCATGAATCACCATTGACGGCCGGATTGCTTTCCACTCGAAACGATCGTTGTTTGACAAAACTATGCAAGTTCGTCGCAGATCGGTATAAGGTGGTTCGTTGGGGCGTGTTTTATGCTACAAAATGCTACGTCGCAGATTTGCATACGACGAATAGAAGCGGAGTTATTGTTGTTTATATCTGTGAGGCCATGAATCACCATTGACGGCCGGATTGCTTTCCACTCGAAACGATCGATGTTTGACGAAACTATGCAAGTTCGTCGCAGATCGGTATAAGGTGGTTCGTTGGGGCGTGTTTTAAGCAACAAATTGCTATGTCGCAGATTCGCATACGGCGTATAGAAGCGGAATTATAGTTGTTTATATCTGTGAGGCCATGAATCGCCATTGACTACCGAAATGCCTACCACTCGAAACGATCGACGTTTGACGAAACTATACAAGTACGTCGCAGATCGGCATGAGGTGGGCCGATGTGTCGTGTTTTAAGCTACAAATTGCTATGTCGCAGATTCGCATACGACGAATAGAAGCGGAGTTATTGCTGTTTATATCTGTGAGGCCATGAATCACCATTGACGGCCGGATTGCTTTCCACTCGAAACGATCGATGTTTGATGAAACTATGCAAGTTCGTCGCAGATCGGTATAAAGTGGTTCGTTGGGGAGTGTTTTAAGCTACAAATTGCTATGTCGCAGATTCGCATACGGCGTATAGAAGCGGAATTATAGTTGTTTATATCTGTGAGGCCATGAATCGCCATTGACTACCGAAATGCCTACCACTCGAAACGATCGACGTTTGACGAAACTATACAAGTACGTCGCAGATCGGCATGAGGTGGGCCGATGTGTCGTGTTTTAAGCTACAAATTGCTATGTCGCAGATTCGCATACGACGAATAGAAGCGGAGTTATTGTTGTTTATATCTGTGAGGCCATGAATCACCATTGACGGCCGGATTCCCTACCACTCGAAACGATCGACGTTTGACGAAACCATGCAAGTTCGTCGCAGATCGGCACAAGGTGGGTCGATGTGACGTGTTTTATGCTACAAATTGCTATGTCGCAGATTTGCATTCGACGAATAGAAGCGGACTTATAGTTGTTTATATCTGTCTGGCCATGAATCACCATTGACGGCCGGATTGCTTTCCACTAGAATCGATCGATGTTTGACGAAACTATGCAAGTTCGTCGCAGATCGGTATAAGGTGGTTCATTGGGGCGTGTTTTAAGCTACAAATTGCTAGGTCGCAGATTTGCATTCGACGAATAGAAGCGGAGTTATAGTTGTTTATATCTGTGAGGCCGTGAATCACCATTGACGGCCGGATTCCCTACCACTCGAAACGATCGACGTTTGACGAAACCATGCAAGTTCGTCGCAGATCGGCCGAAGGTGGGTCGATGTGACGTGTTTTAAGCTACAAATTGCTATGTCGCATATTCGCATACGACGAATAGAAGCGGAGTTATTGTTGTTTATATCTGTGAGGCCATGAATCACCATTGACGGCCGGATTGCCTACCACTTGAAACGATCGATGTTTGACGAAACTATGCAAGTTCGTCGCAGATCGGCACAACGTGGGTCGATGTGACGTGTTTTAAGCTACAAATTGCTATGTCGCAGATTTGCATTCGACGAATAGAAGCGGAGTTATAGTTGTTTATATCTGTGAGGCCATGAATCACCATTGACGGCCGGATTCCCTACCACTCGAAACGATCGACGTTTGACGAAACCATGCAAGTTCGTCGCAGATCGGCAGAAGGTGGTTCATTGGGGCGTGTTTTAAGCTACAAATTGCTAGGTCGCAGATTCGCATACGACGAATAGAAGCGGAGTTATAGTTGTTTATATCTGTGAGGCCATGAATCGCCATTGACTACCGGATTGCCTACCACTTGAAACGATCGATGTTTGACGAAACTATGCAAGTTCGTCGCAGATCGGCACAACGTGGGTCGATGTGACGTGTTTTAAGCTACAAATTGCTATGTCGCAGATTTGCATTCGACGAATAGAAGCGGAGTTATAGTTGTTTACATCTGTGAGGCCATGAATCACCATTGACGGCCGGATTGCTTTCCACTCGAAACGATCGATGTTTGACAAAACTATGCAAGTTCGTCGCAGATCGGTATAAGGTGGTTCGTTGGGGCGCGTTTTATGCTACATATTGCTATGTCGCAGATTTGCATTCGACGAATAGAAGCGGAGTTATAGTTGTTTATATCTGTGAGGCCATGAATCACCATTGACGGCCGGATTGCCTACCACTCGAAACGATCGACGTTTGACGAAACTATGCAAGTTCGTCGCAGATCGGCACAAGGTGGTTCGATGTGGCGTGTTTTAAACTACAAATTGCTATGTCGCGTATTCGCATACGACGAATAGAAGCGGAGTTATTGTTGTTTATATCTGTGAGGCCATGAATCAACATTGACGGCCGGATTTCTTTCCACTCGAAACGATCGATGTTTGACAAAACTATGCAAGTTCGTCGCAGATCGGTATAAGGTGGGTGGTTGGGCCGTGTTTTATGCTACAAATTGCTATGTCGCAGATTTGCATTCGACGAATAGAAGCGGAGTTATAGTTGTTTATATCAGTGAGGCCGTGAATCACCATTGACGGCCGGATTCCCTACCACTCGAAACGATCGACGTTTGACGACACCATGCAAGTTCGTCGCAGATCGGCAGAAGGTGGGTCGATGTGACGTGTTTTAAGCTACAAATTGCTATGTCGCATATTCGCATACGACGAATAGAAGCGGAGTTATTGTTGTTTATATCTGTGAGGCCATGAATCACCATTGACGGCCGGATTGCCTACCACTCGAAACGATCGATGTTTGACGAAACTATGCAAGTTCGTCGCAGATCGGCCCAAGGTGGTTCGATGTGACGTGTTTTAAGCTACAAACTGCTATGTCGCAGATTTGCATTCGACGAATAGAAGCGGAGTTATTGTTCTTTCTATCTGTGAGGCCATGAATCACCATTGACGGCCGGATTGCCTACCACTCGAAACGATCGATGTTTGACGAAACTATGCAAGTTCGTCGCAGATCGGCCCAAGGTGGTTCGATGTGACGTGTTTTAAGCTACAAATTGCTATGTCGCAGATTTGCATTCGACGAATAGAAGCGGAGTTATAGTTGTTTATATCTGTGAGGCCATGAATCACCGTTGACGGCCGGATTGCCTACCACTCGAAACGATCGATGTTTGACGAAACTATGCAAGTTCGTCGCAGATCGGCACAAGGTGGTTCGATGTGGCGTGTTTTAAGCTACAAATTGCTATGTCGCATATTCTCATACGACGAATAGAAGCGGAGTTATTGTTGTTTATATCTGTGAGGCCATGAATCACCATTGACGGCCGGATTGCCTACCATTCGAAACGATCGACGTTTGACGAAACTATGCAAGTTCGTCGTAGATCGGCACAAGGTGGTTCGATGTGGCGTGTTTTAAGCTACAAATTGCTATGTCGCATATTCGCATACGACGAATAGAAGCGGAGTTATTGTTGTTTATATCTGTGAGGCCATGAATCACCATTGACGGCAGGATTGCTTTCCACTCGAAACGATCGATGTTTGACAAAACTATGCAAGTTCGTCGCAGATCGGTATAAGGTGGATTGTTGGGGCGTGTTTTATGCTACAAATTGCTATGTCGCAGATTTGCATACAACGAATAGAAGCGGAGTTATTGTTGTTTATATCTGTGAGGCCATGAATCACCAATGACGGCCGGATTGCCTACCACTCGAAACGATCGATGTTTGACGAAACTATGCAAGTTCGTCGCAGATCGGCACAAGGTGGGTCGATGTGACGTGTTTTAAGCTACAAATTGCTATGTCGCAGATTTGCAGTCGACGAATAGAAGCGGAGTTATAGTTGTTTACATCTGTGAGGCCATGAATCACCGTTGACGGCCGGATTCCCTACCACTCGAAACGATCGACGTTTGACGAAACCATGCAAGTTCGTCGCAGATCGGCAGAAGGTGGGTCGATGTGACGTGTTTTAAGCTACAAATTGCTATGTCGCATATTCGCATACGACGAGTAGAAGCGGAGTTATTTTTGTTTTTATCTGTGAGGCCATGATTCACCATTGACGGCCGGATTGCCTACCACTCGAAACGATCGATGTTTGACGAAACCATGCAAGTTCGTCGCAGATCGGCGCAAGGTGGTTCGATGTGACGTGTTTTAAGCTACAAATTGCTATGTCGCAGATTTGCAGTCGACGAATAGAAGCGGAGTTATAGTTGTTTACATCTGTGAGGCCATGAATCACCATTGACGGCCGGATTGCTTTCCACTCGAAACGATCGATGTTTGACAAAACTATGCAAGTTCGTCGCAGATCGGTATAAGGTGGTTCGTTGGGGCGTGTTTTATGCTACATATTGCTATGTCGCAGATTTGCATTCGACGAATAGAAGCGGAGTTATAGTTGTTTATATCTGTGAGGCCATGAATCACCATTGACGGCCGGATTGCCTACCACTCGAAACGATCGACGTTTGACGAAACTATGCAAGTTCGTCGCAGATCGGCCCAAGGTGGTTCGATGTGACGTGTTTTAAGCTACAAACTGCTATGTCGCAGATTTGCATTCGACGAATAGAAGCGGAGTTATTGTTGTTTCTATCTGTGAGGCCATGAATCACCATTGACGGCCGGATTGCCTACCACTCGAAACGATCGATGTTTGACGAAACTATGCAAGTTCGTCGCAGATCGGCCCAAGGTGGTTCGATGTGACGTGTTTTAAGCTACAAATTGCTATGTCGCAGATTTGCATTCGACGAATAGAAGCGGAGTTATAGTTGTTTATATCTGTGAGGCCATGAATCACCGTTGACGGCCGGATTGCCTACCACTCGAAACGATCGATGTTTGACGAAACTATGCAAGTTCGTCGCAGATCGGCACAAGGTGGTTCGATGTGGCGTGTTTTAAGCTACAAATTGCTATGTCGCATATTCTCATACGACGAATAGAAGCGGAGTTATTGTTGTTTATATCTGTGAGGCCATGAATCACCATTGACGGCCGGATTGCCTACCATTCGAAACGATCGACGTTTGACGAAACTATGCAAGTTCGTCGTAGATCGGCACAAGGTGGTTCGATGTGGCGTGTTTTAAGCTACTAATTGCTATGTCGCATATTCGCATACGACGAATAGAAGCGGAGTTATTGTTGTTTATATCTGTGAGGCCATGAATCACAATTGACGGCAGGATTGCTTTCCACTCGAAACGATCGATGTTTGACAAAACTATGCAAGTTCGTCGCAGATCGGTATAAGGTGGATTGTTGGGGCGTGTTTTATGCTACAAATTGCTATGTCGCAGATTTGCAGTCGACGAATAGAAGCGGAGTTATAGTTGTTTACATCTGTGAGGCCATGAATCACCATTGACGGCCGGATTCCCTACCACTCGAAACGATCGACGTTTGACGAAACCATGCAAGTTCGTCGCAGATCGGCAGAAGGTGGGTCGATGTGACGTGTTTTAAGCTACAAATTGCTATGTCGCATATTCGCATACGACGAGTAGAAGCGGAGTTATTTTTGTTTTTATCTGTGAGGCCATGATTCACCATTGACGGCCGGATTGCCTACCACTCGAAACGATCGATGTTTGACGAAACCATGCAAGTTCGTCGCAGATCGGCGCAAGGTGGTTCGATGTGACGTGTTTTAAGCTACAAATTGCTATGTCGCAGATTTGCATTCGACGAATAGAAGCGGAGTTATAGTTGTTTATATCTGTGAGGCCATGAATCACCATTGACGGCCGGATTGCTTTCCACTCGAAACGATCGATGTTGGACGAAACTATGCAAGTTCGTCGCAGATCGGTATAAGGTGGGTCGTTGGGCCGTGTTTTATGCTACAAATTGCTCGTCGCAGATTTGCATACGGCGAATAGAAGCGGAGTTATAGTTGTTTATATCTGTGAGGCCATGAATCACCATTGACGGCCGGATTGCCTACCACTCGAAACGATCGATGTTTGACGAAACTATGCAAGTTCGTCGCAGATCGGCAGAAGGTGGGTCGATGTGATGTGTTTTAAGCTACAAATTGCTATGTCGCAGATTTGCATTCGACGAATAGAAGCGGAATTATAGTTGTTTATATCTGTCAGGCCATGAATCACCATTGACGGCCGGATTGCCTACCACTGGAAACGATCGATGTTTGACAAAACTATGCAAGTTCTTCGCAGATCGGCAGAAGGTGGGTCGATGTGACGTGTTTTAAGCTACAAATTGCTATGTCGCATATTCGCATACGACGAATAGAAGCGGAGTTATTGTTGTTTATATCTGTGAGGCCATGAATCACCATTGACGGCCGGATTGCTTTCCACTCGAAACGATCGATGTTGGACGAAACTATGCAAGTTCGTCGCAGATCGGTATAAGGTGGGTCGTTGGGCTGTGTTTTATGCTACAAATTGCTTCGTCGCAGATTTGCATACGGCGAATAGAAGCGGAGTTATAGTTGTTTACATCTGTGAGGCCATGAATCACCATTGACGGCCGGATTGCTTTCCACTCGAAACGATCGATGTTTGACAAAACTATGCAAGTTCGTCGCAGATCGGTATAAGGTGATTCGTTGGGGCGTGTTTTATGCTACATATTGCTATGTCGCAGATTTGCATTCGACGAATAGAAGCGGAGTTATTGTTGTTTATATCTGTGAGGCCATGAATCAACACTGACGGCCGGATTTCTTTCCACTTGAAACGATCGATGTTTGACAAAACTATGCAAGTACTTCGCAGATCGGTATAAGGTGGGTGGTTGGGCCGTGTTTTATGCTACAAATTGCTATGTCGCAGATTTGCATTCGACGAATAGAAGCGGAGTTATAGTTGTTTATATCAGTGAGACCGTGAATCACCATTGACGGCCGGATTCCCTACCACTCGAAACGATCGACGTTTGACGAAACCATGCAAGTTCGTCGCAGATCGGCGCAAGGTGGTTCGATGTGACGTGTTTTAAGCTACAAATTGCTATGTCGCAGATTTGCATTCGACGAATAGAAGCGGAGTTATAGTTGTTTATATCTGTGAGGCCATGAATCACCATTGACGGCCGGATTGCTTTCCACTCGAAACGATCGATGTTGGACGAAACTATGCAAGTTCGTCGCAGATCGGTATAAGGTGGGTCGTTGGGCCGTGTTTTATGCTACAAATTTCTACGTCGCAGATTTGCATACGGCGAATAGAAGCGGAGTTATAGTTGTTTATATCTGTGAGGCCATGAATCACCATTGACGGCCGGATTGCCTACCACTCGAAACGATCGATGTTTGACGAAACTATGCAAGTTCGTCGCAGATCGGCACAAGGTGGTTCGATGTGACGTGTTTTAAGCTACAAATTGCAATGTCGCAGATTTGCATTCGACGAATAGAAGCGGAGTTATAGTTGTTTATATCTGTCAGGCCATGAATCACCATTGACGGCCGGATTGCTTTCCACTCGAAACGATCGATGTTGGACGAAACTATGCAAGTTCGTCGCAGATCGGTATAAGGTGGGTCGTTGGGCCGTGTTTTATGCTACAAATTGCTACGTCGCAGATTTGCACACGGCGAATAGAAGCGGAGTTATAGTTGTTTATATCTGTCAGGCCATGAATCACCATTGACGGCCGGATTGCTTTCCACTCGAAACGATCGTTGTTTGACAAAACTATGCAAGTTCGTCGCAGATCGGTATAAGGTGGTTCGTTGGGGCGTGTTTTATGCTACAAAATGCTACGTCGCAGATTTGCATACGACGAATAGAAGCGGAGTTATTGTTGTTTATATCTGTGAGGCCATGAATCACCATTGACGGCCGGATTGCTTTCCACTCGAAACGATCGATGTTTGACGAAACTATGCAAGTTCGTCGCAGATCGGTATAAGGTGGTTCGTTGGGGCGTGTTTTAAGCAACAAATTGCTATGTCGCAGATTCGCATACGGCGTATAGAAGCGGAATTATAGTTGTTTATATCTGTGAGGCCATGAATCGCCATTGACTACCGAAATGCCTACCACTCGAAACGATCGACGTTTGACGAAACTATACAAGTACGTCGCAGATCGGCATGAGGTGGGCCGATGTGTCGTGTTTTAAGCTACAAATTGCTATGTCGCAGATTCGCATACGACGAATAGAAGCGGAGTTATTGCTGTTTATATCTGTGAGGCCATGAATCACCATTGACGGCCGGATTGCTTTCCACTCGAAACGATCGATGTTTGATGAAACTATGCAAGTTCGTCGCAGATCGGTATAAAGTGGTTCGTTTGGGAGTGTTTTAAGCTACAAATTGCTATGTCGCAGATTCGCATACGGCGTATAGAAGCGGAATTATAGTTGTTTATATCTGTGAGGCCATGAATCGCCATTGACTACCGAAATGCCTACCACTCGAAACGATCGACGTTTGACGAAACTATACAAGTACGTCGCAGATCGGCATGAGGTGGGCCGATGTGTCGTGTTTTAAGCTACAAATTGCTATGTCGCAGATTCGCATACGACGAATAGAAGCGGAGTTATTGTTGTTTATATCTGTGAGGCCATGAATCACCATTGACGGCCGGATTCCCTACCACTCGAAACGATCGACGTTTGACGAAACCATGCAAGTTCGTCGCAGATCGGCACAAGGTGGGTCGATGTGACGTGTTTTATGCTACAAATTGCTATGTCGCAGATTTGCATTCGACGAATAGAAGCGGACTTATAGTTGTTTATATCTGTCTGGCCATGAATCACCATTGACGGCCGGATTGCTTTCCACTAGAATCGATCGATGTTTGACGAAACTATGCAAGTTCGTCGCAGATCGGTATAAGGTGGTTCATTGGGGCGTGTTTTAAGCTACAAATTGCTAGGTCGCAGATTTGCATTCGACGAATAGAAGCGGAGTTATAGTTGTTTATATCTGTGAGGCCGTGAATCACCATTGACGGCCGGATTCCCTACCACTCGAAACGATCGACGTTTGACGAAACCATGCAAGTTCGTCGCAGATCGGCCGAAGGTGGGTCGATGTGACGTGTTTTAAGCTACAAATTGCTATGTCGCATATTCGCATACGACGAATAGAAGCGGAGTTATTGTTGTTTATATCTGTGAGGCCATGAATCACCATTGACGGCCGGATTGCCTACCACTTGAAACGATCGATGTTTGACGAAACTATGCAAGTTCGTCGCAGATCGGCACAACGTGGGTCGATGTGACGTGTTTTAAGCTACAAATTGCTATGTCGCAGATTTGCATTCGACGAATAGAAGCGGAGTTATAGTTGTTTATATCTGTGAGGCCATGAATCACCATTGACGGCCGGATTCCCTACCACTCGAAACGATCGACGTTTGACGAAACTATACAAGTACGTCGCAGATCGGCATGAGGTGGGCCGATGTGTCGTGTTTTAAGCTACAAATTGCTATGTCGCAGATTCGCATACGACGAATAGAAGCGGAGTTATTGCTGTTTATATCTGTGAGGCCATGAATCACCATTGACGGCCGGATTGCTTTCCACTCGAAACGATCGATGTTTGATGAAACTATGCAAGTTCGTCGCAGATCGGTATAAAGTGGTTCGTTTGGGAGTGTTTTAAGCTACAAATTGCTATGTCGCAGATTCGCATACGGCGTATAGAAGCGGAATTATAGTTGTTTATATCTGTGAGGCCATGAATCGCCATTGACTACCGAAATGCCTACCACTCGAAACGATCGACGTTTGACGAAACTATACAAGTACGTCGCAGATCGGCATGAGGTGGGCCGATGTGTCGTGTTTTAAGCTACAAATTGCTATGTCGCAGATTCGCATACGACGAATAGAAGCGGAGTTATTGTTGTTTATATCTGTGAGGCCATGAATCACCATTGACGGCCGGATTCCCTACCACTCGAAACGATCGACGTTTGACGAAACCATGCAAGTTCGTCGCAGATCGGCACAAGGTGGGTCGATGTGACGTGTTTTATGCTACAAATTGCTATGTCGCAGATTTGCATTCGACGAATAGAAGCGGACTTATAGTTGTTTATATCTGTCTGGCCATGAATCACCATTGACGGCCGGATTGCTTTCCACTAGAATCGATCGATGTTTGACGAAACTATGCAAGTTCGTCGCAGATCGGTATAAGGTGGTTCATTGGGGCGTGTTTTAAGCTACAAATTGCTAGGTCGCAGATTTGCATTCGACGAATAGAAGCGGAGTTATAGTTGTTTATATCTGTGAGGCCGTGAATCACCATTGACGGCCGGATTCCCTACCACTCGAAACGATCGACGTTTGACGAAACCATGCAAGTTCGTCGCAGATCGGCCGAAGGTGGGTCGATGTGACGTGTTTTAAGCTACAAATTGCTATGTCGCATATTCGCATACGACGAATAGAAGCGGAGTTATTGTTGTTTATATCTGTGAGGCCATGAATCACCATTGACGGCCGGATTGCCTACCACTTGAAACGATCGATGTTTGACGAAACTATGCAAGTTCGTCGCAGATCGGCACAACGTGGGTCGATGTGACGTGTTTTAAGCTACAAATTGCTATGTCGCAGATTTGCATTCGACGAATAGAAGCGGAGTTATAGTTGTTTATATCTGTGAGGCCATGAATCACCATTGACGGCCGGATTCCCTACCACTCGAAACGATCGACGTTTGACGAAACCATGCAAGTTCGTCGCAGATCGGCAGAAGGTGGTTCATTGGGGCGTGTTTTAAGCTACAAATTGCTAGGTCGCAGATTCGCATACGACGAATAGAAGCGGAGTTATAGTTGTTTATATCTGTGAGGCCATGAATCGCCATTGACTACCGGATTGCCTACCACTTGAAACGATCGATGTTTGACGAAACTATGCAAGTTCGTCGCAGATCGGCACAACGTGGGTCGATGTGACGTGTTTTAAGCTACAAATTGCTATGTCGCAGATTAGCATACGGCGAATAGAAGCGGAGTTATAGTTGTTTACATCTGTCAGGCCATGAATCACCATTGACGGCCGGATTGCTTTCCACTCGAAACGATCGATGTTTGACAAAACTATGCAAGTTCGTCGCAGATCGGTATAAGGTGGTTCGTTGGGGCGTGTTTTATGCTACATATTGCTATGTCGCAGATTTGCATTCGACGAATAGAAGCGGAGTTATAGTTGTATATATCTGTCAGGCCATGAATCACCATTGACGGCCGGATTGCCTACCACTCGAAACGATCGATGTTTGACGAAACTATGAAAGTTCGTCGCAGATCGGCACAAGGTGGTTCGATGTGACGTGTTTTAAGCTACAAATTGCTATGTCGCAGATTTGCATTCGACGAATAGAAGCGGAGTTATAGTTGTTTATATCTGTGAGGCCATGAATCACCGTTGACGGCCGGATTGCCTACCACTCGAAACGATCGATGTTTGACGAAACTATGCAAGTTCGTCGCAGATCGGCACAAGGTGGTTCGATGTGGCGTGTTTTAAGCTACAAATTGCTATGTCGCATATTCGCATACGACGAATAGAAGCGGAGTTATTGTTGTTTATATCTGTGAGGCCATGAATCACCATTGACGGCCGGATTGCTTTCCACTCGAAACGATGGATGTTTGACAAAACTATGCAAGTTCGTCGCAGATCGGTATAAGGTGGTTCGTTGGGGCGTGTTTTATGCTACAAATTGCTATGTCGCAGATTTGCATACGACGAATAGAAGCGGAGTTATTGTTGTATATATCTGTGAGGCCATGAATCACCAATGACGGCCGGATTGCCTACCACTCGAAACGATCGATGTTTGACGAAACTATGCAAGTTCGTCGCAGATCGGCACAAGGTGGGTCGATGTGACGTGTTTTAAGCTAAAAATTGCTATGTCGCAGATTTGCATTCGACGAATAGAAGCGGAGTTATAGTTGTTTATATCTGTGAGGCCATGAATCACCATTGACGGCCGGATTCCCTACCACTCGAAACGATCGACGTTTGACGAAACCATGCAAGTTCGTCGCAGATCGGCAGAAGGTGGGTCGATGTGACGTGTTTTAAGCTACAAATTGCTATGTCGCATATTCGCATACGACGAATAGAAGCGGAGTTATTGTTGTTTATATCTGTGAGGCCATGAATCACCATTGACGGCCGGATTGCCTACCACTTGAAACGATCGATGTTTGACGAAACTATGCAAGTTCGTCGCAGATCGGCACAACGTGGGTCGATGTGACGTGTTTTAAGCTACAAATTGCTATGTCGCAGATTTGCATTCGACGAATAGAAGCGGAGTTATAGTTGTTTATATCTGTGAGGCCATGAATCACCATTGACGGCCGGATTCCCTACCACTCGAAACGATCGACGTTTGACGAAACCATGCAAGTTCGTCGCAGATCGGCAGAAGGTGGTTCATTGGGGCGTGTTTTAAGCTACAAATTGCTAGGTCGCAGATTCGCATACGACGAATAGAAGCGGAGTTATAGTTGTTTATATCTGTGAGGCCATGAATCGCCATTGACTACCGGATTGCCTACCACTCGAAACGATCGACGTTTGACGAAACTATACAAGTACGTCGCAGATCGGCATGAGGTGGGTCGATGTGCCGTGTTTTAAGCTACAAATTGCTATGTCGCAGATTTGCATTCGACGAATAGAAGCGGAGTTATAGTTGTTTATATCTGTGAGGCCGTGAATCACCATTGACGGCCGGATTCCCTACCACTCGAAACGATCGACGTTTGACGAAACCATGCAAGTTCGTCGCAGATCGGCAGAAGGTGGGTCGATGTGACGTGTTTTAAGCTACAAATTGCTATGTCGCATATTCGCATTCGACGAATAGAAGCGGAGTTATTATTGTTTATATCTGTGAGGCCATGAATCACCATTGACGGCCGGATTCCCTACCACTCGAAACGATCGACGTTTGACGAAACCATGCAAGTTCGTCGCAGATCGGCACAAGGTGGGTTGATGGGACGTGTTTTAAGCTACAAATTGCTATGTCGCAGATTTGCATTCGATGAATAGAAGCGGAGTTATAGTTGTTTATATCTGTCAGGCCATGAATCACCATTGACGGGCGGATTGCTTTCCACACGAAACGATCGATGTTTGACAAAACTATGCAAGTTCGTCGCAGATCGGTATAAGGTGGTTCGTTGGGGCGTGTTTTATGCTACAAATTGCTATGTCGCAAATTTGCATACGACGAATAGAAGCGGAGTTATTGTTGTTTATATCTGCGAGGCCATGAATCACCATTGACGGCCGGATTGCCTACCACTCGAAACGATCGATGTTTGACGAAACTATACAAGTACGTCGCAGATCGGCATGAAGTGGGTCGATGTGTCGTGTTTTAAGCTACAAATCGCTATGTCGCAAATTTGCATTCGACGAATAGAAGCTGAGTTATAGTTGTTTATATCTGTCAGGCCATGAATCACCATTGACGGCCGGATTCCCTAACACTCGAAACGATCGACGTTTGACGAAACCATGCAAGTTCGTCCCAGATCGGCACAAGATGGGTCGATGTGACGTGTTTTATGCTACAAATTGCTATGTCGCAGATTTGCATTCGACGAATAGAAGCGGAGTTATAGTTGTTTATATCTGTCAGGCCATGAATCACCAATGACAGCCGGATTGCTTTCCACTCGAAACGATCGATGTTTGACTAAACTATGCAAGTTCGTCGCAGATAGGTATAAGGTGGGTCGTTGGGCCGTGTTTTATGCTACAAATTGCTACGTCGCAGATTTGCATACGGCGAATAGAAGCGGAGTTATCTTTGTTTATATCTGTGAGGCCATGAATCACCATTGACGGCCGGATTGCTTTCCACTCGAAACGATCGATGTTTGACGAAACTATGCAAGTTCGACGCAGATCGGTATAAGGTGGTTCGTTGGGGCGTGTTTTAAGCTACAAATTGCTATGTCGCAGATTCGCATACGACGTATAGAAGCGGAATTATAGTTGTTTATATCTGTGAGGCCATGAATCGCCATTGACTACCGGATTGCCTACCACTCGAAATGATCGACGTTTGACGAAACTACACAAGTACGTCGCAGATCGGCATGAGGTGGGTCGATGTGTCGTGTTTTAAGCTACAAATTGCTATGTCGTAGATTCGCATACGACGAATAGAAGCGGAGTTATTGTTGTTTATATCTGTGAGGCCATGAATCACCATTGACGGCCGGATTCCCTACCACTCGAAACGATCGATGTTTGACGAAACCATGCAAGTTCGTCGCAGATCGGCACAAGGTGGTTCGATGTGACGTGTTTTAGGCTACAAATTGCTATGTCGCAGATTTGCATTCGACGAATAGAAGCGGAGTTACAGTTGTTTATATCTGTCAGGCCATGAATCACCATTTACGGCCGGATTGCCTACCACTAGAAACGATCGATGTTTGACGAAACCATGCAAGTTCGTCGCAGATCGGCACAAGGTGGTTCGATGTGACGTGTTTTAAGCTACAAATTGCTATGTCGCAGATTTGCATTCGACGAATAGAAGCGGAGTTATAGTTGTTTATATCTGTCAGGCCATGAATCACCATTGACGGCCGGATTGCCTACCACTAGAAACGATCGATGTTTGACGAAACCATGCAAGTTCGTCGCAGATCGGCACAAGGTGGTTCGATGTGACGTGTTTTAAGCTACAAATTGCTATGTCGCAGATTTGCATTCGACGAATAGAAGCGGAGTTATAGTTGTTTATATCTGTGAGGCCATGAATCACCATTGACGGCCGGATTCCCTACCACTCGATACGATCGACGTTTGACGAAACCATGCAAGTTCGTCGCAGATCGTCACAAGGTGGGTCGATGTGACGTGTTTTAAGCTACAAATTGCTATGTCGCATATTTGCATACGACGAATAGAAGCGGAGTTATTGTTGTTTGTATCTGTGAGGCCATGAATCACCATTGACGGCCGGATTGCCTACCACTCGAAACGATCGATGTTTGACGAAACTATGCAAGTTCGTCGCAGATCGGTAACAGGTGGGTCGTTGGGTCGTGTTTTATGCTACAAATTGCTATGTCGCAGATTTGCATACGACGTGTAGAAGCGGAGTTATTGTTGTTTATATCTGTGAGGCCATGAATCACCATTGACGGCCTGATTGCTTTCCACTCGAAACGATCGATGTTTGACAAAACATTGCAAGTTCGTCGCAGATCGGTATAAGGTGGTTCGTTGGGGCGTGTTTTATGCTACAAATTGCTATGTCGCAGATTTGCATACGACGAATAGAAGCGGAGTTATTGTTGTTTATATCTGTGAGGCCATGAATCACCATTGACGGCCGGATTGCTTTCCACTCGAAACGATCGATGTTTGACGAAACTATGCAAGTTCGTCGCAGATCGGTATAAGGTGGTTCGTTGGGGCGTGTTTTAAGCTACAAATTGCTATGTCGCAGATTCGCATACGGCGTATAGAAGCGGACTTATAGTTGTTTATATCTGTGAGGCCATGAATCGCCATTGACTACCGAAATGCCTACCACTCGAAACGATCGACGTTTGACGAAACCATGCAAGTTCGTCGCAGATCGGCACAAGGTGGGTCGATGTGACGTGTTTTATGCTACAAATTGCTATGTCGCAGATTTGCATTCGACGAATAGAAGCGGAGTTATAGTTGTTTATATCTGTCTGGCCATGAATCACCATTGACGGCCGGATTGCTTTCCTCTAGAATCGATCGATGTTTGACGAAACTATGCAAGTTCGTCGCAGATCGGTATAAGGTGGTTCATTGGGGCGTGTTTTAAGCTACAAATTGCTAGGTCGCAGATTCGCATACGACGAATAGAAGCGGAGTTATAGTTGTTTATATCTGTGAGGCCATGAATCGCCATTGACTACCGGATTGCCTACCACTCGAAACGATCGACGTTTGACGAAACTATACAAGTACGTCGCAGATCGGCATGAGGTGGGTCGATGTGTCGTGTTTTAAGCTACAAATTGCTATGTCGCAGATTTGCATTCGACGAATAGAAGCGGAGTTATAGTTGTTTATATCTGTGAGGCCGTGAATCACCATTGACGGCCGGATTCCCTACCACTCGAAACGATCGACGTTTGACGAAACTATGCAAGTTCGTCGCAGATCGGCACAAGGTGGGTCGATGTGACGTGTTTTAAGCTACAAATTGCTATGTCGCAGATTTTCATTCGACGAATAGAAGCGGAGTTATAGTTGTTTATATCTGTGAGGCCATGAATCACCATTGACGGCCGGATTCCCTACCACTCGAAACGATCGACGTTTGACGAAACCATGCAAGTTCGTCGCAGATCGGCACAAGGTGGGTCGATGTGACGTGTTTTAAGCTACAAATTGCTATGTCGCAGATTCGCATACGACGAATAGAAGCGGAGTTATAGTTGTTTATATCTGTGAGGCCATGAATCGCCATTGACTACCGGATTGCCTACCACTCGAAACGATCGACGTTTGACGAAACTATACAAGTACGTCGCAGATCGGCATGAGGTGGGTCGATGTGTCGTGTTTTAAGCTACAAATTGCTATGCCGCAGATTTGCATTAGACGAATAGAAGCGGAGTTATAGTTGTTTATATCTGTGAGGCCGTGAATCACCATTGACGGCCGGATTCCCTACCACTCGAAACGATCGACGTTTGACGAAACCATGCAAGTTCGTCGCGGATCGGCCGAAGGTGGGTCGATGTGACGTGTTTTAAGCTACAAATTGCTATGTCGCATATTCGCATACGACGAATAGAAGCGGAGTTTTTGTTGTTTATATCTGTGAGGCCATGAATCACCATTGACGGCCGGATTGCCTACCACTTGAAACGATCGATGTTTGACGAAACTATGCAAGTTCGTCGCAGATCGGCACAACGTGGGTCGATGTGACGTGTTTTAAGCTACAAATTGCTATGTCGCAGATTTGCATTCGACGAATAGAAGCGGAGTTATAGTTGTTTATATCTGTGAGGCCATGAATCACCATTGACGGCCGGATTCCCTACCACTCGAAACGATCGACGTTTGACGAAACCATGCAAGTTCGTCGCAGATCGGCAGAAGGTGGGTCGATGTGACGTGTTTTAAGCTACAAATTGCTATGTCGCAGATTTGCATTCGACGAATAGAAGCAGAGTTATAGTTGTTTACATCTGTGAGGCCATGAATCACCATTGACGGCCGGATTCCCTACCACTCGAAACGATCGACGTTTGACGAAACCATGCAAGTTCGTCGCAGATCGGCAGAAGGTGGGTCGATGTGACGTGTTTTAAGCTACAAATTGCTATGTCGCATATTCGCATACGACGAATAGAAGCGGAGTTATTGTTGTTTATATCTGTGAGGCCATGAATCACCATTGACGGCCGGATTGCCTACCACTCGAAACGATCGATGTTTGACGAAACTATGCAAGTTCGTCGCAGATCGGCACAAGGTGGTTCGATGTGACGTGTTTTAAGCTACAAATTGCTATGTCGCAGATTTGCATTCGACGAATAGAAGCGGAGTTATAGTTGTTTATATCTGTCAGGCCATGAATCACCATTGACGGCCGGATTGCTTTCCACTCGAAACGATCGATGTTTGACAAAACTATGCAAGTTCGTCGCAGGTCGATATAAGGTGGTTCGTTGGGGCGTGTTTTATGCTACAAATTGCTAGGTCGCAGATTCGCATACGACGAATAGAAGCGGAGTTATAGTTGTTTCTATCTGTGAGGCCATGAATCACCATTGACGGCCGGATTGCCTACCACTCGAAACGATCGATGTTTGACAAAACTATGCAAGTTCGTCGCAGATCGGCAGAAGGTGGGTCGATGTGACGTGTTTTAAGCTACAAATTGCTATGTCACATATTCGCATACGACGAATAGAAGCGGAGTTATTGTTGTTTATATCTGTGAGGACATGAATCACCATTGACGGCCGGATTGCTTTCCACTCGAAACGATCGATGTTGGACGAAACTATGCAAGTTCGTCGCAGATCGGTATAAGGTGGGTCGTTGGGCCGTGTTTTATGCTACAAATTGCTACGTCGCAGATTTGCATTCGACGAATAGAAGCGGAGTTATAGTTGTTTATATCTGTGAGGCCATGAATCACCATTGACGGCCGGATTGCCTACCACTCGAAACGATCGACGTTTGACGAAACTATGCAAGTTCGTCGCAGATCGGCACAAGGTGGTTCGATGTGGCGTGTTTTAAACTACAAATTGCTATGTCGCGTATTCGCATACGACGAATAGAAGCGGAGTTATTGTTGTTTATATCTGTGAGGCCATGAATCAACATTGACGGCCGGATTTCTTTCCACTCGAAACGATCGATGTTTGACAAAACTATGCAAGTTCGTCGCAGATCGGTATAAGGTGGGTGGTTGGGCCGTGTTTTATGCTACAAATTGCTATGTCGCAGATTTGCATTCGACGAATAGAAGCGGAGTTATAGTTGTTTATATCAGTGAGGCCGTGAATCACCATTGACGGCCGGATTCCCTACCGCTCGAAACGATCGACGTTTGACGAAACCATGCAAGTTCGTCGCAGATCAGCAGAAGGTGGGTCGATGTGACGTGTTTTAAGCTACAAATTGCTATGTCGCATATTCGCATACGACGAATAGAAGCGGAGTTATTGTTGTTTATATCTGTGAGGCCATGAATCACCATTGACGGCCGGATTGCCTACCACTCGAAACGATCGATGTTTGACGAAACTATGCAAGTTCGTCGCAGATCGGCCCAAGGTGGTTCGATGTGACGTGTTTTAAGCTACAAACTGCTATGTCGCAGATTTGCATTCGACGAATAGAAGCGGAGTTATTGTTCTTTCTATCTGTGAGGCCATGAATCACCATTGACGGCCGGATTGCCTACCACTCGAAACGATCGATGTTTGACGAAACTATGCAAGTTCGTCGCAGATCGGCCCAAGGTGGTTCGATGTGACGTGTTTTAAGCTACAAATTGCTATGTCGCAGATTTGCATTCGACGAATAGAAGCGGAGTTATAGTTGTTTATATCTGTGAGGCCATGAATCACCGTTGACGGCCGGATTGCCTACCACTCGAAACGATCGATGTTTGACGAAACTATGCAAGTTCGTCGCAGATCGGCACAAGGTGGTTCGATGTGGCGTGTTTTAAGCTACAAATTGCTATGTCGCATATTCGCATACGACGAATAGAAGCGGAGTTATTGTTGTTTATATCTGTGAGGCCATGAATCACCATTGACGGCAGGATTGCTTTCCACTCGAAACGATCGATGTTTGACAAAACTATGCAAGTTCGTCGCAGATCGGTATAAGGTGGATTGTTGGGGCGTGTTTTATGCTACAAATTGCTATGTCGCAGATTTGCATACAACGAATAGAAGCGGAGTTATTGTTGTTTATATCTGTGAGGCCATGAATCACCAATGACGGCCGGATTGCCTACCACTCGAAACGATCGATGTTTGACGAAACTATGCAAGTTCGTCGCAGATCGGCACAAGGTGGGTCGATGTGACGTGTTTTAAGCTACAAATTGCTATGTCGCAGATTTGCAGTCGACGAATAGAAGCGGAGTTATAGTTGTTTATATCTGTGAGGCCATGAATCACCGTTGACGGCCGGATTCCCTACCACTCGAAACGATCGACGTTTGACGAAACCATGCAAGTTCGTCGCAGATCGGCAGAAGGTGGGTCGATGTGACGTGTTTTAAGCTACAAATTGCTATGTCGCATATTCGCATACGACGAGTAGAAGCGGAGTTATTTTTGTTTTTATCTGTGAGGCCATGATTCACCATTGACGGCCGGATTGCCTACCACTCGAAACGATCGATGTTTGACGAAACCATGCAAGTTCGTCGCAGATCGGCGCAAGGTGGTTCGATGTGACGTGTTTTAAGCTACAAATTGCTATGTCGCAGATTTGCAGTCGACGAATAGAAGCGGAGTTATAGTTGTTTACATCTGTGAGGCCATGAATCACCATTGACGGCCGGATTGCTTTCCACTCGAAACGATCGATGTTTGACAAAACTATGCAAGTTCGTCGCAGATCGGTATAAGGTGGTTCGTTGGGGCGTGTTTTATGCTACATATTGCTATGTCGCAGATTTGCATTCGACGAATAGAAGCGGAGTTATAGTTGTTTATATCTGTGAGGCCATGAATCACCATTGACGGCCGGATTGCCTACCACTCGAAACGATCGACGTTTGACGAAACTATGCAAGTTCGTCGCAGATCGGCCCAAGGTGGTTCGATGTGACGTGTTTTAAGCTACAAACTGCTATGTCGCAGATTTGCATTCGACGAATAGAAGCGGAGTTATTGTTGTTTCTATCTGTGAGGCCATGAATCACCATTGACGGCCGGATTGCCTACCACTCGAAACGATCGATGTTTGACGAAACTATGCAAGTTCGTCGCAGATCGGCCCAAGGTGGTTCGATGTGACGTGTTTTAAGCTACAAATTGCTATGTCGCAGATTTGCATTCGACGAATAGAAGCGGAGTTATAGTTGTTTATATCTGTGAGGCCATGAATCACCGTTGACGGCCGGATTGCCTACCACTCGAAACGATCGACGTTTGACGAAACTATGCAAGTTCGTCGCAGATCGGCACAAGGTGGTTCGATGTGGCGTGTTTTAAGCTACAAATTGCTATGTCGCATATTCTCATACGACGAATAGAAGCGGAGTTATTGTTGTTTATATCTGTGAGGCCATGAATCACCATTGACGGCCGGATTGCCTACCACTCGAAACGATCGACGTTTGACGAAACTATGCAAGTTCGTCGTAGATCGGCACAAGGTGGTTCGATGTGGCGTGTTTTAAGCTACTAATTGCTATGTCGCATATTCGCATACGACGAATAGAAGCGGAGTTATTGTTGTTTATATCTGTGAGGCCATGAATCACCATTGACGGCAGGATTGCTTTCCACTCGAAACGATCGATGTTTGACAAAACTATGCAAGTTCGTCGCAGATCGGTATAAGGTGGATTGTTGGGGCGTGTTTTATGCTACAAATTGCTATGTCGCAGATTTGCAGTCGACGAATAGAAGCGGAGTTATAGTTGTTTACATCTGTGAGGCCATGAATCACCATTGACGGCCGGATTCCCTACCACTCGAAACGATCGACGTTTGACGAAACCATGCAAGTTCGTCGCAGATCGGCAGAAGGTGGGTCGATGTGACGTGTTTTAAGCTACAAATTGCTATGTCGCATATTCGCATACGACGAGTAGAAGCGGAGTTATTTTTGTTTTTATCTGTGAGGCCATGATTCACCATTGACGGCCGGATTGCCTACCACTCGAAACGATCGATGTTTGACGAAACCATGCAAGTTCGTCGCAGATCGGCGCAAGGTGGTTCGATGTGACGTGTTTTAAGCTACAAATTGCTATGTCGCAGATTTGCATTCGACGAATAGAAGCGGAGTTATAGTTGTTTATATCTGTGAGGCCATGAATCACCATTGACGGCCGGATTGCTTTCCACTCGAAACGATCGATGTTGGACGAAACTATGCAAGTTCGTCGCAGATCGGTATAAGGTGGGTCGTTGGGCCGTGTTTTATGCTACAAATTGCTCGTCGCAGATTTGCATACGGCGAATAGAAGCGGAGTTATAGTTGTTTATATCTGTGAGGCCATGAATCACCATTGACGGCCGGATTGCCTACCACTCGAAACGATCGATGTTTGACGAAACTATGCAAGTTCGTCGCAGATCGGCAGAAGGTGGGTCGATGTGATGTGTTTTAAGCTACAAATTGCTATGTCGCAGATTTGCATTCGACGAATAGAAGCGGAGTTATAGTTGTTTATATCAGTGAGACCGTGAATCACCATTGACGGCCGGATTCCCTACCACTCGAAACGATCGACGTTTGACGAAACCATGCAAGTTCGTCGCAGATCGGCGCAAGGTGGTTCGATGTGACGTGTTTTAAGCTACAAATTGCTATGTCGCAGATTTGCATTCGACGAATAGAAGCGGAGTTATAGTTGTTTATATCTGTGAGGCCATGAATCACCATTGACGGCCGGATTGCTTTCCACTCGAAACGATCGATGTTGGACGAAACTATGCAAGTTCGTCGCAGATCGGTATAAGGTGGGTCGTTGGGCCGTGTTTTATGCTACAAATTTCTACGTCGCAGATTTGCATACGGCGAATAGAAGCGGAGTTATAGTTGTTTATATCTGTGAGGCCATGAATCACCATTGACGGCCGGATTGCCTACCACTCGAAACGATCGATGTTTGACGAAACTATGCAAGTTCGTCGCAGATCGGCACAAGGTGGTTCGATGTGACGTGTTTTAAGCTACAAATTGCAATGTCGCAGATTTGCATTCGACGAATAGAAGCGGAGTTATAGTTGTTTATATCTGTCAGGCCATGAATCACCATTGACGGCCGGATTGCTTTCCACTCGAAGCGATCGATGTTGGACGAAACTATGCAAGTTCGTCGCAGATCGGTATAAGGTGGGTCGTTGGGCCGTGTTTTATGCTACAAATTGCTACGTCGCAGATTTGCACACGGCGAATAGAAGCGGAGTTATAGTTGTTTATATCTGTCAGGCCATGAATCACCATTGACGGCCGGATTGCTTTCCACTCGAAACGATCGTTGTTTGACAAAACTATGCAAGTTCGTCGCAGATCGGTATAAGGTGGTTCGTTGGGGCGTGTTTTATGCTACAAAATGCTACGTCGCAGATTTGCATACGACGAATAGAAGCGGAGTTATTGTTGTTTATATCTGTGAGGCCATGAATCACCATTGACGGCCGGATTGCTTTCCACTCGAAACGATCGATGTTTGACGAAACTATGCAAGTTCGTCGCAGATCGGTATAAGGTGGTTCGTTGGGGCGTGTTTTAAGCAACAAATTGCTATGTCGCAGATTCGCATACGGCGTATAGAAGCGGAATTATAGTTGTTTATATCTGTGAGGCCATGAATCGCCATTGACTACCGAAATGCCTACCACTCGAAACGATCGACGTTTGACGAAACTATACAAGTACGTCGCAGATCGGCATGAGGTGGGCCGATGTGTCGTGTTTTAAGCTACAAATTGCTATGTCGCAGATTCGCATACGACGAATAGAAGCGGAGTTATTGTTGTTTATATCTGTGAGGCCATGAATCACCATTGACGGCCGGATTCCCTACCACTCGAAACGATCGACGTTTGACGAAACCATGCAAGTTCGTCGCAGATCGGCACAAGGTGGGTCGATGTGACGTGTTTTATGCTACAAATTGCTATGTCGCAGATTTGCATTCGACGAATAGAAGCGGACTTATAGTTGTTTATATCTGTCTGGCCATGAATCACCATTGACGGCCGGATTGCTTTCCACTAGAATCGATCGATGTTTGACGAAACTATGCAAGTTCGCCGCAGATCGGTATAAGGTGGTTCATTGGGGCGTGTTTTAAGCTACAAATTGCTAGGTCGCAGATTTGCATTCGACGAATAGAAGCGGAGTTATAGTTGTTTATATCTGTGAGGCCGTGAATCACCATTGACGGCCGGATTCCCTACCACTCGAAACGATCGACGTTTGACGAAACCATGCAAGTTCGTCGCAGATCGGCCGAAGGTGGGTCGATGTGACGTGTTTTAAGCTACAAATTGCTATGTCGCATATTCGCATACGACGAATAGAAGCGGAGTTATTGTTGTTTATATCTGTGAGGCCATGAATCACCATTGACGGCCGGATTGCCTACCACTTGAAACGATCGATGTTTGACGAAACTATGCAAGTTCGTCGCAGATCGGCACAACGTGGGTCGATGTGACGTGTTTTAAGCTACAAATTGCTATGTCGCAGATTAGCATACGGCGAATAGAAGCGGAGTTATAGTTGTTTATATCTGTCAGGCCATGAATCACCATTGACGGCCGGATTGCTTTCCACTCGAAACGATCGATGTTTGACAAAACTATGCAAGTTCGTCGCAGATCGGTATAAGGTGGTTCGTTGGGGCGTGTTTTATGCTACATATTGCTATGTCGCAGATTTGCATTCGACGAATAGAAGCGGAGTTATAGTTGTATATATCTGTCAGGCCATGAATCACCATTGACGGCCGGATTGCTTTCCACTCGAAACGATGGATGTTTGACAAAACTATGCAAGTTCGTCGCAGATCGGTATAAGGTGGTTCGTTGGGGCGTGTTTTATGCTACAAATTGCTATGTCGCAGATTTGCATACGACGAATAGAAGCGGAGTTATTGTTGTATATATCTGTGAGGCCATGAATCACCAATGACGGCCGGATTGCCTACCACTCGAAACGATCGATGTTTGACGAAACTATGCAAGTTCGTCGCAGATCGGCACAAGGTGTGTCGATGTGACGTGTTTTAAGCTAAAAATTGCTATGTCGCAGATTTGCATTCGACGAATAGAAGCGGAGTTATAGTTGTTTATATCTGTGAGGCCATGAATCACCATTGACGGCCGGATTCCCTACCACTCGAAACGATCGACGTTTGACGAAACCATGCAAGTTCGTCGCAGATCGGCAGAAGGTGGGTCGATGTGACGTGTTTTAAGCTACAAATTGCTATGTCGCATATTCGCATACGACGAATAGAAGCGGAGTTATTGTTGTTTATATCTGTGAGGCCATGAATCACCATTGACGGCCGGATTGCCTACCACTTGAAACGATCGATGTTTGACGAAACTATGCAAGTTCGTCGCAGATCGGCACAACGTGGGTCGATGTGACGTGTTTTAAGCTACAAATTGCTATGTCGCAGATTTGCATTCGACGAATAGAAGCGGAGTTATTGTTGTTTATATCTGCGAGGCCATGAATCACCATTGACGGCCGGATTGCCTACCACTCGAAACGATCGATGTTTGACGAAACTATACAAGTACGTCGCAGATCGGCATGAAGTGGGTCGATGTGTCGTGTTTTAAGCTACAAATCGCTATGTCGCAAATTTGCATTCGACGAATAGAAGCTGAGTTATAGTTGTTTATATCTGTCAGGCCATGAATCACCATTGACGGCCGGATTCTCTAACACTCGAAACGATCGACGTTTGACGAAACCATGCAAGTTCGTCCCAGATCGGCACAAGATGGGTCGATGTGACGTGTTTTATGCTACAAATTGCTATGTCGCAGATTTGCATTCGACGAATAGAAGCGGAGTTATAGTTGTTTATATCTGTCAGGCCATGAATCACCAATGACAGCCGGATTGCTTTCCACTCGAAACGATCGATGTTTGACTAAACTATGCAAGTTCGTCGCAGATAGGTATAAGGTGGGTCGTTGGGCCGTGTTTTATGCTACAAATTGCTACGTCGCAGATTTGCATACGGCGAATAGAAGCGGAGTTATCTTTGTTTATATCTGTGAGGCCATGAATCACCATTGACGGCCGGATTGCTTTCCACTCGAAACGATCGATGTTTGACGAAACTATGCAAGTTCGACGCAGATCGGTATAAGGTGGTTCGTTGGGGCGTGTTTTAAGCTACAAATTGCTATGTCGCAGATTCGCATACGACGTATAGAAGCGGAATTATAGTTGTTTATATCTGTGAGGCCATGAATCGCCATTGACTACCGGATTGCCTACCACTCGAAATGATCGACGTTTGACGAAACTACACAAGTACGTCGCAGATCGGCATGAGGTGGGTCGATGTGTCGTGTTTTAAGCTACAAATTGCTATGTCGTAGATTCGCATACGACGAATAGAAGCGGAGTTATTGTTGTTTATATCTGTGAGGCCATGAATCACCATTGACGGCCGGATTCCCTACCACTCGAAACGATCGATGTTTGACGAAACCATGCAAGTTCGTCGCAGATCGGCAGAAGGTGGGTCGATGTGACGTGTTTTAAGCTACAAATTGCTATGTCGCATATTCGCATACGACGAATAGAAGCGGAGTTATTATTGTTTATATCTGTGAGGCCATGAATCACCATTGACGGCCGGATTGCCTACCACTCGAAACGATCGATGTTTGACGAAAATATGCAAGTTCGTCGCAGATCGGCACAAGGTGGGTCGATGTGACGTATTTTAAGCTAAAAATTGCTATGTCGCAGATTTGCATTCGACGAATAGAAGCGGAGTTATAGTTGTTTATATCTGTCAGGCCATGAATCACCATTGACGGCCGGATTGCTTTCCACTCGAAACGATCGATGTTCGACAAAACTATGGAAGTTCGTCGCAGATCGGTATAAGGTGGGTCGTTGGGCCGTGTTTTATGCTACAAATTGCTACGTCGCAGATTTGCATACGGCGAATAGAAGCGGAGTTATAGTTGTTTATATCTGTGAGGCCATGAATCACCATTGACGGCCGGATTGCTTTCCACTCGAAACGATCGATGTTTGACGAAACTATGCAAGTTCGTCGCAAATCGGTATAAGGTGGTTCGTTGGGGCGTGTTTTAGGCTACAAATTGCTATGTCGCAGATTTGCATTCGACGAATAGATGCGGAGTTATAGTTGTTTATATCTGTCAGGCCATGAATCACCATTGACGGCCGGATTGCTTTCCACTCGAAACGATCGATGTTTGACAAAACTATGCAAGTTCGTCGCAGATCGGTATAAGGTGGTTCGTTGGGGCGTGTTTTATGCTACATATTGGTATGTCGCAGATTTGCATTCGACGAATAGAAGCGGAGTTATAGTTGTTTATATCTGTCAGGCCATGAATCACCATTGACGGCCGGATTGCCTACCACTCGAAACGATCGATGTTTGACGAAACTATGCAAGTTCGTCGCTGATCGGCACAAGGTGGTTCGATGTGACGTGTTTTAAGCTACAAATTGCTATGTCGCAGATTTGCATTCGACGAATAGAAGCGGAGTTATAGTTGTTTATATCTGTGAGGCCATGAATCACCGTTGACGGCCGGATTGCCTACCACTCGAAACGATCGATGTTTGACGAAACTATGCGAGTTCGTCGCAGATCGGCACAAGGTGGTTCGATGTGGCGTGTTTTAAGCTACAAATTGCTATGTCGCATATTCGCATACGACGAATAGAAGCGGAGTTATTGTTGTTTATATCTGTGAGGCCATGAATCACCATTGACGGCCGGATTGCTTTCCACTCGAAACGATGGATGTTTGACAAAACTATGCAAGTTCGTCGCAGATCGGTATAAGGTGGTTCGTTGGGGCGTGTTTTATGCTACAAATTGCTATGTCGCAGATTTGCATACGACGAATAGAAGCGGAGTTATTGTTGTATATATCTGTGAGGCCATGAATCACCAATGACGGCCGGATTGCCTACCACTCGAAACGATCGATGTTTGACGAAACTATGCAAGTTCGTCGCAGATCGGCACAAGGTGGGTCGATGTGACGTGTTTTAAGCTAAAAATTGCTATGTCGCAGATTTGCATTCGACGAATAGAAGCGGAGTTATAGTTGTTTATATCTGTGAGGCCATGAATCACCATTGACGGCCGGATTCCCTACCACTCGAAACGATCGACGTTTGACGAAACCATGCAAGTTCGTCGCAGATCGGCAGAAGGTGGGTCGATGTGACGTGTTTTAAGCTACAAATTGCTATGTCGCATATTCGCATACGACGAATAGAAGCGGAGTTATTGTTGTTTATATCTGTGAGGCCATGAATCACCATTGACGGCCGGATTGCCTACCACTCGAAACGATCGACGTTTGACGAAACTATGCAAGTTCATCGCAGATCGGCACAAGGTGGTTCGATGTGGCGTGTTTTAAGCTACAAATTGCTATGTCGCATATACGCATACGACGAATAGAAGCGGAGTTATTGTTGTTTATATCTGTGAGGCCATGAATCACCATTGACGGCCGGATTGCTTTCCACTCGAAACGATCGATGTTTGACAAAAATATGCAAGTTCGTCGCAGATCGGTATAAGGTGGTTCGTTGGGGCGTGTTTTATGCTACAAATTGCTATGTCGCAGATTTGCATACGACGAATAGAAGCGGAGTTATTGTTGTTTATATCTGTGAGGCCATGAATCACCATTGACGGCCGGATTCCCTACCACTCGAAACGATCGACGTTTGACGAAACCATGCAAGTTCGTCGCAGATCGGCACAAGGTGGGTCGATGTGACGTGTTTTATGCTACAAATTGCTATGTCGCAGATTTGCATTCGACGAATAGAAGCGGAGTTATAGTTGTTTATATCTGTCTGGCCATGAATCACCATTGACGGCCGGATTGCTTTCCACTAGAATCGATCGATGTTTGACGAAACTATGCAAGTTCGTCGCAGATCGGTATAAGGTGGTTCATTGGGGCGTGTTTTAAGCTACAAATTGCTAGGTCGCAGATTCGCATACGACGAATAGAAGCGGAGTTATAGTTGTTTATATCTGTGAGGCCATGAATCGCCATTGACTACCGGATTGCCTACCACTCGAAACGATCGACGTTTGACGAAACTATACAAGTACATCGCAGATCGGCATGAGGTGGGTCGATGTGTCGTGTTTTAAGCTACAAATTGCTATGTCGCAGATTTGCATTCGACGAATAGAAGCGGAGTTATAGTTGTTTATATCTGTGAGGCCGTCAATCACCATTGACGGCCGGATTCCCTACCACTCGAAACGATCGACGTTTGACGAAACCATGCAAGTTCGTCGCAGATCGGCCGAAGGTGGGTCGATGTGTCGTGTTTTAAGCTACAAATTCCTATGTCGCAGATTTGCATTCGACGAATAGAAGCGGAGTTATAGTTGTTTATATCTGTGAGGCCGTGAATCACCATTGACGGCCGGATTCCCTACCACTCGAAACGATCGACGTTTGACGAAACCATGCAAGTTCGTCGCAGATTGGCCGAAGGTGGGTCGATGTGACGTGTTTTAAGCTACAAATTGCTACGTCGCATATTCGCATACGACGAATAGAAGCGGAGTTATTGTTGTTCATATCTGTGAGGCCATGAATCACCATTGACGGCCGGATTGCCTACCACTCGAAACGATCGATGTTTGACGAAACTATGCAAGTTCGTCTCAGATCGGCACAAGGTGGGTCGATGTGACGTGTTTTAAGCTAAAAATTGCTATGTCGCAGATTTGCATTCGACGAATAGAAGCGGAGTTATAGTTGTTTATATCTGTCAGGCCATGAATCACCATTGACGGCCGGATTGCTTTCCACTCGAAACGATCGATGTTCGACAAAACCATGCAAGTGCGTCGCAGATCGGCACAAGGTGGGTCGATGTGACGTGTTTTATGCTACAAATTGCTATGTCGCAGATTTGCATTCGACGAATAGAAGCGGAGTTATAGTTGTTTATATCTGTGAGGCCATGAATCACCATTGACGGCCGGATTGCCTACCACTCGAAACGATCCACGTTTGACGAAACTATGCAAGTTCGTCGCAGGTCGGTATAAGGTGGTTCGTTGGGGCGTGTTTTAAGCTACAAATTGCTAGGTCGCAGATTCGCATACGACGAATAGAAGCGGAGTTATAGTTGTTTATATCTGTGAGGCCATGAATCACCATTGACGGCCGGATTGCTTTCCACTCGGAACGATCGATGTTTGACAAAACTATGCAAGTTCGTCGCAGATCGGTATAAGGTGGTTCGGTGGGGCGTGTTTTATGCTACAAATTGCTATGTCGCAGATTTGCATACGACGAATAGAAGCGGAGTTATTGTTGTTTCTATCTGTGAGGCCATGAATCACCATTGACGGCCGGATTGCCTACCACTCGAAACGATCGATGTTTGACGAAACTATGCAAGTTCGTCGCAGATCGGCACAAGGTGGGTCGATGTGACGTGTTTTAAGCTACAAATTGCTATGTCGCAGATTTGCATTCGACGAATAGAAGCGGTGTTATAGTTGTTTATATCTGTGAGGCCGTGAATCACCATTGACGGCCGGATTCCCTACCGCTCGAAACGATCGACGTTTGACGAAACCATGCAAGTTCGTCGCAGATCGGCAGAAGGTGGGTCGATGTGACGTGTTTTAAGCTACAAATTGCTATGTCGCATATTCGCATACGACGAATAGAAGCGGAGTTATTGTTGTTTATATCTGTGAGGCCATGAATCACCATTGACGGCCGGATAGCTTTCCACTCGAAACGATCGATGTTTGACAAAACTATGCAAGTTCGTCGCAGATCGGTATAAGGTGGTTCGTTGGGGCGTGTTTTAAGCTACAAATTGCTAGGTCGCAGATTCGCATACGACGAATAGAAACGGAGTTATTGTTGTTTCTATCTGTGAGGCCATGAATCACCATTGACGGCCGGATTGCCTACCACTCGAAACGATCGATGTTTGACGAAACTATGCAAGTTCGTCGCAGATCGGCAGAAGGTGGGTCGATGTGACGTGTTTTAAGCTACAAATTGCTATGTCGCATATTCGCATACGACGAATAGAAGCGGAGTTATAGTTGTTTATATCTATGAGGCCATGAATCGCCATTGACTACCGGATTGCCTACCACTCGAAACGATCGACGTTTGACGAAACTATACAAGTACGTCGCAGGTCGGTATAAGTTGGTTCGTTGGGGCGTGTTTTAAGCTACAAATTGCTAGGTCGCAGATTCGCATACGACGAATAGAAGCGGAGTTATAGTTGTTTATATCTGTGAGGCCATGAATCGCCATTGACTACCGGATTGCCTACCACTCGAAACGATCGATGTTTGACGAAACTATGCAAGTTCGTCGCACATCGGCACAAGGTGGGTCGATGTGACGTGTTTTAAGCTACAAATTGCTATGTCGCAGATTTGCATTCGACGAATAGAAGCGGTGTTATAGTTGTTTATATCTGTGAGGCCGTGAATCACCATTGACGGCCGGATTCCCTACCGCTCGAAACGATCGACTTTTGACGAAACCATGCAAGTTCGTCGCAGATCGGCAGAAGGTGGGTCGATGTGACGTGTTATAAGCTACAAATTGCTATGTCACATATTCGCATACGACGAATAGAAGCGGAGTTATTGTTGTTTATATCTGTGAGGCCATGAATCACCATTGACGGCCGGATTGCCTACCACTCGAAACGATCGATGTTTGACGAAACTATGCAAGTTCGTCGCAGATCGGCACAAGGTGGATGGATGTGACGTATTTTAAGCTACAAATTGCTATGTCGCAGATTTGCATTCGACGAATAGAAGCGAAGTTATAGTTGTTTATATCTGTCAGGCCATGAATCACCATTGACGGCCGGATTGCTTTCCACTCGAAACGATCGAAGTTTGACAAAACTATGCAAGTTCGTCGCAGGTCGGTATAAGGTGGTTCGTTGGGGCGTGTTTTAAGGTAAAAATTGCTATGTCGCAGATTCGCATACGACGAATAGAAGCGGAGTTATAGTTGTTTATATCTGTGAGGCCATGAATCGCCTTTGACTACCGGATTGCCTACCACTCGAAACGATCGATGTTTGACGAAACTATGCAAGTTCGTCGCACATCGGCACAAGGTGGGTCGATGTGACGTGTTTTAAGCTACAAATTGCTACGTCGCAGATTTGCATACGGCGAATAGAAGCGGAGTTATAGTTGTTTATATCTGTGAGGCCATGAATCACCATTGACGGCCGGATTGCCTACCACTCGAAACGATCGACGTTTGACGAAACTATGCAAGTTCGTCGCAGATCGGCACAAGGTGGTTCGATGTGACGTATTTTAAGCTACAAATTGCTATGTCGCAGATTTGCATTCGACGAATAGAAGCGGAGTTATAGTTGTTTATATCTGTCAGGCCATGAATCACCATTGACGGCCGGATTGCATTCCACTCGAAACGATCGATGTTTGACAAAACTATGCAAGTTCGTCGCAGGTCGGTATAAGGTGGTTCGTTGGGGCGTGTTTTAAGCTACAAATTGATAGGTCGCAGATTCGCATACGACGAATAGAAGCGGAGTTATAGTTGTTTATATCTGTGAGGCCATGAATCACCATTGACGGCCGGATTCCCTACCACTCGAAACGATCGACGTTTGACGAAACCATGCAAGTTCGTCGCAGATCGGCACAAGGTGGGTCGATGTGACGTGTTTTAAGCTACAAATTGCTATGTCGCAGATTTGCATACGACGAATAGAAGCGGAGTTATTGTTGTTTATATCTTTGAGGCAATGAATCACCATTGACGGCCGGATTGCTTTCCACTCGAAACGATCGATGTTTGACGAAACTATGCAAGTTCGTCGTAGATCGGCACAAGGTGGTTCGATGTGGCATGTTTTAAGCTACAAATTGCTATGTCGCATATTCGCATACGACGAATAGAAGCGGAGTTATTGTTGTTTAAATCTGTGAGGCCATGAATCACCATTGACGGCCGGATTGCTTTCCACTCGAAACGATCGATGTTTGACAAAACTATGCAAGTTCGTCGCAGATCGGTATAAGGTGGTTCGTTGGGGCGTGTTTTATGCTACAAATTGCTATGTCGCAGATTTGCATACGACGAATAGAAGCGGAGTTATTGTTGTTTATATCTGTGAGGCCATGAATCACCATTGACGGCCGGATTCCCTACCACTCGAAACGATCGACGTTTGACGAAACCATGCAAGTTCGTCGCAGATCGGCAGAAGGTGGGTCGATGTGACGTGTTTTAAGCTACAATTTGCTATGTCGCATATTCGCATACGACGAATAGAAGCGGAGTTATTGTTGTTTATATCTGTGAGGCCATGAATCACCATTGACGGCCGGATTGCCTACCACTCGAAACGATCGATGTTTGACGAAACCATGCAAGTTCGTCGCAGATCGGCGCAAGGTGGTTCGATGTGACGTGTTTTAAGCTACAAATTGCTATGTCGCAGATTTGCATTCGACGAATAGAAGCGGAGTTATAGTTGTTTAAATCTGTGAGGCCATGAATCACCATTGACGGCCGGGTTGCTTTCCACTCGAAACGATCGATGTTTGACGAAACTATGCAAGTTCGTCGCAGATCGGCGCAAGGTGGTTCGATGTGACGTGTTTTAGGCTACAAATTGCTATGTCGCAGATTTGCATTCGACGAATAGAAGCGGAGTTATAGTTGTTTATATCTTTGAGGCAATGAATCACCATTGACGGCCGGATTGCCTACCACTCGAAACGATCGACGTTTGACGAAACTATGCAAGTTCGTCGCAGATCGGCACAAGGTGGTTCGATGTGACGTATTTTAAGCTACAAATTGCTATGTCGCAGATTTGCATTCGACGAATAGAAGCGGAGTTATAGTTGTTTATATCTGTCAGGCCATGAATCACCATTGACGGCCGGATTGCATTCGACTCGAAACGATCGATGTTTGACAAAACTATGCAAGTTAGTCGCAGGTCGGTATAAGGTGGTTCGTTGGGGCGTGTTTTAAGCTACAAATTGATAGGTCGCAGATTCGCATACGACGAATAGAAGCGGAGTTATAGTTGTTTATATCTGTGAGGCCATGAATCACCATTGACGGCCGGATTCCCTACCACTCGAAACGATCGACGTTTGACGAAACCATGCAAGTTCGTCGCAGATCGGCACAAGGTGGGTCGATGTGACGTGTTTTAAGCTACAAATTGCTATGTCGCAGATTTGCATACGACGAATAGAAGCGGAGTTATTGTTGTTTATATCTTTGAGGCAATGAATCACCATTGACGGCCGGATTGCTTTCCACTCGAAACGATCGATGTTTGACGAAACTATGCAAGTTCGTCGTAGATCGGCACAAGGTGGTTCGATGTGGCATGTTTTAAGCTACAAATTGCTATGTCGCATATTCGCATACGACGAATAGAAGCGGAGTTATTGTTGTTTAAATCTGTGAGGCCATGAATCACCATTGACGGCCGGATTGCTTTCCACTCGAAACGATCGATGTTTGACAAAACTATGCAAGTTCGTCGCAGATCGGTATAAGGTGGTTCGTTGGGGCGTGTTTTATGCTACAAATTGCTATGTCGCAGATTTGCATACGACGAATAGAAGCGGAGTTATTGTTGTTTATATCTGTGAGGCCATGAATCACCATTGACGGCCGGATTCCCTACCACTCGAAACGATCGACGTTTGACGAAACCATGCAAGTTCGTCGCAGATCGGCAGAAGGTGGGTCGATGTGACGTGTTTTAAGCTACAATTTGCTATGTCGCATATTCGCATACGACGAATAGAAGCGGAGTTATTGTTGTTTATATCTGTGAGGCCATGAATCACCATTGACGGCCGGATTGCCTACCACTCGAAACGATCGATGTTTGACGAAACCATGCAAGTTCGTCGCAGATCGGCGCAAGGTGGTTCGATGTGACGTGTTTTAAGCTACAAATTGCTATGTCGCAGATTTGCATTCGACGAATAGAAGCGGAGTTATAGTTGTTTAAATCTGTGAGGCCATGAATCACCATTGACGGCCGGGTTGCTTTCCACTCGAAACGATCGATGTTTGACGAAACTATGCAAGTTCGTCGCAGATCGGCGCAAGGTGGTTCGATGTGACGTGTTTTAGGCTACAAATTGCTATGTCGCAGATTTGCATTCGACGAATAGAAGCGGAGTTATAGTTGTTTACATCTGTGAGGCCATTAATCACCATTGACGGCCGGATTCCCTACCACTCGAAACGATCGACGTTTGACGAAACCATGCAAGTTCGTCGCAGATCGGCAGAAGGTGGGTCGATGTGACGTGTTTTAAGCTACAATTTGCTATGTCGCATATTCGCATACGACGAATAGAAGCGGAGTTATTGTTGTTTATATCTGTGAGGCCATGAATCACCATTGACGGCCGGATTGCCTACCACTCGAAACGATCGATGTTTGACGAAACCATGCAAGTTCGTCGCAGATCGGCGCAAGGTGGTTCGATGTGACGTGTTTTAAGCTACAAATTGCTATGTCGCAGATTTGCATTCGACGAATAGAAGCGGAGTTATAGTTGTTTATATCTGTCAGGCCATGAATCACCATTGACGGCCGGATTGCTTTCCACTCGAAACGATCGATGTTGGACGAAACTATGCAAGTTCGTCGCAGATCGGTATAAGGTGGGTCGTTGGGCCGTGTTTTATGCTACAAATTGCTAGGTCGCAGATTCGCATACGACGAATAGAAGCGGAGTTATAGTTGTTTATATCTGTCAGGCCATGAATCACCATTGACGGCCGGATTGCTTTCCACTCGAAACGATCGATGTTTGACGAAACTATGCAAGTTCGTCGCAGATCGGTAAAAGGTGGTTCGTTGGGTCGTGTTTTATGCTACAAATTGCTATGTCGCAGATTTGCATACGACGTATAGAAGCGGAGTTATTGTTGTTTATATCTGTGAGGCCATGAATCACCATTGACGGCCTGATTGCTTTCCACTCGAAACGATCGATGTTTGACAAAACAATGCAAGTTCGTCGCAGATCGGTATAAGGTGGTTCGTTGGAGCGTGTTTTATGCTACAAATTGCTATGTCGCAGATTTGCATACGACGAATAGAAGCGGAGTTAATGTTGTTTATATCTGTGAGGCCATGAATCACCATTGACGGCCGGATTGCTTTCCACTCGAAACGATCGATGTTTGACGAAACTATGCAAGTTCGTCGCAGATCGGTATAACGTGGTTCGTTGGGGCGTGTTTTAAGCTACAAATTGCTATGTCGCAGATTCGCATACGACGAATAGAAGCGGAGTTATTGTTGTTTATATCTGTGAGGCCATGAATCACCATTGACGGCCGGATTGCCTACCACTCGAAACGATCGATGTTTGACGAAACTATGCAAGTTCGTCGCAGATCGGCACAAGGTGGATGGATGTGACGTATTTTAAGCTACAAATTGCTATGTCGCAGATTTGCATTCGACGAATAGAAGCGAAGTTATAGTTGTTTATATCTGTCAGGCCATGAATCACCATTGACGGCCGGATTGCTTTCCACTCGAAACGATCGAAGTTTGACAAAACTATGCAAGTTCGTCGCAGGTCGGTATAAGGTGGTTCGTTGGGGCGTGTTTTAAGGTAAAAATTGCTATGTCGCAGATTCGCATACGACGAATAGAAGCGGAGTTATAGTTGTTTATATCTGTGAGGCCATGAATCGCCTTTGACTACCGGATTGCCTACCACTCGAAACGATCGATGTTTGACGAAACTATGCAAGTTCGTCGCACATCGGCACAAGGTGGGTCGATGTGACGTGTTTTAAGCTACAAATTGCTACGTCGCAGATTTGCATACGGCGAATAGAAGCGGAGTTATAGTTGTTTATATCTGTGAGGCCATGAATCACCATTGACGGCCGGATTGCCTACCACTCGAAACGATCGACGTTTGACGAAACTATGCAAGTTCGTCGCAGATCGGCACAAGGTGGTTCGATGTGACGTATTTTAAGCTACAAATTGCTATGTCGCAGATTTGCATTCGACGAATAGAAGCGGAGTTATAGTTGTTTATATCTGTCAGGCCATGAATCACCATTGACGGCCGGATTGCTTTCCACTCGAAACGATCGATGTTTGACAAAACTATGCAAGTTCGTCGCAGGTCGGTATAAGGTGGTTCGTTGGGGCGTGTTTTAAGCTACAAATTGATAGGTCGCAGATTCGCATACGACGAATAGAAGCGGAGTTATAGTTGTTTATATCTGTGAGGCCATGAATCACCATTGACGGCCGGATTCCCTACCACTCGAAACGATCGACGTTTGACGAAACCATGCAAGTTCGTCGCAGATCGGCACAAGGTGGGTCGATGTGACGTGTTTTACGCTACAAATTGCTATGTCGCAGATTTGCATACGACGAATAGAAGCGGAGTTATTGTTGTTTATATCTTTGAGGCAATGAATCACCATTGACGGCCGGATTGCTTTCCACTCGAAACGATCGATGTTTGACGAAACTATGCAAGTTCGTCGTAGATCGGCACAAGGTGGTTCGATGTGGCATGTTTTAAGCTACAAATTGCTATGTCGCATATTCGCATACGACGAATAGAAGCGGAGTTATTGTTGTTTAAATCTGTGAGGCCATGAATCACCATTGACGGCCGGATTGCTTTCCACTCGAAACGATCGATGTTTGACAAAACTATGCAAGTTCGTCGCAGATCGGTATAAGGTGGGTCGATGTGGCGTGTTTTATGCTACAAATTTCTATGTCGCATATTCGCATACGACGAATAGAAGCGGAGTTATTTTTGTTTATATCTGTGAGGCCATGAATCACCATTGACGGCCGGATTGCCTACCACTCGAAACGATCGATGTTTGACGAAACCATGCAAGTTCGTCGCAGATCGGCGCAAGGTGGTTCGATGTGACGTGTTTTAAGCTACAAATTGCTATGTCGCAGATTTGCATTCGACGAATAGAAGCGGAGTTATAGTTGTTTATATCTGTCTGGCCATGAATCACCATTGACGGCCGGATTGCTTTCCTCTAGAATCGATCGATGTTTGACGAAACTATGCAAGTTCGTCGCAGATCGGTATAAGGTGGTTCATTGGGGCGTGTTTTAAGCTACAAATTGCTAGGTCGCAGATTCGCATACGACGAATAGAAGCGGAGTTATAGTTGATTAAATCTGTGAGGCCATGAATCGCCATTGACTACCGGATTGCCTACCACTCGAAACGATCGACGTTTGACGAAACTATACAAGTACGTCGCAGATCGGCATGAGGTGGGTCGATGTGTCGTGTTTTAAGCTACAAATTGCTATGTCGCAGATTTGCATTCGACGAATAGAAGCGGAGTTATAGTTGTTTATATCTGTGAGGCCGTGAATCACCATTGACGGCCGGATTCCCTACCACTCGAAACGATCGACGTTTGACGAAACCATGCAAGTTCGTCGCGGATCGGCCGAAGGTGGGTCGATGTGACGTGTTTTAAGCTACAAATTGCTATGTCGCATATTCGCATACGACGAATAGAAGCGGAGTTATTGTTGTTTATATCTGTGAGGCCATGAATCACCATTGACGGCCGGATTGCCTACCACTTGAAACGATCGATGTTTGACGAAACTATGCAAGTTCGTCGCAGATCGGCACAACGTGGGTCGATGTGACGTGTTTTAAGCTACAAATTGCTATGTCGCAGATTTGCATTCGACGAATAGAAGCGGAGTTATAGTTGTTTATATCTGTGAGGCCATGAATCACCATTGACGGCCGGATTCCCTACCACTCGAAACGATCGACGTTTGACGAAACCATGCAAGTTCGTCGCAGATCGGCAGAAGGTGGGTCGATGTGACGTGTTTTAAGCTACAAATTGCTATGTCGCAGATTTGCATTCGACGAATAGAAGCGGAGTTATAGTTGTTTACATCTGTGAGGCCATGAATCACCATTGATGGCCGGATTCCCTACCACTCGAAACGATCGACGTTTGACGAAACCATGCAAGTTCGTCGCAGATCGGCAGAAGGTGGGTCGATGTGACGTGTTTTAAGCTACAAATTTCTATGTCGCATATTCGCATACGACGAATAGAAGCGGAGTTATTGTTGTTTATATCTGTGAGGCCATGAATCACGATTGACGGCCGGATTGCCTACCACTCGAAACGATCGATGTTTGACGAAACCATGCAAGTTCGTCGCAGATCGGCGCAAGGTGGTTCGATGTGACGTGTTTTAAGCTACAAATTGCTATGTCGCAGATTTGCATTCGACGAATAGAAGCGGAGTTATAGTTGTTTATATCTGTGAGGCCATGAATCACCATTGACGGCCGGATTGCTTTCCACTCGAAACGATCGATGTTGGACGAAACTATGCAAGTTCGTCGCAGATCGGTATAAGGTGGGTCGTTGGGCCGTGTTTTATGCTACAAATTGCTACGTCGCAGATTTGCATACGGCGAATAGAAGCGGAGTTATAGTTGTTTATATCTGTCAGGCCATGAATCACCATTGACGGCCGGATTGCTTTCCACTCGAAACGATCGATGTTTGACAAAACTATGCAAGTTCGTCGCAGATCGGTATAAGGTGGTTCGTTGGGGCGTGTTTTATGCTACATATTGCTATGTCGCAGATTTGCATTCGACGAATAGAAGCGGAGTTATAGTTGTTTATATCTGTCAGGCCATGAATCACCATTGACGGCCGGATTGCTTTCCACTCGAAACGATCGACGTTTGACGAAACTATGCAAGTTCGTCGCAGATCGGCACAAGGTGGTTCGATGTGACGTGTTTTAAGCTACAAATTGCTATGTCGCAGATTTGCATTCGACGAATAGAAGCGGAGTTATAGTTGTTTATATCTGTGAGGCCATGAATCACCATTGACGGCCGGATTGCCTACCACTCGAAACGATCGACGTTTGACGAAACTATGCAAGTTCGTCGCAGATCGGCACAAGGTGGTTCGATGTGGCGTGTTTTAAGCTACAAATTGCTATGTCGCGTATTCGCATACGACGAATAGAAGCGGAGTTATTGTTGTTTACATCTGTGAGGCCATGAATCACCATTGACGGCCGGATTGCCTACCACTCGAAACGATCGACGTTTGACGAAACTATGCAAGTTCGTCGCAGATCGGCACAAGGTGGTTCGATGTGGCGTGTTTTAAGCTACAAATTGCTATGTCGCATATTCGCATACGACGAATAGAAGCGGAGTTATTGTTGCATATATCTGTGAGGCCATGAATCACCATTGACGGCCGGATTGCTTTCCACTCGAAACGATCGATGTTTGACAAAACTATGCAAGTTCGTCGCAGATCGGTATAAGGTGGGTGGTTGGGCCGTGTTTTATGCTACAAATTGCTACGTCGCAGATTTGCATACGGCGAATAGAAGCGGACTTATAGTTGTTTATATCTGTGAGGCCATGAATCACCATTGACGGCCGGATTGCCTACCACTCGAAACGATCGACGTTTGACGAAACTATGCAAGTTCGTCGCAGATCGGCACAAGGTGGTTCGTTGGGGCGTGTTTTATGCTACAAATTGCTATGTCGCAGATTTGCATACGACGAATAGAAGCGGAGTTATTGTTGTTTATATCTGTGAGGCCATGAATCACCAATGACGGCCGGATTGCCTACCACTCGAAACGATCGATGTTTGACGAAACTATGCAAGTTCGTCGCAGATCGGCACAAGGTGGGTCGATGTGTCGTGTTTTAAGCTACAAATTGCTATGTCGCAGATTTGCATTCGACGAATAGAAGCGGAGTTATAGTTGTTTAAATCTGTGAGGCCATGAATCACCATTGACGGCCGTATTGCTTTCCACTCGAAACGATCGATGTTTGACAAAACTATGCAAGTTCGTCGCAGATCGGTATAAGGTGGTTCGTTGGGGCGTGTTTTATGCTACAAATTGCTATGTCGCAGATTTGCATACGACGAATAGAAGCGGAGTTATTGTTGTTTATATCTGTGAGGCCATGAATCACCATTGACGGCCGGATTGCTTTCCACTCGAAACGATCGATGTTTGACGAAACTATGCAAGTTCGTCGCAGATCGGCGCAAGGTGGTTCGATGTGACGTGTTTTAAGCTACAAATTGCTATGTCGCAGATTTGCATTCGACGAATAGAAGCGGAGTTATAGTTGTTTACATCTGTGAGGCCATGAATCACCATTGACGGCCGGATTCCCTACCACTCGAAACGATCGACGTTTGACGAAACCATGCAAGTTCGTCGCAGATCGGCAGAAGTTGGGTCGATGCGACGTGTTTTAAGCTACAATTTGCTATGTCGCATATTCGCATACGACGAATAGAAGCGGAGTTATTGTTGTTTATATCTGTGAGGCCATGAATCACCATTGACGGCCGGATTGCCTACCACTCGAAACGATCGATGTTTGACGAAACCATGCAAGTTCGTCGCAGATCGGCGGAAGGTGGTTCGATGTGACGTGTTTTAAGCTACAAATTGCTATGTCGCAGATTTGCATTCGACGAATAGAAGCGGAGTTATAGTTGTTTATATCTGTGAGGCCATGAATCACCATTGACGGCCGGATTGCTTTCCACTCGAAACGATCGATGTTTGACAAAACAATGCAAGTTCGTCGCAGATCGGTATAAGGTGGTTCGTTGGAGCGTGTTTTATGCTACAAATTGCTATGTCGCAGATTCGCATACGACGAATAGAAGCGGAGTTATAGTTGTTTATATCTGTCAGGCCATGAATCACCATTGACGGCCGGATTGCTTTCCACTCGAAACGATCGATGTTTGACGAAACTATGCAAGTTCGTCGCAGATCGGCACAAGGTGGGTCGATGTGACGTGTTTTATGCTACAAATTGCTATGTCGCAGATTTGCATACGACGAATAGAAGCGGAGTTATTGTTGTTTGTATCTGTGAGGCCATGAATCACCATTGACGGCCGGATTGCCTACCACTCGAAACGATCGATGTTTGACGAAACTATGCAAGTTCGTCGCAGATCGGTAAAAGGTGGTTCGTTGGGGCGTGTTTTATGCTACAAATTGCTATGTCGCAGATTTGCATACGACGAATAGAAGCGGAGTTATTGTTGTTTATATCTGTGAGGCCATGAATCACCATTGACGGCCGGATTGCTTTCCACTCGAAACGATCGATGTTTGACGAAACTATGCAAGTTCGTCGCAGATCGGTATAAGGTGGTTCGTTGGGGCGTGTTTTAAGCTACAAATTGCTATGTCGCAGATTCGCATACGGCGTATAGAAGCGGACTTATAGTTGTTTATATCTGTGAGGCCATGAATCGCCATTGACTACCGAAATGCCTACCACTCGAAACGATCGACGTTTGACGAAACTATACAAGAACGTCGCAGATCGGCATGAGGTGGGCCGATGTGTCGTGTTTTAAGCTACAAATTGCTATGTCGCAGATTCGCATACGACGAATAGAAGCGGAGTTATTGTTGTTTATATCTGTAAGGCCATGAATCACCATTGACGGCCGGATTCCCTACCACTCGAAACGATCGACGTTTGACGAAACCATGCAAGTTCGTCGCAGATCGGCACAAGGTGGGTCGATGTGACGTGTTTTATGCTACAAATTGCTATGTCGCAGATTTGCATTCGACGAATAGAAGCGGAGTTATAGTTGTTTATATCTGTCTGGCCATGAATCACCATTGACGGCCGGATTGCTTTCCACTAGAATCGATCGATGTTTGACGAAACTATGCAAGTTCGTCGCAGATCGGTATAAGGTGGTTCATTGGGGCGTGTTTTAAGCTACAAGTTGCTAGATCGCAGATTCGCATACGACGAATAGAAGCGGAGTTATAGTTGTTTATATCTGTGAGGCCATGAATCGCCATTGACTACCGGATTGCCTACCACTCGAAACGATCGACGTTTGACGAAAGTATACAAGTACGTCGCAGATCGGCATGAGGTGGGTCGATGTGTCGTGTTTTAAGCTACAAATTGCTATGTCGCAGATTTGCATTCGACGAATAGAAGCGGAGTTATAGTTGTTTATATCTGTGAGGCCGTGAATCACCATTGACGGCCGGATTCCCTACCACTCGAAACGATCGACCTTTGACGAAACCATGCAAGTTCGTCGCGGATCGGCCGAAGGTGGGTCGATGTGACGTGTTTTAAGCTACAAATTGCTATGTCGCATATTCGCATACGACGAATAGAAGCGGAGTTATTGTTGTTTATATCTGTGAGGCCATGAATCACCATTGACGGCCGGATTGCCTACCACTTGAAACGATCGATGTTTGACGAAACTATGCAAGTTCGTCGCAGATCGGCACAACGTGGGTCGATGTGACGTGTTTTAAGCTACAAATTGCTAGGTCGCAGATTCGCATACGACGAATAGAAGCGGAGTTATAGTTGTTTATATCTGTGAGGCCATGAATCGCCATTGACTACCGGATTGCCTACCACTCGAAACGATCGACGTTTGACGAAACTATACAAGTACGTCGCAGATCGGCATGAGGTGGGTCGATGTGTCGTGTTTTAAGCTACAAATTGCTATGTCGCAGATTTGCATTCGACGAATAGAAGCGGAGTTATAGTTGTTTATATCTGTGAGGCCATGAATCACCATTGACGGCCGGATTGCCTACCACTCGAAACGATCGACGTTTGACGAAACTATGCAAGTTCGTCGCAGATCGGCACAAGGTGGTTCGATGTGGCGTGTTTTAAGCTACAAATTGCTATGTCGCATATTCGTATACGACGAATAGAAGCGGAGTTATTGTTGCTTATATCTGTGAGGCCATGAATCACCATTGACGGCCGGATTGCTTTCCACTCGAAACGATCGATGTTTGACAAAACTATGCAAGTTCGTCGCAGATCGGTATAAGGTGGGTGGTTGGGCCGTGTTTTATGCTACAAGTTGCTACGTCGCAGATTTGCATACGGCGAATAGAAGCGGAGTTATAGTTGTTTATATCTGTGAGGCCATGAATCACCATTGACGGCCGGATTGCCTACCACTCGAAACGATCGACGTTTGACGAAACTATGCAAGTTCGTCGCAGATCGGCACAAGGTGGTTCGATGTGACGTGTTTTAGGCTACAAATTGCTATGTCGCAGATTTGCATTCGACGAATAGAAACGGAGTTATAGTTGTTTATATCTGTCAGGCCATGAATGACCATTGACGGCCGGATTGCTTTCCACTCGAAACGATCGATGTTTGACAAAACTATGCAAGTTCGTCGCAGATCGGTATAAGGTGGTTCGTTGGGGCGTGTTTTATGCTACATATTGCTATGTCGCAGATTTGCATTCGACGAATAGAAGCGGAGTTATAGTTGTTTATATCTGTCAGGCCATGAATCCCCATTGACGGCCGGATTGCTTTCCACTCGAAACGATCGACGTTTGACGAAACTATGCAAGTTCGTCGCAGATCGGCACAAGGTGGTTCGATGTGACGTGTTTTAGGCTACAAATTGCTATGTCGCAGATTTGCATTCGACGAATAGAAGCGGAGTTATTGTCGTTTATATCTGTGAGGCCATGAATCACCATTGACGGCCGGATTCCTTACCACTCGAAACGATCGACGTTTGACGAAACCATGCAAGTTCGTCGCAGATCGGCAGAAGGTGGGTCGATGTGACGTGTTTTAAGCTACAAATTGCTATGTCGCATATTCGCATACGACGAATGGAAGCGGAGTTATTGTTGTTTATATCTGTGAGGCCATGAATCACCATTGACGGCCGGATTGCCTACCACTAGAAACGATCGATGTTTGACGAAACCATGCAAGTTCGTCGCAGATCGGCACAAGGTGGTTCGATGTGACGTGTTTTAAGCTACAAATTGCTATGTCGCAGATTTGCATTCGACGAATAGAAGCGGAGTTATTGTCGTTTATATCTGTGAGGCCATGAATCACCATTGACGGCCGGATTCCCTACCACTCGAAACGATCGACGTTTGACGAAACCATGCAAGTTCGTCGCAGATCGGTATAAGGTGGGTGGTTGGGCCGTGTTTTATGCTACAAATTGCTAGGTCGCAGATTTGCATACGGCGAATAGAAGCGGAGTTATAGTTGTTTATATCTGTGAGGCCATGAATCACCATTGACGGCCGGATTGCCTACCACTCGAAACGATCGACGTTTGACGAAACTATGCAAGTTCGTCGCAGATCGGCACAAGGTGGTTCGATGTGACGTGTTTTAGGCTACAAATTGCTATGTCGCAGATTTGCATTCGACGAATAGAAGCAGAGTTATAGTTGTTTATATCTGTCAGGCCATGAATCACCATTGACGGCCGGATTGCTTTCCACTCGAAACGATCGATGTTTGACAAAACTATGCAAGTTCGTCGCAGATCGGTATAAGGTGGTTCGTTGGGGCGAATTTTATGCTACATATTGCTATGTCGCAGATTTGCATTCGACGAATAGAAGCGGAGTTATAGTTGTTTATATCTGTCAGGCCATGAATCACCATTGACGGCCGGATTGCTTTCCACTCGAAACGATCGACGTTTGACGAAACTATGCAAGTACGTCGCAGATCGGCACAAGGTGGTTCGATGTGACGTGTTTTAGGCTACAAATTGCTATGTCGCAGATTTGCATTCGACGAATAGAAGCGGAGTTATTGTCGTTTATATCTGTGAGGCCATGAATCACCATTGACGGCCGGATTCCCTACCACTCGAAACGATCGACGTTTGACGAAACCATGCAAGTTCGTCCCAGATCGGCAGAAGGTGGGTCGATGTGACGTGTTTTAAGCTACAAACTGCTATGTCGCATATTCGCATACGACGAATAGAAGCGGAGTTATTGTTGTTTATATCTGTGAGGCCATGAATCACCATTGACGGCCGGATTGCCTACCACTAGAAACGATCGATGTTTGACGAAACCATGCAAGTTCGTCGCAGATCGGCACAAGGTGGTTCGATGTGACGTGTTTTAAGCTACAAATTTCTATGTCGCAGATTTGCATTCGACGAATAGAAGCGGAGTTATAGTTGTTTATATCTGTGAGGCCATGAATCACCATTGACGGCCGGATTGCCTACCACTCGAAACGATCGACGTTTGACGAAACTATGCAAGTTCGTCGCAGATCGGCACAAGGTGGTTCGATGTGGCGTGTTTTAAGCTACAAATTGCTATGTCGCATATTCGCATACGACGAATAGAAGCGGAGTTATTGTTGCTTATATCTGTGAGGCCATGAATCACCATTGACGGCCGGATTGCTTTCCACTCGAAACGATCGATGTTTGACAAAACTATGCAAGTTCGTCGCAGATCGGTATAAGGTGGTTCGTTGGGGCGTGTTTTATGCTACATATTGCTATGTCGCAGATTTGCATTCGACGAATAGAAGCGGAGTTATAGTTGTTTATATCTGTCAGGCCATGAATCACCATTGACGGCCGGATTGCTTTCCACTCGAAACGATCGACGTTTGACGAAACTATGCAAGTTCGTCGCAGATCGGCACAAGGTGGTTCGATGTGACGTGTTTTAGGCTACAAATTGCTATGTCGCAGATTTGCATTCGACGAATAGAAGCGGAGTTATTGTCGTTTATATCTGTGAGGCCATGAATCAACATTGACGGCCGGATTCCTTACCACTCGAAACGATCGACGTTTGACGAAACCATGCAAGTTCGTCGCAGATCGGCAGAAGGTGGGTGGTTGGGCCGTGTTTTATGCTACAAATTGCTACGTCGCAGATTTGCATACGGCGAATAGAAGCGGAGTTATAGTTGTTTATATCTGTGAGGCCATGAATCACCATTGGCGGCCGGATTGCCTACCACTCGAAACGATCGACGTTTGACGAAACTATGCAAGTTCGTCGCAGATCGGCACAAGGTGGTTCGATGTGGCGTGTTTTAAGCTACAAATTGCTATGTCGCAGATTTGCATTCGACGAATAGAAGCGGAGTTATAGTTGTTTATATCTGTGAGGCCATGAATCACCATTGACGGCCGGATTGCTTTCCACTCGAAACGATCGATGGTTGACAAAACTATGCAAGTTCGTCGCAGATCGGTATAAGGTGGGTGGTTGGGCCGTGTTTTAAGCTACAAATTGCTATGTCGCAGATTCGCATACGGCGTATAGAAGCGGACTTATAGTTGTTTATATCTGTGAGGCCATGAATCGCCATTGACTACCGAAATGCCTACCACTCGAAACGATCGACGTTTGACGAAACTATACAAGAACGTCGCAGATCGGCATGAGGTGGGCCGATGTGTCGTGTTTTAAGCTACAAATTGCTATGTCGCAGATTCGCATACGACGAATAGAAGCGGAGTTATTGTTGTTTATATCTGTAAGGCCATGAATCACCATTGACGGCCGGATTCCCTACCACTCGAAACGATCGACGTTTGACGAAACCATGCAAGTTCGTCGCAGATCGGCACAAGGTGGGTCGATGTGACGTGTTTTATGCTACAAATTGCTATGTCGCAGATTTGCATTCGACGAATAGAAGCGGAGTTATAGTTGTTTATATCTGTCTGGCCATGAATCACCATTGACGGCCGGATTGCTTTCCACTAGAATCGATCGATGTTTGACGAAACTATGCAAGTTCGTCGCAGATCGGTATAAGGTGGTTCATTGGGGCGTGTTTTAAGCTACAAGTTGCTAGATCGCAGATTCGCATACGACGAATAGAAGCGGAGTTATAGTTGTTTATATCTGTGAGGCCATGAATCGCCATTGACTACCGGATTGCCTACCACTCGAAACGATCGACGTTTGACGAAACTATACAAGTACGTCGCAGATCGGCATGAGGTGGGTCGATGTGTCGTGTTTTAAGCTACAAATTGCTATGTCGCAGATTTGCATTCGACGAATAGAAGCGGAGTTATAGTTGTTTATATCTGTGAGGCCGTGAATCACCATTGACGGCCGGATTCCCTACCACTCGAAACGATCGACCTTTGACGAAACCATGCAAGTTCGTCGCGGATCGGCCGAAGGTGGGTCGATGTGACGTGTTTTAAGCTACAAATTGCTATGTCGCATATTCGCATACGACGAATAGAAGCGGAGTTATTGTTGTTTATATCTGTGAGGCCATGAATCACCATTGACGGCCGGATTGCCTACCACTTGAAACGATCGATGTTTGACGAAACTATGCAAGTTCGTCGCAGATCGGCACAACGTGGGTCGATGTGACGTGTTTTAAGCTACAAATTGCTAGGTCGCAGATTCGCATACGACGAATAGAAGCGGAGTTATAGTTGTTTATATCTGTGAGGCCATGAATCGCCATTGACTACCGGATTGCCTACCACTCGAAACGATCGACGTTTGACGAAACTATACAAGTACGTCGCAGATCGGCATGAGGTGGGTCGATGTGTCGTGTTTTAAGCTACAAATTGCTATGTCGCAGATTTGCATTCGACGAATAGAAGCGGAGTTATAGTTGTTTATATCTGTGAGGCCATGAATCACCATTGACGGCCGGATTGCCTACCACTCGAAACGATCGACGTTTGACGAAACTATGCAAGTTCGTCGCAGATCGGCACAAGGTGGTTCGATGTGGCGTGTTTTAAGCTACAAATTGCTATGTCGCATATTCGTATACGACGAATAGAAGCGGAGTTATTGTTGCTTATATCTGTGAGGCCATGAATCACCATTGACGGCCGGATTGCTTTCCACTCGAAACGATCGATGTTTGACAAAACTATGCAAGTTCGTCGCAGATCGGTATAAGGTGGGTGGTTGGGCCGTGTTTTATGCTACAAGTTGCTACGTCGCAGATTTGCATACGGCGAATAGAAGCGGAGTTATAGTTGTTTATATCTGTGAGGCCATGAATCACCATTGACGGCCGGATTGCCTACCACTCGAAACGATCGACGTTTGACGAAACTATGCAAGTTCGTCGCAGATCGGCACAAGGTGGTTCGATGTGACGTGTTTTAGGCTACAAATTGCTATGTCGCAGATTTGCATTCGACGAATAGAAACGGAGTTATAGTTGTTTATATCTGTCAGGCCATGAATGACCATTGACGGCCGGATTGCTTTCCACTCGAAACGATCGATGTTTGACAAAACTATGCAAGTTCGTCGCAGATCGGTATAAGGTGGTTCGTTGGGGCGTGTTTTATGCTACATATTGCTATGTCGCAGATTTGCATTCGACGAATAGAAGCGGAGTTATAGTTGTTTATATCTGTCAGGCCATGAATCCCCATTGACGGCCGGATTGCTTTCCACTCGAAACGATCGACGTTTGACGAAACTATGCAAGTTCGTCGCAGATCGGCACAAGGTGGTTCGATGTGACGTGTTTTAAGCTACAAATTGCTATGTCGCAGATTTGCATTCGACGAATAGAAGCGGAGTTATTGTCGTTTATATCTGTGAGGCCATGAATCAACATTGACGGCCGGATTCCTTACCACTCGAAACGATCGACGTTTGACGAAACCATGCAAGTTCGTCGCAGATCGGCAGAAGGTGGGTCGATGTGACGTGTTTTAAGCTACAAATTGCTATGTCGCATATTCGCATACGACGAATGGAAGCGGAGTTATTGTTGTTTATATCTGTGAGGCCATGAATCACCATTGACGGCCGGATTGCCTACCACTAGAAACGATCGATGTTTGACGAAACCATGCAAGTTCGTCGCAGATCGGCACAAGGTGGTTCGATGTGACGTGTTTTAAGCTACAAATTGCTATGTCGCAGATTTGCATTCGACGAATAGAAGCGGAGTTATTGTCGTTTATATCTGTGAGGCCATGAATCACCATTGACGGCCGGATTCCCTACCACTCGAAACGATCGACGTTTGACGAAACCATGCAAGTTCGTCGCAGATCGGTATAAGGTGGGTGGTTGGGCCGTGTTTTATGCTACAAATTGCTACGTCGCAGATTTGCATACGGCGAATAGAAGCGGAGTTATAGTTGTTTATATCTGTGAGGCCATGAATCACCATTGACGGCCGGATTGCCTACCACTCGAAACGATCGACGTTTGACGAAACTATGCAAGTTCGTCGCAGATCGGCACAAGGTGGTTCGATGTGACGTGTTTTAGGCTACAAATTGCTATGTCGCAGATTTGCATTCGACGAATAGAAGCAGAGTTATAGTTGTTTATATCTGTCAGGCCATGAATCACCATTGACGGCCGGATTGCTTTCCACTCGAAACGATCGATGTTTGACAAAACTATGCAAGTTCGTCGCAGATCGGTATAAGGTGGTTCGTTGGGGCGAGTTTTATGCTACATATTGCTATGTCGCAGATTTGCATTCGACGAATAGAAGCGGAGTTATAGTTGTTTATATCTGTCAGGCCATGAATCACCATTGACGGCCGGATTGCTTTCCACTCGAAACGATCGACGTTTGACGAAACTATGCAAGTACGTCGCAGATCGGCACAAGGTGGTTCGATGTGACGTGTTTTAGGCTACAAATTGCTATGTCGCAGATTTGCATTCGACGAATAGAAGCGGAGTTATTGTCGTTTATATCTGTGAGGCCATGAATCACCATTGACGGCCGGATTCCCTACCACTCGAAACGATCGACGTTTGACGAAACCATGCAAGTTCGTCCCAGATCGGCAGAAGGTGGGTCGATGTGACGTGTTTTAAGCTACAAACTGCTATGTCGCATATTCGCATACGACGAATAGAAGCGGAGTTATTGTTGTTTATATCTGTGAGGCCATGAATCACCATTGACGGCCGGATTGCCTACCACTAGAAACGATCGATGTTTGACGAAACCATGCAAGTTCGTCGCAGATCGGCACAAGGTGGTTCGATGTGACGTGTTTTAAGCTACAAATTGCTATGTCGCAGATTTGCATTCGACGAATAGAAGCGGAGTTATAGTTGTTTATATCTGTGAGGCCATGAATCACCATTGACGGCCGGATTGCCTACCACTCGAAACGATCGACGTTTGACGAAACTATGCAAGTTCGTCGCAGATCGGCACAAGGTGGTTCGATGTGGCGTGTTTTAAGCTACAAATTGCTATGTCGCATATTCGCATACGACGAATAGAAGCGGAGTTATTGTTGTTTATATCTGTGAGGCCATGAATCACCATTGACGGCCGGATTGCTTTCCACTCGAAACGATCGATGTTTGACAAAACTATGCAAGTTCGTCGCAGATCGGTATAAGGTGGTTCGTTGGGGCGTGTTTTATGCTACATATTGCTATGTCGCAGATTTGCATTCGACGAATAGAAGCGGAGTTATAGTTGTTTATATCTGTCAGGCCATGAATCACCATTGACGGCCGGATTGCTTTCCACTCGAAACGATCGACGTTTGACGAAACTATGCAAGTTCGTCGCAGATCGGCACAAGGTGGTTCGATGTGACGTGTTTTAGGCTACAAATTGCTATGTCGCAGATTTGCATTCGACGAATAGAAGCGGAGTTATTGTCGTTTATATCTGTGAGGCCATGAATCAACATTGACGGCCGGATTCCCTACCACTCGAAACGATCGACGTTTGACGAAACCATGCAAGTTCGTCGCAGATCGGCAGAAGGTGGGTGGTTGGGCCGTGTTTTATGCTACAAATTGCTACGTCGCAGATTTGCATACGGCGAATAGAAGCGGAGTTATAGTTGTTTATATCTGTGAGGCCATGAATCACCATTGGCGGCCGGATTGCCTACCACTCGAAACGATCGACGTTTGACGAAACTATGCAAGTTCGTCGCAGATCGGCACAAGGTGGTTCGATGTGACGTGTTTTAAGCTACAAATTGCTATGTCGCAGATTTGCATTCGACGAATAGAAGCGGAGTTATAGTTGTTTATATCTGTGAGGCCATGAATCACCATTGACGGCCGGATTGCTTTCCACTCGAAACGATCGATGTTTGACAAAACTATGCAAGTTCGTCGCAGATCGGTATAAGGTGGTTCGTTGGGGCGTGTTTTATGCTACATATTGCTATGTCGCAGATTTGCATTCGACGAATAGAAGCGGAGTTATAGTTGTTTATATCTGTCAGGCCATGAATCACCATTGACGGCCGGATTGCTTTCCACTCGAAACGATCGACGTTTGACGAAACTATGCAAGTTCGTCGCAGATCGGCACAAGGTGGTTCGATGTGACGTGTTTTAAGCTACAAATGGCTATGTCGCAGATTTGCATTCGACGAATAGAAGCGGAGTTATAGTTGTTTATATCTGTGAGGCCATGAATCACCATTGACGGCCGGATTGCCTACCACTCGAAACGATCGACGTTTGACGAAACTATGCAAGTTCGTCGCAGATCGGCACAAGGTGGTTCGATGTGGCGTGTTTTAAGCTACAAATTGCTATGTCGCGTATTCGCATACGACGAATAGAAGCGGAGTTATTGTTGTTTACATCTGTGAGGCCATGAATCAACATTGACGGCCGGATTTCTTTCCACTCGAAACGATCGATGGTTGACAAAACTATGCAAGTTCGTCGCAGATCGGTATAAGGTGGGTGGTTGGGCCGTGTTTTATGCTACAAATTGCTACGTCGCAGATTTGCATACGGCGAATACAAGCGGAGTTATAGTTGTTTATATCTGTGAGGCCATGAATCACCATTGGCGGCCGGATTGCCTACCACTCGAAACGATCGACGTTTGACGAAACTATGCAAGTTCGTCGCAGATCGGCACAAGGTGGTTCGATGTGACGTGTTTTAAGCTACAAATTGCTATGTCGCAGATTTGCATTCGACGAATAGAAGCGGAGTTATAGTTGTTTATATCTGTGAGGCCATGAATCACCATTGACGGCCGGATTGCCTACCACTCGAAACGATCGACGTTTGACGAAACTATGCAAGTTCGTCGCAGATCGGCACAAGGAGGTTCGATGTGGCGTGTTTTAGGCTACAAATTGCTATGTCGCATATTCGCATACGACGAATAGAAGCGGAGTTATTGTTGCATATATCTGTGAGGCCATGAATCACCATTGACGGCCGGATTGCTTTCCACTCGAAACGATCGATGTTTGACAAAACTATGCAAGTTCGTCGCAGATCGGTATAAGGTGGGTGGTTGGGCCGTGTTTTATGCTACAAATTGCTACGTCGCAGATTTGCATACGGCGAATAGAAGCGGACTTATAGTTGTTTATATCTGTGAGGCCATGAATCACCATTGACGGCCGGATTGCCTACCACTCGAAACGATCGACGTTTGACGAAACTATGCAAGTTCGTCGCAGATCGGCACAAGGTGGTTCGATGTGACGTGTTTTAGGCTACAAATTGCTATGTCGCAGATTTGCATTCGACGAATAGAAGCGGAGTTATTGTCGTTTATATCTGTGAGGCCATGAATCAACATTGACGGCCGGATTCCTTACCACTCGAAACGATCGACGTTTGACGAAACCATGCAAGTTCGTCGCAGATCGGCAGAAGGTGGGTCGATGTGACGTGTTTTAAGCTACAAATTGCTATGTCGCATATTCGCATACGACGAATGGAAGCGGAGTTATTGTTGTTTATATCTGTGAGGCCATGAATCACCATTGACGGCCGGATTGCCTACCACTAGAAACGATCGATGTTTGACGAAACCATGCAAGTTCGTCGCAGATCGGCACAAGGTGGTTCGATGTGACGTGTTTTAAGCTACAAATTGCTATGTCGCAGATTTGCATTCGACGAATAGAAGCGGAGTTATTGTCGTTTATATCTGTGAGGCCATGAATCACCATTGACGGCCGGATTCCCTACCACTCGAAACGATCGACGTTTGACGAAACCATGCAAGTTCGTCGCAGATCGGTATAAGGTGGGTGGTTGGGCCGTGTTTTATGCTACAAATTGCTACGTCGCAGATTTGCATACGGCGAATAGAAGCGGAGTTATAGTTGTTTATATCTGTGAGGCCATGAATCACCATTGACGGCCGGATTGCCTACCACTCGAAACGATCGACGTTTGACGAAACTATGCAAGTTCGTCGCAGATCGGCACAAGGTGGTTCGATGTGACGTGTTTTAGGCTACAAATTGCTATGTCGCAGATTTGCATTCGACGAATAGAAGCAGAGTTATAGTTGTTTATATCTGTCAGGCCATGAATCACCATTGACGGCCGGATTGCTTTCCACTCGAAACGATCGATGTTTGACAAAACTATGCAAGTTCGTCGCAGATCGGTATAAGGTGGTTCGTTGGGGCGAGTTTTATGCTACATATTGCTATGTCGCAGATTTGCATTCGACGAATAGAAGCGGAGTTATAGTTGTTTATATCTGTCAGGCCATGAATCACCATTGACGGCCGGATTGCTTTCCACTCGAAACGATCGACGTTTGACGAAACTATGCAAGTACGTCGCAGATCGGCACAAGGTGGTTCGATGTGACGTGTTTTAGGCTACAAATTGCTATGTCGCAGATTTGCATTCGACGAATAGAAGCGGAGTTATTGTCGTTTATATCTGTGAGGCCATGAATCACCATTGACGGCCGGATTCCCTACCACTCGAAACGATCGACGTTTGACGAAACCATGCAAGTTCGTCCCAGATCGGCAGAAGGTGGGTCGATGTGACGTGTTTTAAGCTACAAATTGCTATGTCGCATATTCGCATACGACGAATAGAAGCGGAGTTATTGTTGTTTATATCTGTGAGGCCATGAATCACCATTGACGGCCGGATTGCCTACCACTAGAAACGATCGATGTTTGACGAAACCATGCAAGTTCGTCGCAGATCGGCACAAGGTGGTTCGATGTGACGTGTTTTAAGCTACAAATTGCTATGTCGCAGATTTGCATTCGACGAATAGAAGCGGAGTTATAGTTGTTTATATCTGTGAGGCCATGAATCACCATTGACGGCCGGATTGCCTACCACTCGAAACGATCGACGTTTGACGAAACTATGCAAGTTCGTCGCAGATCGGCACAAGGTGGTTCGATGTGGCGTGTTTTAAGCTACAAATTGCTATGTCGCATATTCGCATACGACGAATAGAAGCGGAGTTATTGTTGTTTATATCTGTGAGGCCATGAATCACCATTGACGGCCGGATTGCTTTCCACTCGAAACGATCGATGTTTGACAAAACTATGCAAGTTCGTCGCAGATCGGTATAAGGTGGTTCGTTGGGGCGTGTTTTATGCTACATATTGCTATGTCGCAGATTTGCATTCGACGAATAGAAGCGGAGTTATAGTTGTTTATATCTGTCAGGCCATGAATCACCATTGACGGCCGGATTGCTTTCCACTCGAAACGATCGACGTTTGACGAAACTATGCAAGTTCGTCGCAGATCGGCACAAGGTGGTTCGATGTGACGTGTTTTAGGCTACAAATTGCTATGTCGCAGATTTGCATTCGACGAATAGAAGCGGAGTTATTGTCGTTTATATCTGTGAGGCCATGAATCACCATTGACGGCCGGATTCCTTACCACTCGAAACGATCGACGTTTGACGAAACTATGCAAGTTCGTCGCAGATCGGCAGAAGGTGGGTGGTTGGGCCGTGTTTTATGCTACAAATTGCTACGTCGCAGATTTGCATACGGCGAATAGAAGCGGAGTTATAGTTGTTTATATCTGTGAGGCCATGAATCACCATTGACGGCCGGATTGCCTACCACTCGAAACGATCGACGTTTGACGAAACTATGCAAGTTCGTCGCAGATCGGCACAAGGTGGTTCGATGTGACGTGTTTTAAGCTACAAATTGCTATGTCGCAGATTTGCATTCGACGAATAGAAGCGGAGTTATAGTTGTTTATATCTGTGAGGCCATGAATCACCATTGACGGCCGGATTGCTTTCCACTCGAAACGATCGATGTTTGACAAAACTATGCAAGTTCGTCGCAGATCGGTATAAGGTGGTTCGTTGGGGCGTGTTTTATGCTACATATTGCTATGTCGCAGATTTGCATTCGACGAATAGAAGCGGAGTTATAGTTGTTTATATCTGTCAGGCCATGAATCACCATTGACGGCCGGATTGCTTTCCACTCGAAACGATCGACGTTTGACGAAACTATGCAAGTTCGTCGCAGATCGGCACAAGGTGGTTCGATGTGACGTGTTTTAAGCTACAAATGGCTATGTCGCAGATTTGCATTCGACGAATAGAAGCGGAGTTATAGTTGTTTATATCTGTGAGGCCATGAATCACCATTGACGGCCGGATTGCCTACCACTCGAAACGATCGACGTTTGACGAAACTATGCAAGTTCGTCGCAGATCGGCACAAGGTGGTTCGATGTGGCGTGTTTTAAGCTACAAATTGCTATGTCGCGTATTCGCATACGACGAATAGAAGCGGAGTTATTGTTGTTTACATCTGTGAGGCCATGAATCAACATTGACGGCCGGATTTCTTTCCACTCGAAACGATCGATGGTTGACAAAACTATGCAAGTTCGTCGCAGATCGGTATAAGGTGGGTGGTTGGGCCGTGTTTTATGCTACAAATTGCTACGTCGCAGATTTGCATACGGCGAATACAAGCGGAGTTATAGTTGTTTATATCTGTGAGGCCATGAATCACCATTGGCGGCCGGATTGCCTACCACTCGAAACGATCGACGTTTGACGAAACTATGCAAGTTCGTCGCAGATCGGCACAAGGTGGTTCGATGTGACGTGTTTTAAGCTACAAATTGCTATGTCGCAGATTTGCATTCGACGAATAGAAGCGGAGTTATAGTTGTTTATATCTGTGAGGCCATGAATCACCATTGACGGCCGGATTGCCTACCACTCGAAACGATCGACGTTTGACGAAACTATGCAAGTTCGTCGCAGATCGGCACAAGGAGGTTCGATGTGGCGTGTTTTAGGCTACAAATTGCTATGTCGCATATTCGCATACGACGAATAGAAGCGGAGTTATTGTTGCATATATCTGTGAGGCCATGAATCACCATTGACGGCCGGATTGCTTTCCACTCGAAACGATCGATGTTTGACAAAACTATGCAAGTTCGTCGCAGATCGGTATAAGGTGGGTGGTTGGGCCGTGTTTTATGCTACAAATTGCTACGTCGCAGATTTGCATACGGCGAATAGAAGCGGACTTATAGTTGTTTATATCTGTGAGGCCATGAATCACCATTGACGGCCGGATTGCCTACCACTCGAAACGATCGACGTTTGACGAAACTATGCAAGTTCGTCGCAGATCGGCACAAGGTGGTTCGATGTGACGTGTTTTAGGCTACAAATTGCTATGTCGCAGATTTGCATTCGACGAATAGAAACGGAGTTATAGTTGTTTATATCTGTCAGGCCATGAATCACCATTGACGGCCGGATTGCTTTCCACTCGAAACGATCGACGTTTGACGAAACTATGCAAGTTCGTCGCAGATCGGCACAAGGTGGTTCGATGTGACGTGTTTTAAGCTACAAATTGCTATGTCGCAGATTTGCATTCGACGAATAGAAGCGGAGTTATAGTTGTTTATATCTGTGAGGCCATGAATCACCATTGACGGCCGGATTGCCTACCACTCGAAACGATCGACGTTTGACGAAACTATGCAAGTTCGTCGCAGATCGGCACAAGGTGGTTCGATGTGGCGTGTTTTAAGCTACAAATTGCTATGTCGCGTATTCGCATACGACGAATAGAAGCGGAGTTATTGTTGTTTACATCTGTGAGGCCATGAATCAACATTGACGGCCGGATTTCTTTCCACTCGAAACGATCGATGGTTGACAAAACTATGCAAGTTCGTCGCAGATCGGTATAAGGTGGGTGGTTGGGCCGTGTTTTATGCTACAAATTGCTACGTCGCAGATTTGCATACGGCGAATACAAGCGGAGTTATAGTTGTTTATATCTGTGAGGCCATGAATCACCATTGGCGGCCGGATTGCCTACCACTCGAAACGATCGACGTTTGACGAAACTATGCAAGTTCGTCGCAGATCGGCACAAGGTGGTTCGATGTGACGTGTTTTAAGCTACAAATTGCTATGTCGCAGATTTGCATTCGACGAATAGAAGCGGAGTTATAGTTGTTTATATCTGTGAGGCCATGAATCACCATTGACGGCCGGATTGCCAACCACTCGAAACGATCGACGTTTGACGAAACTATGCAAGTTCGTCGCAGATCGGCACAAGGTGGTTCGATGTGGCGTGTTTTAAGCTACAAATTGCTATGTCGCATATTCGCATACGACGAATAGAAGCGGAGTTATTGTTGCATATATCTGTGAGGCCATGAATCACCATTGACGGCCGGATTGCTTTCCACTCGAAACGATCGATGTTTGACAAAACTATGCAAGTTCGTCGCAGATCGGTATAAGGTGGGTGGTTGGGCCGTGTTTTATGCTACAAATTGCTACGTCGCAGATTTGCATTCGGCGAATAGAAGCGGACTTATAGTTGTTTATATCTGTGAGGCCATGAATCACCATTGACGGCCGGATTGCCTACCACTCGAAACGATCGACGTTTGACGAAACTATGCAAGTTCGTCGCAGATCGGCACAAGGTGGGTCGATGTGACGTGTTTTATGCTACAAATTGCTATGTCGCAGATTTGCATTCGACGAATAGAAGCGGAGTTATAGTTGTTTATATCTGTCTGGCCATGAATCACCATTGACGGCCGGATTGCTTTCCTCTAGAATCGATCGATGTTTGACGAAACTATGCAAGTTCGTCGCAGATCGGTATAAGGTGGTTCATTGGGGCGTGTTTTAAGCTACAAATTGCTAGGTCGCAGATTCGCGTACGACGAATAGAAGCGGAGTTATAGTTGTTTATATCTGTGAGGCCGTGAATCACCATTGACGGCCGGATTCCCTACCACTCGAAACGATCGACGTTTGACGAAACCATGCAAGTTCGTCGCGGATCGGCCGAAGGTGGGTCGATGTGACGTGTTTTAAGCTACAAATTGCTATGTCGCATATTCGCATACGACGAATAGAAGCGGAGTTATTGTTGTTTATATCTGTGAGGCCATGAATCACCATTGACGGCCGGATTGCCTACCACTTGAAACGATCGATGTTTGACGAAACTATGCAAGTTCGTCGCAGATCGGCACAACGTGGGTCGATGTGACGTGTTTTAAGCTACAAATTGCTATGTCGCAGATTTGCATTCAACGAATAGAAGCGGAGTTATAGTTGTTTATATCTGTGAGGCCATGAATCACCATTGACGGCCGGATTCCCTACCACTCGAAACGATCGACGTTTGACGAAACCATGCAAGTTCGTCGCAGATCGGCAGAAGGTGGGTCGATGTGACGTGTTTTAAGCTACAAATTGCTATGTCGCAGATTTGCATTCGACGAATAGAAGCGGAGTTATAGTTGTTTACATCTGTGAGGCCATGAATCACCATTGACGGCCGGATTCCCTACCACTCGAAACGATCGACGTTTGACGAAACCATGCAAGTTCGTCGCAGATCGGCAGAAGGTGGGTCGATGTGACGTGTTTTAAGCTACAAATTTCTATGTCGCATATTCGCATACGACGAATAGAAGCGGAGTTATTTTTGTTTATATCTGTGAGGCCATGAATCACCATTGACGGCCGGATTGCCTACCACTCGAAACGATCGATGTTTGACGAAACCATGCAAGTTCGTCGCAGATCGGCGCAAGGTGGTTCGATGTGACGTGTTTTAAGCTACAAATTGCTATGTCGCAGATTTGCATTCGACGAATAGAAGCGGAGTTATAGTTGTTTATATCTGTCTGGCCATGAATCACCATTGACGGCCGGATTGCTTTCCTATAGAATCGATCGATGTTTGACGAAACTATGCAAGTTCGTCGCAGATCGGTATAAGGTGGTTCATTGGGGCGTGTTTTAAGCTACAAATTGCTAGGTCGCAGATTCGCATACGACGAATAGAAGCGGAGTTATAGTTGATTATATCTGTGAGGCCATGAATCGCCATTGACTACCGGATTGCCTACCACTCGAAACGATCGACGTTTGACGAAACTATACAAGTACGTCGCAGATCGGCATGAGGTGGGTCGATGTGTCGTGTTTTAAGCTACAAATTGCTATGTCGCAGATTTGCATTCGACGAATAGAAGCGGAGTTATAGTTGTTTATATCTGTGAGGCCGTGAATCACCATTGACGGCCGGATTCCCTACCACTCGAAACGATCGACGTTTGACGAAACCATGCAAGTTCGTCGCGGATCGGCCGAAGGTGGGTCGATGTGACGTGTTTTAAGCTACAAATTGCTATGTCGCATATTCGCATACGACGAATAGAAGCGGAGTTATTGTTGTTTATATCTGTGAGGCCATGAATCACCATTGACGGCCGGATTGCCTACCACTTGAAACGATCGATGTTTGACGAAACTATGCAAGTTCGTCGCAGATCGGCACAACGTGGGTCGATGTGACGTGTTTTAAGCTACAAATTGCTATGTCGCAGATTTGCATTCGACGAATAGAAGCGGAGTTATAGTTGTTTATATCTGTGAGGCCATGAATCACCATTGACGGCCGGATTCCCTACCACTCGAAACGATCGACGTTTGACGAAACCATGCAAGTTCGTCGCAGATCGGCAGAAGGTGGGTCGATGTGACGTGTTTTAAGCTACAAATTGCTATGTCGCAGATTTGCATTCGACGAATAGAAGCGGAGTTATAGTTGTTTACATCTGTGAGGCCATGAATCACCATTGACGGCCGGATTCCCTACCACTCGAAACGATCGACGTTTGACGAAACCATGCAAGTTCGTCGCAGATCGGCAGAAGGTGGGTCGATGTGACGTGTTTTAAGCTACAAATTTCTATGTCGCATATTCGCATACGACGAATAGAAGCGGAGTTATTGTTGTTTATATCTGTGAGGCCATGAATCACGATTGACGGCCGGATTGCCTACCACTCGAAACGATCGATGTTTGACGAAACCATGCAAGTTCGTCGCAGATCGGCGCAAGGTGGTTCGATGTGACGTGTTTTAAGCTACAAATTGCTATGTCGCAGATTTGCATTCGACGAATAGAAGCGGAGTTATAGTTGTTTATATCTGTGAGGCCATGAATCACCATTGACGGCCGGATTGCTTTCCACTCGAAACGATCGATGTTGGACGAAACTATGCAAGTTCGTCGCAGATCGGTATAAGGTGGGTCGTTGGGCCGTGTTTTATGCTACAAATTGCTACGTCGCAGATTTGCATACGGCGAATAGAAGCGGAGTTATAGTTGTTTATATCTGTGAGGCCATGAATCACCATTGACGGCCGGATTGCTTTCCACTCGAAACGATCGATGTTTGACAAAACTATGCAAGTTCGTCGCAGATCGGTATAAGGTGGGTGGTTGGGCCGTGTTTTATGCTACAAATTGCTCGTCGCAGATTTGCATACGGCGAATAGAAGCGGATTTATAGTTGTTTATATCTGTGAGGCCATGAATCACCATTGACGGCCGGATTGCCTACCACTCGAAACGATCGATGTTTGACGAAACTATACAAGTACGTCGCAGATCGGCATGAGGTGGGTCGATGTGTCGTGTTTTAAGCTACAAATTCCTATGTCGCAGATTTGCATTCGACGAATAGAAGCGGAGTTATAGTTGTTTATATCTGTGAGGCCGTGAATCACCATTGACGGCCGGATTCCCTACCACTCGAAACGATCGACGTTTGACGAAACTATGCAAGTTCGTCGCAGATCGGCACAAGGTGGGTCGATGTGACGTGTTTTAAGCTACAAATTGCTATGTCGCAGATTTGCATTCGACGAATAGAAGCGGAGTTATAGTTGTTTATATCTGTGAGGCCATGAATCACCATTGACGGCCGGATTCCCTACCACTCGAAACGATCGACGTTTGACGAAACCATGCAAGTTCGTCGCAGATCGGCACAAGGTGGGTCGATGTGACGTGTTTTAAGCTACAAATTGCTATGTCGCAGATTCGCATACGACGAATAGAAGCGGAGTTATAGTTGTTTATATCTGTGAGGCCATGAATCGCCATTGACTACCGGATTGCCTACCACTCGAAACGATCGACGTTTGACGAAACTATACAAGTACGTCGCAGATCGGCATGAGGTGGGTCGATGTGTCGTGTTTTAAGCTACAAATTGCTATTCCGCAGATTTGCATTAGACGAATAGAAGCGGAGTTATAGTTGTTTATATCTGTGAGGCCGTGAATCACCATTGACGGCCGGATTCCCTACCACTCGAAACGATCGACGTTTGACGAAACCATGCAAGTTCGTCGCGGATCGGCCGAAGGTGGGTCGATGTGACGTGTTTTAAGCTACAAATTGCTATGTCGCATATTCGCATACGACGAATAGAAGCGGAGTTATTGTTGTTTATATCTGTGAGGCCATGAATCACCATTGACGGCCGGATTGCCTACCACTAGAAACGATCGATGTTTGACGAAACTATGCAAGTTCGTCGCAGATCGGCACAACGTGGGTCGATGTGACGTGTTTTAAGCTACAAATTGCTATGTCGCAGATTTGCATTCGACGAATAGAAGCGGAGTTATAGTTGTTTATATCTGTGAGGCCATGAATCACCATTGACGGCCGGATTCCCTACCACTCGAAACGATCGACGTTTGACGAAACCATGCAAGTTCGTCGCAGATCGGCAGAAGGTGGGTCGATGCGACGTGTTTTAAGCTACAAATTGCTATGTCGCAGATTTGCATTCGACGAATAGAAGCGGAGTTATAGTTGTTTACATCTGTGAGGCCATGAATCACCATTGACGGCCGGATTCCCTACCACTCGAAACGATCGACGATTGACGAAACCATGCAAGTTCGTCGCAGATCGGCAGAAGGTGGGTCGATGTGACGTGTTTTAAGCTACAAATTTCTATGTCGCATATTCGCATACGACGAATAGAAGCGGAGTTATTGTTGTTTATATCTGTGAGGCCATGAATCACCATTGACGGCCGGATTGCCTACCACTCGAAACGATCGATGTTTGACGAAACCATGCAAGTTCGTCGCAGATCGGCGCAAGGTGGTTCGATGTGACGTGTTTTAAGCTACAAATTGCTATGTCGCAGATTTGCATTCGACGAATAGAAGCGGTGTTATAGTTGTTTATATCTGTGAGGCCATGAATCACCATTGACGGCCGGATTGCTTTCCACTCGAAACGATCGATGTTGGACGAAACTATGCAAGTTCGTCGCAGATCGGTATAAGGTGGGTCGTTGGGACGTGTTTTATGTTACAAATTGCTACGTCGCAGATTTGCATACGGCGAATAGAAGCGGAGTTATAGTTGTTTATATCTGTGAGGCCATGAATCACCATTGACGGCCGGATTGCTTTCCACTCGAAACGATCGATGTTTGACAAAACTATGCAAGTTCGTCGCAGATCGGTATAAGGTGGGTGGTTGGGCCGTGTTTTATGCTACAAATTGCTCGTCGCAGATTTGCATACGGCGAATAGAAGCGGAGTTATAGTTGTTTATATCTGTCAGGCCATGAATCACCATTGACGGCCGGATTGCTTTCCACTCGAAACGATCGACGTTTGACGAAACTATGCAAGTTCGTCGCAGATCGGCACAAGGTGGTTCGATGTGACGTGTTTTAAGCTACAAATTGCTATGTCGCAGATTTGCATTCGACGAATAGAAGCGGAGTTATAGTTGTTTATATCTGTGAGGCCATGAATCACCATTGACGGCCGGATTGCCTACCACTCGAAACGATCGACGTTTGACGAAACTATGCAAGTTCGTCGCAGATCGGCACAAGGTGGTTCGATGTGGCGTGTTTTAAGCTACAAATTGCTATGTCGTGTATTCGCATACGACGAATAGAAGCGGAGTTATTGTTGTTTACATCTGTGAGGCCATGAATCAACATTGACGGCCGGATTTCTTTCCACTCGAAACGATCGATGGTTGACAAAACTATGCAAGTTCGTCGCAGATCGGTATAAGGTGGGTGGTTGGGCCGTGTTTTATGCTACAAATTGCTACGTCGCAGATTTGCATACGGCGAATACAAGCGGAGTTATAGTTGTTTATATCTGTGAGGCCATGAATCACCATTGGCGGCCGGATTGCCTACCACTCGAAACGATCGACGTTTGACGAAACTATGCAAGTTCGTCGCAGATCGGCACAAGGTGGTTCGATGTGACGTGTTTTAAGCTACAAATTGCTATGTCGCAGATTTGCATTCGACGAATAGAAGCGGAGTTATAGTTGTTTATATCTGTGAGGCCATGAATCACCATTGACGGCCGGATTGCCAACCACTCGAAACGATCGACGTTTGACGAAACTATGCAAGTTCGTCGCAGATCGGCACAAGGTGGTTCGATGTGGCGTGTTTTAAGCTACAAATTGCTATGTCGCATATTCGCATACGACGAATAGAAGCGGAGTTATTGTTGCATATATCTGTGAGGCCATGAATCACCATTGACGGCCGGATTGCTTTCCACTCGAAACGATCGATGTTTGACAAAACTATGCAAGTTCGTCGCAGATCGGTATAAGGTGGGTGGTTGGGCCGTGTTTTATGCTACAAATTGCTACGTCGCAGATTTGCATTCGGCGAATAGAAGCGGACTTATAGTTGTTTATATCTGTGAGGCCATGAATCACCATTGACGGCCGGATTGCCTACCACTCGAAACGATCGACGTTTGACGAAACTATGCAAGTTCGTCGCAGATCGGCACAAGGTGGTTCGATGTGACGTGTTTTAGGCTACAAATTGCTATGTCGCAGATTTGCATTCGACGAATAGAAACGGAGTTATAGTTGTTTATATCTGTCAGGCCATGAATCACCATTGACGGCCGGATTGCTTTCCACTCGAAACGATCGATGTTTGACAAAACTATGCAAGTTCGTCGCAGATCGGTATAAGGTGGTTCGTTGGGGCGTGTTTTATGCTACATATTGCTATGTCGCAGATTTGCATTCGACGAATAGAAGCGGAGTTATAGTTGTTTATATCTGTCAGGCCATGAATCACCATTGACGGCCGGATTGCTTTCCACTCGAAACGATCGACGTTTGACGAAACTATGCAAGTTCGTCGCAGATCGGCACAAGGTGGTTCGATGTGACGTGTTTTAGGCTACAAATTGCTATGTCGCAGATTTGCATTCGACGAATAGAAGCGGAGTTATTGTCGTTTATATCTGTGAGGCCATGAATCAACATTGACGGCCGGATTCCTTACCACTCGAAACGATCGACGTTTGACGAAACCATGCAAGTTCGTCGCAGATCGGCAGAAGGTGGGTCGATGTGACGTGTTTTAAGCTACAAATTGCTATGTCGCATATTCGCATACGACGAATAGAAGCGGAGTTATTTTTGTTTATATCTGTGAGGCCATGAATCACCGTTGACGGCCGGATTGCCTACCACTAGAAACGATCGATGTTTGACGAAACCATGCAAGTTCGTCGCAGATCGGCACAAGGTGGTTCGATGTGACGTGTTTTAAGCTACAAATTGCTAAGTCGCAGATTTGCATTCGACGAATAGAAGCGGAGTTATTGTCGTTTATATCTGTGAGGCCATGAATCACCATTGACGGCCGGATTCCCTACCACTCGAAACGATCGACGTTTGACGAAACCATGCAAGTTCGTCGCAGATCGGTATAAGGTGGGTGGTTGGGCCGTGTTTTATGCTACAAATTGCTACGTCGCAGATTTGCATACGGCGAATAGAAGCGGAGTTATAGTTGTTTATATCTGTGAGGCCATGAATCACCATTGACGGCCGGATTGCCTACCACTCGAAACGATCGACGTTTGACGAAACTACGCAAGTTCGTCGCAGATCGGCACAAGGTGGTTCGATGTGACGTGTTTTAGGCTACAAATTGCTATGTCGCAGATTTGCATTCGACGAATAGAAGCGGAGTTATAGTTGTTTATATCTGTCAGGCCATGAATCACCATTGACGGCCGGATTGCCTACCACTAGAAACGATCGATGTTTGACGAAACTATGCAAGTTCGTCGCAGATCGGCACAAGGTGGTTCGATGTGACGTGTTTTAGGCTACAAATTGCTATGTCGCAGATTTGCATTCGACGAATAGAAGCGGAGTTATTGTCGTTTATATCTGTGAGGCCTTGAATCACCATTGACGGCCGGATTCCCTACCACTCGAAACGATCGACGTTTGACGAAACCATGCAAGTTCGTCGCAGATCGGCAGAAGGTGGGTCGATGTGACGTGTTTTAAGCTACAAATTGCTATGTCGCATATTCGCATACGACGAATAGAAGCGGAGTTATTGTTGTTTATATCTGTGAGGCCATGAATCACCATTGACGGCCGGATTGCCTACCACTAGAAACGATCGATGTTTGACGAAACCATGCAAGTTCGTCGCAGATCGGCACAAGGTGGTTCGATGTGACGTGTTTTAAGCTACAAATTGCTATGTCGCAGATTTGCATTCGACGAATAGAAGCGGAGTTATAGTTGTTTATATCTGTGAGGCCATGAATCACCATTGACGGCCGGATTCCCTACCACTCGAAACGATCGACGTTTGACGAAACCATGCAAGTTCGTCGCAGATCGTCACAAGGTGGGTCGATGTGACGTGTTTTAAGCTACAAATTGCTATGTCGCATATTTGCATACGACGAATAGAAGCGGAGTTATTGTTGTTTGTATCTGTGAGGCCATGAATCACCATTGACGGCCGGATTGCCTACCACTCGAAACGATCGATGTTTGACGAAACTATGCAAGTTCGTCGCAGATCGGTAAAAGGTGGGTCGTTGGGTCGTGTTTTATGCTACAAATTGCTATGTCGCAGATTTGCATACGACGTGTAGAAGCGGAGTTATTGTTGTTTATATCTGTGAGGCCATGAATCACCATTGACGGCCTGATTGCTTTCCACTCGAAACGATCGATGTTTGACAAAACAATGCAAGTTCGTCGCAGATCGGTATAAGGTGGTTCGTTGGGGCGTGTTTTATGCTACAAATTGCTATGTCGCAGATTTGCATACGACGAATAGAAGCGGAGTTATTGTTGTTTATATCTGTGAGGCCATGAATCACCATTGACGGCCGGATTGCTTTCCACTCGAAACGATCGATGTTTGACGAAACTATGCAAGTTCGTCGCAGATCGGTATAAGGTGGTTCGTTGGGGCGTGTTTTAAGCTACAAGTTGCTATGTCGCAGATTCGCATACGGCGTATAGAAGCGGACTTATAGTTGTTTATATCTGTGAGGCCATGAATCGCCATTGACTACCGAAATGCCTACCACTCGAAACGATCGACGTTTGACGAAACCATGCAAGTTCGTCGCAGATCGGCACAAGGTGGGTCGATGTGACGTGTTTTATGCTACAAATTGCTATGTCGCAGATTTGCATTCGACGAATAGAAGCGGAGTTATAGTTGTTTATATCTGTGAGGCCGTGAATCACCATTGACGGCCGGATTCCCTACCACTCGAAACGATCGACGTTTGACGAAACCATGCAAGTTCGTCGCGGATCGGCCGAAGGTGGGTCGATGTGACGTGTTTTAAGCTACAAATTGCTATGTCGCATATTCGCATACGACGAATAGAAGCGGAGTTATTGTTGTTTATATCTGTGAGGCCATGAATCACCATTGACGGCCGGATTGCCTACCACTTGAAACGATCGATGTTTGACGAAACTATGCAAGTTCGTCGCAGATCGGCACAACGTGGGTCGATGTGACGTGTTTTAAGCTACAAATTGCTATGTCGCAGATTTGCATTCGACGAATAGAAGCGGAGTTATAGTTGTTTATATCTGTGAGGCCATGAATCACCATTGACGGCCGGATTCCCTACCACTCGAAACGATCGACGTTTGACGAAACCATGCAAGTTCGTCGCAGATCGGCAGAAGGTGGGTCGATGTGACGTTTTTTAAGCTACAAATTGCTATGTCGCAGATTTGCATTCGACGAATAGAAGCGGAGTTATAGTTGTTTACATCTGTGAGGCCATGAATCACCATTGACGGCCGGATTCCCTACCACTCGAAACGATCGACGTTTGACGAAACCATGCAAGTTCGTCGCAGATCGGCAGAAGGTGGGTCGATGTGACGTGTTTTAAGCTACAAATTTCTATGTCGCATATTCGCATACGACGAATAGAAGCGGAGTTATTTTTGTTTATATCTGTGAGGCCATGAATCACCATTGACGGCCGGATTGCCTACCACTCGAAACGATCGATGTTTGACGAAACCATGCAAGTTCGTCGCAGATCGGCGCAAGGTGGTTCGATGTGACGTGTTTTAAGCTACAAATTGCTATGTCGCAGATTTGCATTCGACGAATAGAAGCGGAGTTATAGTTGTTTATATCTGTCTGGCCATGAATCACCATTGACGGCCGGATTGCTTTCCTCTAGAATCGATCGATGTTTGACGAAACTATGCAAGTTCGTCGCAGATCGGTATAAGGTGGTTCATTGGGGCGTGTTTTAAGCTACAAATTGCTAGGTCGCAGATTCGCATACGACGAATAGAAGCGGAGTTATAGTTGATTATATCTGTGAGGCCATGAATCGCCATTGACTACCGGATTGCCTACCACTCGAAACGATCGACGTTTGACGAAACTATACAAGTACGTCGCAGATCGGCATGAGGTGGGTCGATGTGTCGTGTTTTAAGCTACAAATTGCTATGTCGCAGATTTGCATTCGACGAATAGAAGCGGAGTTATAGTTGTTTATATCTGTGAGGCCGTGAATCACCATTGACGGCCGGATTCCCTACCACTCGAAACGATCGACGTTTGACGAAACCATGCAAGTTCGTCGCGGATCGGCCGAAGGTGGGTCGATGTGACGTGTTTTAAGCTACAAATTGCTATGTCGCATATTCGCATACGACGAATAGAAGCGGAGTTATTGTTGTTTATATCTGTGAGGCCATGAATTACCATTGACGGCCGGATTGCCTACCACTTGAAACGATCGATGTTTGACGAAACTATGCAAGTTCGTCGCAGATCGGCACAACGTGGGTCGATGTGACGTGTTTTAAGCTACAAATTGCTATGTCGCAGATTTGCATTCGACGAATAGAAGCGGAGTTATAGTTGTTTATATCTGTGAGGCCATGAATCACCATTGACGGCCGGATTCCCTACCACTCGAAACGATCGACGTTTGACGAAACCATGCAAGTTCGTCGCAGATCGGCAGAAGGTGGGTCGATGTGACGTGTTTTAAGCTACAAATTGCTATGTCGCAGATTTGCATTCGACGAATAGAAGCGGAGTTATAGTTGTTTACATCTGTGAGGCCATGAATCACCATTGACGGCCGGATTCCCTACCACTCGAAACGATCGACGTTTGACGAAACCATGCAAGTTCGTCGCAGATCGGCAGAAGGTGGGTCGATGTGACGTGTTTTAAGCTACAAATTTCTATGTCGCATATTCGCATACGACGAATAGAAGCGGAGTTATTGTTGTTTATATCTGTGAGGCCATGAATCACCATTGACGGCCGGATTGCCTACCACTCGAAACGATCGATGTTTGACGAAACCATGCAAGTTCGTCGCAGATCGGCGCAAGGTGGTTCGATGTGACGTGTTTTAAGCTACAAATTGCTATGTCGCAGATTTGCATTCGACGAATAGAAGCGGAGTTATAGTTGTTTATATCTGTGAGGCCATGAATCACCATTGACGGCCGGATTGCTTTCCACTCGAAACGATCGATGTTGGACGAAACTATGCAAGTTCGTCGCAGATCGGTATAAGGTGGGTCGTTGGGCCGTGTTTTATGCTACAAATTGCTACGTCGCAGATTTGCATACGGCGAATAGAAGCGGAGTTATAGTTGTTTATATCTGTGAGGCCATGAATCACCATTGACGGCCGGATTGCTTTCCACTCGAAACGATCGATGTTTGACAAAACTATGCAAGTTCGTAGCAGATCGGTATAAGGTGGGTGGTTGGGCCGTGTTTTATGCTACAAATTGCTCGTCGCAGATTTGCATACGGCGAATAGAAGCGGATTTATAGTTGTTTATATCTGTGAGGCCATGAATCACCATTGACGGCCGGATTGCCTACCACTCGAAACGATCGATGTTTGACGAAACTATACAAGTACGTCGCAGATCGGCATGAGGTGGGTCGATGTGTCGTGTTTTAAGCTACAAATTCCTATGTCGCAGATTTGCATTCGACGAATTGAAGCGGAGTTATAGTTGTTTATATCTGTGAGGCCGTGAATCACCATTGACGGCCGGATTCCCTACCACTCGAAACGATCGACGTTTGACGAAACTATGCAAGTTCGTCGCAGATCGGCACAAGGTGGGTCGATGTGACGTGTTTTAAGCTACAAATTGCTATGTCGCAGATTTGCATTCGACGAATAGAAGCGGAGTTATAGTTGTTTATATCTGTGAGGCCATGAATCACCATTGACGGCCGGATTCCCTACCACTCGAAACGATCGACGTTTGACGAAACCATGCAAGTTCGTCGCAGATCGGCACAAGGTGGGTCGATGTGACGTGTTTTAAGCTACAAATTGCTATGTCGCAGATTCGCATACGACGAATAGAAGCGGAGTTATAGTTGTTTATATCTGTGAGGCCATGAATCGCCATTGACTACCGGATTGCCTACCACTCGAAACGATCGACGTTTGACGAAACTATACAAGTACGTCGCAGATCGGCATGAGGTGGGTCGATGTGTCGTGTTTTAAGCTACAAATTGCTATTCCGCAGATTTGCATTAGACGAATAGAAGCGGAGTTATAGTTGTTTATATCTGTGAGGCCGTGAATCACCATTGACGGCCGGATTCCCTACCACTCGAAACGATCGACGTTTGACGAAACCATGCAAGTTCGTCGCGGATCGGCCGAAGGTGGGTCGATGTGACGTGTTTTAAGCTACAAATTGCTATGTCGCATATTCGCATACGACGAATAGAAGCGGAGTTATTGTTGTTTATATCTGTGAGGCCATGAATCACCATTGACGGCCGGATTGCCTACCACTAGAAACGATCGATGTTTGACGAAACTATGCAAGTTCGTCGCAGATCGGCACAACGTGGGTCGATGTGACGTGTTTTAAGCTACAAATTGCTATGTCGCAGATTTGCATTCGACGAATAGAAGCGGAGTTATAGTTGTTTATATCTGTGAGGCCATGAATCACCATTGACGGCCGGATTCCCTACCACTCGAAACGATCGACGTTTGACGAAACCATGCAAGTTCGTCGCAGATCGGCAGAAGGTGGGTCGATGCGACGTGTTTTAAGCTACAAATTGCTATGTCGCAGATTTGCATTCGACGAATAGAAGCGGAGTTATAGTTGTTTACATCTGTGAGGCCATGAATCACCATTGACGGCCGGATTCCCTACCACTCGAAACGAACGACGTTTGACGAAACCATGCAAGTTCGTCGCAGATCGGCAGAAGGTGGGTCGATGTGACGTGTTTTAAGCTACAAATTTCTATGTCGCATATTCGCATACGACGAATAGAAGCGGAGTTATTGTTGTTTATATCTGTGAGGCCATGAATCACCATTGACGGCCGGATTGCCTACCACTCGAAACGATCGATGTTTGACGAAACCATGCAAGTTCGTCGCAGATCGGCGCAAGGTGGTTCGATGTGACGTGTTTTAAGCTACAAATTGCTATGTCGCAGATTTGCATTCGACGAATATAAGCGGAGTTATAGTTGTTTATATCTGTGAGGCCATGAATCACCATTGACGGCCGGATTGCTTTCCACTCGAAACGATCGATGTTGGACGAAACTATGCAAGTTCGTCGCAGATCGGTATAAGGTGGGTCGTTGGGACGTGTTTTATGCTACAAATTGCTACGTCGCAGATTTGCATACGGCGAATAGAAGCGGAGTTATAGTTGTTTATATCTGTGAGGCCATGAATCACCATTGACGGCCGGATTGCTTTCCACTCGAAACGATCGATGTTTGACAAAACTATGCAAGTTCGTCGCAGATCGGTATAAGGTGGGTGGTTGGGCCGTGTTTTATGCTACAAATTGCTCGTCGCAGATTTGCATACGGCGAATAGAAGCGGAGTTATAGTTGTTTATATCTGTCAGGCCATGAATCACCATTGACGGCCGGATTGCTTTCCACTCGAAACGATCGACGTTTGACGAAACTATGCAAGTTCGTCGCAGATCGGCACAAGGTGGTTCGATGTGACGTGTTTTAAGCTACAAATTGCTATGTCGCAGATTTGCATTCGACGAATAGAAGCGGAGTTATAGTTGTTTATATCTGTGAGGCCATGAATCACCATTGACGGCCGGATTGCCTACCACTCGAAACGATCGACGTTTGACGAAACTATGCAAGTTCGTCGCAGATCGGCACAAGGTGGTTCGATGTGGCGTGTTTTAAGCTACAAATTGCTATGTCGCGTATTCGCATACGACGAATAGAAGCGGAGTTATTGTTGTTTACATCTGTGAGGCCATGAATCAACATTGACGGCCGGATTTCTTTCCACTCGAAACGATCGATGGTTGACAAAACTATGCAAGTTCGTCGCAGATCGGTATAAGGTGGGTGGTTGGGCCGTGTTTTATGCTACAAATTGCTACGTCGCAGATTTGCATTCGGCGAATAGAAGCGGACTTATAGTTGTTTATATCTGTGAGGCCATGAATCACCATTGGCGGCCGGATTGCCTACCACTCGAAACGATCGACGTTTGACGAAACTATGCAAGTTCGTCGCAGATCGGCACAAGGTGGGTCGATGTGACGTGTTTTAAGCTACAAATTGCTATGTCGCAGATTCGCATACGACGAATAGAAGCGGAGTTATAGTTGTTTATATCTGTGAGGCCATGAATCGCCATTGACTACCGGATTGCCTACCACTCGAAACGATCGACGTTTGACGAAACTATACAAGTACGTCGCAGATCGGCATGAGGTGGGTCGATGTGTCGTGTTTTAAGCTACAAATTGCTATTCCGCAGATTTGCATTAGACGAATAGAAGCGGAGTTATAGTTGTTTATATCTGTGAGGCCGTGAATCACCATTGACGGCCGGATTCCCTACCACTCGAAACGATCGACGTTTGACGAAACCATGCAAGTTCGTCGCGGATCGGCCGAAGGTGGGTCGATGTGACGTGTTTTAAGCTACAAATTGCTATGTCGCATATTCGCATACGACGAATAGAAGCGGAGTTATTGTTGTTTATATCTGTGAGGCCATGAATCACCATTGACGGCCGGATTGCCTACCACTAGAAACGATCGATGTTTGACGAAACTATGCAAGTTCGTCGCAGATCGGCACAACGTGGGTCGATGTGACGTGTTTTAAGCTACAAATTGCTATGTCGCAGATTTGCATTCGACGAATAGAAGCGGAGTTATAGTTGTTTATATCTGTGAGGCCATGAATCACCATTGACGGCCGGATTCCCTACCACTCGAAACGATCGACGTTTGACGAAACCATGCAAGTTCGTCGCAGATCGGCAGAAGGTGGGTCGATGTGACGTGTTTTAAGCTACAAATTGCTATGTCGCAGATTTGCATTCGACGAATAGAAGCGGAGTTATAGTTGTTTACATCTGTGAGGCCATGAATCACCATTGACGGCCGGATTCCCTACCACTCGAAACGAACGACGTTTGACGAAACCATGCAAGTTCGTCGCAGATCGGCAGAAGGTGGGTCGATGTGACGTGTTTTAAGCTACAAATTTCTATGTCGCATATTCGCATACGACGAATAGAAGCGGAGTTATTGTTGTTTATATCTGTGAGGCCATGAATCACCATTGACGGCCGGATTGCCTACCACTCGAAACGATCGATGTTTGACGAAACCATGCAAGTTCGTCTCAGATCGGCGCAAGGTGGTTCGATGTGACGTGTTTTAAGCTACAAATTGCTATGTCGCAGATTTGCATTCGACGAATAGAAGCGGAGTTATAGTTGTTTATATCTGTGAGGCCATGAATCACCATTGACGGCCGGATTGCTTTCCACTCGAAACGATCGATGTTGGACGAAACTATGCAAGTTCGTCGCAGATCGGTATAAGGTGGGTCGTTGGGACGTGTTTTATGCTACAAATTGCTACGTCGCAGATTTGCATACGGCGAATAGAAGCGGAGTTATAGTTGTTTATATCTGTGAGGCCATGAATCACCATTGACGGCCGGATTGCTTTCCACTCGAAACGATCGATGTTTGACAAAACTATGCAAGTTCGTCGCAGATCGGTATAAGGTGGGTGGTTGGGCCGTGTTTTATGCTACAAATTGCTCGTCGCAGATTTGCATACGGCGAATAGAAGCGGAGTTATAGTTGTTTATATCTGTCAGGCCATGAATCACCATTGACGGCCGGATTGCTTTCCACTCGAAACGATCGACGTTTGACGAAACTATGCAAGTTCGTCGCAGATCGGCACAAGGTGGTTCGATGTGACGTGTTTTAAGCTACAAATTGCTATGTCGCAGATTTGCATTCGACGAATAGAAGCGGAGTTATAGTTGTTTATATCTGTGAGGCCATGAATCACCATTGACGGCCGGATTGCCTACCACTCGAAACGATCGACGTTTGACGAAACTATGCAAGTTCGTCGCAGATCGGCACAAGGTGGTTCGATGTGGCGTGTTTTAAGCTACAAATTGCTATGTCGCGTATTCGCATACGACGAATAGAAGCGGAGTTATTGTTGTTTACATCTGTGAGGCCATGAATCAACATTGACGGCCGGATTTCTTTCCACTCGAAACGATCGATGGTTGACAAAACTATGCAAGTTCGTCGCAGATCGGTATAAGGTGGGTGGTTGGGCCGTGTTTTATGCTACAAATTGCTACGTCGCAGATTTGCATTCGGCGAATAGAAGCGGACTTATAGTTGTTTATATCTGTGAGGCCATGAATCACCATTGGCGGCCGGATTGCCTACCACTCGAAACGATCGACGTTTGACGAAACTATGCAAGTTCGTCGCAGATCGGCACAAGGTGGTTCGATGTGACGTGTTTTAAGCTACAAATTGCTATGTCGCAGATTTGCATTCGACGAATAGAAGCGGAGTTATAGTTGTTTATATCTGTGAGGCCATGAATCACCATTGACGGCCGGATTGCCAACCACTCGAAACGATCGACGTTTGACGAAACTATGCAAGTTCGTCGCAGATCGGCACAAGGTGGTTCGATGTGGCGTGTTTTAAGCTACAAATTGCTATGTCGCATATTCGCATACGACGAATAGAAGCGGAGTTATTGTTGCATATATCTGTGAGGCCATGAATCACCATTGACGGCCGGATTGCTTTCCACTCGAAACGATCGATGTTTGACAAAACTATGCAAGTTCGTCGCAGATCGGTATAAGGTGGGTGGTTGGGCCGTGTTTTATGCTACAAATTGCTACGTCGCAGATTTGCATTCGGCGAATAGAAGCGGACTTATAGTTGTTTATATCTGTGAGGCCATGAATCACCATTGACGGCCGGATTGCCTACCACTCGAAACGATCGACGTTTGACGAAACTATGCAAGTTCGTCGCAGATCGGCACAAGGTGGTTCGATGTGACGTGTTTTAGGCTACAAATTGCTATGTCGCAGATTTGCATTCGACGAATAGAAACGGAGTTATAGTTGTTTATATCTGTCAGGCCATGAATCACCATTGACGGCCGGATTGCTTTCCACTCGAAACGATCGATGTTTGACAAAACTATGCAAGTTCGTCGCAGATCGGTATAAGGTGGTTCGTTGGGGCGTGTTTTATGCTACATATTGCTATGTCGCAGATTTGCATTCGACGAATAGAAGCGGAGTTATAGTTGTTTATATCTGTCAGGCCATGAATCACCATTGACGGCCGGATTGCTTTCCACTCGAAACGATCGACGTTTGACGAAACTATGCAAGTTCGTCGCAGATCGGCACAAGGTGGTTCGATGTGACGTGTTTTAGGCTACAAATTGCTATGTCGCAGATTTGCATTCGACGAATAGAAGCGGAGTTATTGTCGTTTATATCTGTGAGGCCATGAATCAACATTGACGGCCGGATTCCTTACCACTCGAAACGATCGACGTTTGACGAAACCATGCAAGTTCGTCGCAGATCGGCAGAAGGTGGGTCGATGTGACGTGTTTTAAGCTACAAATTGCTATGTCGCATATTCGCATACGACGAATAGAAGCGGAGTTATTTTTGTTTATATCTGTGAGGCCATGAATCACCGTTGACGGCCGGATTGCCTACCACTAGAAACGATCGATGTTTGACGAAACCATGCAAGTTCGTCGCAGATCGGCACAAGGTGGTTCGATGTGACGTGTTTTAAGCTACAAATTGCTATGTCGCAGATTTGCATTCGACGAATAGAAGCGGAGTTATTGTCGTTTATATCTGTGAGGCCATGAATCACCATTGACGGCCGGATTCCCTACCACTCGAAACGATCGACGTTTGACGAAACCATGCAAGTTCGTCGCAGATCGGTATAAGGTGGGTGGTTGGGCCGTGTTTTATGCTACAAATTGCTACGTCGCAGATTTGCATACGGCGAATAGAAGCGGAGTTATAGTTGTTTATATCTGTGAGGCCATGAATCACCATTGACGGCCGGATTGCCTACCACTCGAAACGATCGACGTTTGACGAAACTACGCAAGTTCGTCGCAGATCGGCACAAGGTGGTTCGATGTGACGTGTTTTAGGCTACAAATTGCTATGTCGCAGATTTGCATTCGACGAATAGAAGCGGAGTTATAGTTGTTTATATCTGTCAGGCCATGAATCACCATTGACGGCCGGATTGCCTACCACTCGAAACGATCGATGTTTGACGAAACCATGCAAGTTCGTCGCAGATCGGCACAAGGTGGTTCGATGTGACGTGTTTTAGGCTACAAATTGCTATGTCGCAGATTTGCATTCGACGAATAGAAGCGGAGTTATTGTCGTTTATATCTGTGAGGCCGTGAATCACCATTGACGGCCGGATTCCCTACCACTCGAAACGATCGACGTTTGACGAAACCATGCAAGTTCGTCGCAGATCGGCAGAAGGTGGGTCGATGTGACGTGTTTTAAGCTACAAATTGCTATGTCGCATATTCGCATACGACGAATAGAAGCGGAGTTATTGTTGTTTATATCTGTGAGGCCATGAATCACCATTGACGGCCGGATTGCCTACCACTAGAAACGATCGATGTTTGACGAAACCATGCAAGTTCGTCGCAGATCGGCACAAGGTGGTTCGATGTGACGTGTTTTAAGCTACAAATTGCTATGTCGCAGATTTGCATTCGACGAATAGAAGCGGAGTTATAGTTGTTTATATCTGTGAGGCCATGAATCACCATTGACGGCCGGATTCCCTACCACTCGAAACGATCGACGTTTGACGAAACCATGCAAGTTCGTCGCAGATCGTCACAAGGTGGGTCGATGTGACGTGTTTTAAGCTACAAATTGCTATGTCGCATATTTGCATACGACGAATAGAAGCGGAGTTATTGTTGTTTGTATCTGTGAGGCCATGAATCACCATTGACGGCCGGATTGCCTACCACTCGAAACGATCGATGTTTGACGAAACTATGCAAGTTCGTCGCAGATCGGTAAAAGGTGGGTCGTTGGGTCGTGTTTTATGCTACAAATTGCTATGTCGCAGATTTGCATACGACGTGTAGAAGCGGAGTTATTGTTGTTTATATCTGTGAGGCCATGAATCACCATTGACGGCCTGATTGCTTTCCACTCGAAACGATCGATGTTTGACAAAACAATGCAAGTTCGTCGCAGATCGGTATAAGGTGGTTCGTTGGGGCGTGTTTTATGCTACAAATTGCTATGTCGCAGATTTGCATACGACGAATAGAAGCGGAGTTATTGTTGTTTATATCTGTGAGGCCATGAATCACCATTGACGGCCGGATTGCTTTCCACTCGAAACGATCGATGTTTGACGAAACTATGCAAGTTCGTCGCAGATCGGTATAAGGTGGTTCGTTGGGGCGTGTTTTAAGCTACAAGTTGCTATGTCGCAGATTCGCATACGGCGTATAGAAGCGGACTTATAGTTGTTTATATCTGTGAGGCCATGAATCGCCATTGACTACCGAAATGCCTACCACTCGAAACGATCGACGTTTGACGAAACCATGCAAGTTCGTCGCAGATCGGCACAAGGTGGGTCGATGTGACGTGTTTTATGCTACAAATTGCTATGTCGCAGATTTGCATTCGACGAATAGAAGCGGAGTTATAGTTGTTTATATCTGTCTGGCCATGAATCACCATTGACGGCCGGATTGCTTTCTTCTAGAATCGATCGATGTTTGACGAAACTATGCAAGTTCGTCGCAGATCGGTATAAGGTGGTTCATTGGGGCGTGTTTTAAGCTACAAATTGCTAGGTCGCAGATTCGCGTACGACGAATAGAAGCGGAGTTATAGTTGTTTATATCTGTGAGGCCATGAATCGCCATTGACTACCGGATTGCCTACCACTCGAAACGATCGACGTTTGACGAAACTATACAAGTACGTCGCAGATCGGCATGAGGTGGGTCGATGTGTCGTGTTTTAAGCTACAAATTGCTATGTCGCAGATTTGCATTCGACGAATAGAAGCGGAGTTATAGTTGTTTATATCTGTGAGGCCGTGAATCACCATTGACGGCCGGATTCCCTACCACTCGAAACGATCGACGTTTGACGAAACCATGCAAGTTCGTCGCGGATCGGTATAAGGTGGTTCGTTGGGGCGTGTTTTATGCTACATATTGCTATGTCGCAGATTTGCATTCGACGAATAGAAGCGGAGTTATAGTTGTTTATATCTGTCAGGCCATGAATCACCATTGACGGCCGGATTGCTTTCCACTCGAAACGATCGACGTTTGACGAAACTATGCAAGTTCGTCGCAGATCGGCACAAGGTGGTTCGATGTGACGTGTTTTAGGCTACAAATTGCTATGTCGCAGATTTGCATTCGACGAATAGAAGCGGAGTTATTGTCGTTTATATCTGTGAGGCCATGAATCAACATTGACGGCCGGATTCCTTACCACTCGAAACGATCGACGTTTGACGAAACCATGCAAGTTCGTCGCAGATCGGCAGAAGGTGGGTCGATGTGACGTGTTTTAAGCTACAAATTGCTATGTCGCATATTCGCATACGACGAATAGAAGCGGAGTTATTTTTGTTTATATCTGTGAGGCCATGAATCACCGTTGACGGCCGGATTGCCTACCACTAGAAACGATCGATGTTTGACGAAACCATGCAAGTTCGTCGCAGATCGGCACAAGGTGGTTCGATGTGACGTGTTTTAGGCTACAAATTGCTATGTCGCAGATTTGCATTCGACGAATAGAAGCGGAGTTATTGTCGTTTATATCTGTGAGGCCATGAATCACCATTGACGGCCGGATTCCCTACCACTCGAAACGATCGACGTTTGACGAAACCATGCAAGTTCGTCGCAGATCGGTATAAGGTGGGTGGTTGGGCCGTGTTTTATGCTACAAATTGCTACGTCGCAGATTTGCATACGGCGAATAGAAGCGGAGTTATAGTTGTTTATATCTGTGAGGCCATGAATCACCATTGACGGCCGGATTGCCTACCACTCGAAACGATCGACGTTTGACGAAACTACGCAAGTTCGTCGCAGATCGGCACAAGGTGGTTCGATGTGACGTGTTTTAGGCTACAAATTGCTATGTCGCAGATTTGCATTCGACGAATAGAAGCGGAGTTATAGTTGTTTATATCTGTCAGGCCATGAATCACCATTGACGGCCGGATTGCCTACCACTAGAAACGATCGATGTTTGACGAAACCATGCAAGTTCGTCGCAGATCGGCACAAGGTGGTTCGATGTGACGTGTTTTAGGCTACAAATTGCTATGTCGCAGATTTGCATTCGACGAATAGAAGCGGAGTTATTGTCGTTTATATCTGTGAGGCCGTGAATCACCATTGACGGCCGGATTCCCTACCACTCGAAACGATCGACGTTTGACGAAACCATGCAAGTTCGTCGCAGATCGGCAGAAGGTGGGTCGATGTGACGTGTTTTAAGCTACAAATTGCTATGTCGCATATTCGCATACGACGAATAGAAGCGGAGTTATTGTTGTTTATATCTGTGAGGCCATGAATCACCATTGACGGCCGGATTGCCTACCACTAGAAACGATCGATGTTTGACGAAACAATGCAAGTTCGTCGCAGATCGGCACAAGGTGGTTCGATGTGACGTGTTTTAAGCTACAAATTGCTATGTCGCAGATTTGCATTCGACGAATAGAAGCGGAGTTATAGTTGTTTATATCTGTGAGGCCATGAATCACCATTGACGGCCGGATTCCCTACCACTCGAAACGATCGACGTTTGACGAAACCATGCAAGTTCGTCGCAGATCGTCACAAGGTGGGTCGATGTGACGTGTTTTAAGCTACAAATTGCTATGTCGCATATTTGCATACGACGAATAGAAGCGGAGTTATTGTTGTTTGTATCTGTGAGGCCATGAATCACCATTGACGGCCGGATTGCCTACCACTCGAAACGATCGATGTTTGACGAAACTATGCAAGTTCGTCGCAGATCGGTAAAAGGTGGGTCGTTGGGTCGTGTTTTATGCTACAAATTGCTATGTCGCAGATTTGCATACGACGTGTAGAAGCGGAGTTATTGTTGTTTATATCTGTGAGGCCATGAATCACCATTGACGGCCTGATTGCTTTCCACTCGAAACGATCGATGTTTGACAAAACAATGCAAGTTCGTCGCAGATCGGTATAAGGTGGTTCGTTGGGGCGTGTTTTATGCTACAAATTGCTATGTCGCAGATTTGCATACGACGAATAGAAGCGGAGTTATTGTTGTTTATATCTGTGAGGCCATGAATCACCATTGACGGCCGGATTGCTTTCCACTCGAAACGATCGATGTTTGACGAAACTATGCAAGTTCGTCGCAGATCGGTATAAGGTGGTTCGTTGGGGCGTGTTTTAAGCTACAAGTTGCTATGTCGCAGATTCGCATACGGCGTATAGAAGCGGACTTATAGTTGTTTATATCTGTGAGGCCATGAATCGCCATTGACTACCGAAATGCCTACCACTCGAAACGATCGACGTTTGACGAAACCATGCAAGTTCGTCGCAGATCGGCACAAGGTGGGTCGATGTGACGTGTTTTATGCTACAAATTGCTATGTCGCAGATTTGCATTCGACGAATAGAAGCGGAGTTATAGTTGTTTATATCTGTCTGGCCATGAATCACCATTGACGGCCGGATTGCTTTCCTCTAGAATCGATCGATGTTTGACGAAACTATGCAAGTTCGTCGCAGATCGGTATAAGGTGGTTCATTGGGGCGTGTTTTAAGCTACAAATTGCTAGGTCGCAGATTCGCGTACGACGAATAGAAGCGGAGTTATAGTTGTTTATATCTGTGAGGCCATGAATCGCCATTGACTACCGGATTGCCTACCACTCGAAACGATCGACGTTTGACGAAACTATACAAGTACGTCGCAGATCGGCATGAGGTGGGTCGATGTGTCGTGTTTTAAGCTACAAATTGCTATGTCGCAGATTTGCATTCGACGAATAGAAGCGGAGTTATAGTTGTTTATATCTGTGAGGCCGTGAATCACCATTGACGGCCGGATTCCCTACCACTCGAAACGATCGACGTTTGACGAAACCATGCAAGTTCGTCGCGGATCGGCCGAAGGTGGGTCGATGTGACGTGTTTTAAGCTACAAATTGCTATGTCGCATATTCGCATACGACGAATAGAAGCGGAGTTATTGTTGTTTATATCTGTGAGGCCATGAATCACCATTGACGGCCGGATTGCCTACCACTTGAAACGATCGATGTTTGACGAAACTATGCAAGTTCGTCGCAGATCGGCACAACGTGGGTCGATGTGACGTGTTTTAAGCTACAAATTGCTATGTCGCAGATTTGCATTCGACGAATAGAAGCGGAGTTATAGTTGTTTATATCTGTGAGGCCATGAATCACCATTGACGGCCGGATTCCCTACCACTCGAAACGATCGACGTTTGACGAAACCATGCAAGTTCGTCGCAGATCGGCAGAAGGTGGGTCGATGTGACGTGTTTTAAGCTACAAATTGCTATGTCGCAGATTTGCATTCGACGAATAGAAGCGGAGTTATAGTTGTTTACATCTGTGAGGCCATGAATCACCATTGACGGCCGGATTCCCTACCACTCGAAACGATCGACGTTTGACGAAACCATGCAAGTTCGTCGCAGATCGGCAGAAGGTGGGTCGATGTGACGTGTTTTAAGCTACAAATTTCTATGTCGCATATTCGCATACGACGAATAGAAGCGGAGTTATTTTTGTTTATATCTGTGAGGCCATGAATCACCATTGACGGCCGGATTGCCTACCACTCGAAACGATCGATGTTTGACGAAACCATGCAAGTTCGTCGCAGATCGGCGCAAGGTGGTTCGATGTGACGTGTTTTAAGCTACAAATTGCTATGTCGCAGATTTGCATTCGACGAATAGAAGCGGAGTTATAGTTGTTTATATCTGTCTGGCCATGAATCACCATTGACGGCCGGATTGCTTTCCTCTAGAATCGATCGATGTTTGACGAAACTATGCAAGTTCGTCGCAGATCGGTATAAGGTGGTTCATTGGGGCGTGTTTTAAGCTACAAATTGCTAGGTCGCAGATTCGCATACGACGAATAGAAGCGGAGTTATAGTTGATTATATCTGTGAGGCCATGAATCGCCATTGACTACCGGATTGCCTACCACTCGAAACGATCGACGTTTGACGAAACTATACAAGTACGTCGCAGATCGGCATGAGGTGGGTCGATGTGTCGTGTTTTAAGCTACAAATTGCTATGTCGCAGATTTGCATTCGACGAATAGAAGCGGAGTTATAGTTGTTTATATCTGTGAGGCCGTGAATCACCATTGACGGCCGGATTCCCTACCACTCGAAACGATCGACGTTTGACGAAACCATGCAAGTTCGTCGCGGATCGGCCGAAGGTGGGTCGATGTGACGTGTTTTAAGCTACAAATTGCTATGTCGCATATTCGCATACGACGAATAGAAGCGGAGTTATTGTTGTTTATATCTGTGAGGCCATGAATCACCATTGACGGCCGGATTGCCTACCACTTGAAACGATCGATGTTTGACGAAACTATGCAAGTTCGTCGCAGATCGGCACAACGTGGGTCGATGTGACGTGTTTTAAGCTACAAATTGCTATGTCGCAGATTTGCATTCGACGAATAGAAGCGGATTTATAGTTGTTTATATCTGTGAGGCCATGAATCACCATTGACGGCCGGATTCCCTACCACTCGAAACGATCGACGTTTGACGAAACCATGCAAGTTCGTCGCAGATCGGCAGAAGGTGGGTCGATGTGACGTGTTTTAAGCTACAAATTGCTATGTCGCAGATTTGCATTCGACGAATAGAAGCGGAGTTATAGTTGTTTACATCTGTGAGGCCATGAATCACCATTGACGGCCGGATTCCCTACCACTCGAAACGATCGACGTTTGACGAAACCATGCAAGTTCGTCGCAGATCGGCAGAAGGTGGGTCGATGTGACGTGTTTTAAGCTACAAATTTCTATGTCGCATATTCGCATACGACGAATAGAAGCGGAGTTATTGTTGTTTATATCTGTGAGGCCATGAATCACCATTGACGGCCGGATTGCCTACCACTCGAAACGATCGATGTTTGACGAAACCATGCAAGTTCGTCGCAGATCGGCGCAAGGTGGTTCGATGTGACGTGTTTTAAGCTACAAATTGCTATGTCGCAGATTTGCATTCGACGAATAGAAGCGGAGTTATAGTTGTTTATATCTGTGAGGCCATGAATCACCATTGACGGCCGGATTGCTTTCCACTCGAAACGATCGATGTTGGACGAAACTATGCAAGTTCGTCGCAGATCGGTATAAGGTGGGTCGTTGGGCCGTGTTTTATGCTACAAATTGCTACGTCGCAGATTTGCATACGGCGAATAGAAGCGGAGTTATAGTTGTTTATATCTGTGAGGCCATGAATCACCATTGACGGCCGGATTGCTTTCCACTCGAAACGATCGATGTTTGACAAAACTATGCAAGTTCGTCGCAGATCGGTATAAGGTGGGTGGTTGGGCCGTGTTTTATGCTACAAATTGCTCGTCGCAGATTTGCATACGGCGAATAGAAGCGGATTTATAGTTGTTTATATCTGTGAGGCCATGAATCACCATTGACGGCCGGATTGCCTACCACTCGAAACGATCGATGTTTGACGAAACTATACAAGTACGTCGCAGATCGGCATGAGGTGGGTCGATGTGTCGTGTTTTAAGCTACAAATTCCTATGTCGCAGATTTGCATTCGGCGAATAGAAGCGGACTTATAGTTGTTTATATCTGTGAGGCCATGAATCACCATTGGCGGCCGGATTGCCTACCACTCGAAACGATCGACGTTTGACGAAACTATGCAAGTTCGTCGCAGATCGGCACAAGGTGGGTCGATGTGACGTGTTTTAAGCTACAAATTGCTATGTCGCAGATTCGCATACGACGAATAGAAGCGGAGTTATAGTTGTTTATATCTGTGAGGCCATGAATCGCCATTGACTACCGGATTGCCTACCACTCGAAACGATCGACGTTTGACGAAACTATACAAGTACGTCGCAGATCGGCATGAGGTGGGTCGATGTGTCGTGTTTTAAGCTACAAATTGCTATTCCGCAGATTTGCATTAGACGAATAGAAGCGGAGTTATAGTTGTTTATATCTGTGAGGCCGTGAATCACCATTGACGGCCGGATTCCCTACCACTCGAAACGATCGACGTTTGACGAAACCATGCAAGTTCGTCGCGGATCGGCCGAAGGTGGGTCGATGTGACGTGTTTTAAGCTACAAATTGCTATGTCGCATATTCGCATACGACGAATAGAAGCGGAGTTATTGTTGTTTATATCTGTGAGGCCATGAATCACCATTGACGGCCGGATTGCCTACCACTAGAAACGATCGATGTTTGACGAAACTATGCAAGTTCGTCGCAGATCGGCACAACGTGGGTCGATGTGACGTGTTTTAAGCTACAAATTGCTATGTCGCAGATTTGCATTCGACGAATAGAAGCGGAGTTATAGTTGTTTATATCTGTGAGGCCATGAATCACCATTGACGGCCGGATTCCCTACCACTCGAAACGATCGACGTTTGACGAAACCATGCAAGTTCGTCGCAGATCGGCAGAAGGTGGGTCGATGTGACGTGTTTTAAGCTACAAATTGCTATGTCGCAGATTTGCATTCGACGAATAGAAGCGGAGTTATAGTTGTTTACATCTGTGAGGCCATGAATCACCATTGACGGCCGGATTCCCTACCACTCGAAACGAACGACGTTTGACGAAACCATGCAAGTTCGTCGCAGATCGGCAGAAGGTGGGTCGATGTGACGTGTTTTAAGCTACAAATTTCTATGTCGCATATTCGCATACGACGAATAGAAGCGGAGTTATTGTTGTTTATATCTGTGAGGCCATGAATCACCATTGACGGCCGGATTGCCTACCACTCGAAACGATCGATGTTTGACGAAACCATGCAAGTTCGTCGCAGATCGGCGCAAGGTGGTTCGATGTGACGTGTTTTAAGCTACAAATTGCTATGTCGCAGATTTGCATTCGACGAATAGAAGCGGAGTTATAGTTGTTTATATCTGTGAGGCCATGAATCACCATTGACGGCCGGATTGCTTTCCACTCGAAACGATCGATGTTGGACGAAACTATGCAAGTTCGTCGCAGATCGGTACAAGGTGGGTCGTTGGGACGTGTTTTATGTTACAAATTGCTACGTCGCAGATTTGCATACGGCGAATAGAAGCGGAGTTATAGTTGTTTATATCTGTGAGGCCATGAATCACCATTGACGGCCGGATTGCTTTCCACTCGAAACGATCGATGTTTGACAAAACTATGCAAGTTCGTCGCAGATCGGTATAAGGTGGGTGGTTGGGCCGTGTTTTATGCTACAAATTGCTCGTCGCAGATTTGCATACGGCGAATAGAAGCGGAGTTATAGTTGTTTATATCTGTCAGGCCATGAATCACCATTGACGGCCGGATTGCTTTCCACTCGAAACGATCGACGTTTGACGAAACTATGCAAGTTCGTCGCAGATCGGCACAAGGTGGTTCGATGTGACGTGTTTTAAGCTACAAATTGCTATGTCGCAGATTTGCATTCGACGAATAGAAGCGGAGTTATAGTTGTTTATATCTGTGAGGCCATGAATCACCATTGACGGCCGGATTGCCTACCACTCGAAACGATCGACGTTTGACGAAACTATGCAAGTTCGTCGCAGATCGGCACAAGGTGGTTCGATGTGGCGTGTTTTAAGCTACAAATTGCTATGTCGCGTATTCGCATACGACGAATAGAAGCGGAGTTATTGTTGTTTACATCTGTGAGGCCATGAATCAACATTGACGGCCGGATTTCTTTCCACTCGAAACGATCGATGGTTGACAAAACTATGCAAGTTCGTCGCAGATCGGTATAAGGTGGGTGGTTGGGCCGTGTTTTATGCTACAAATTGCTACGTCGCAGATTTGCATTCGGCGAATAGAAGCGGACTTATAGTTGTTTATATCTGTGAGGCCATGAATCACCATTGGCGGCCGGATTGCCTACCACTCGAAACGATCGACGTTTGACGAAACTATGCAAGTTCGTCGCAGATCGGCACAAGGTGGTTCGATGTGACGTGTTTTAAGCTACAAATTGCTATGTCGCAGATTTGCATTCGACGAATAGAAGCGGAGTTATAGTTGTTTATATCTGTGAGGCCATGAATCACCATTGACGGCCGGATTGCCAACCACTCGAAACGATCGACGTTTGACGAAACTATGCAAGTTCGTCGCAGATCGGCACAAGGTGGTTCGATGTGGCGTGTTTTAAGCTACAAATTGCTATGTCGCATATTCGCATACGACGAATAGAAGCGGAGTTATTGTTGCATATATCTGTGAGGCCATGAATCACCATTGACGGCCGGATTGCTTTCCACTCGAAACGATCGATGTTTGACAAAACTATGCAAGTTCGTCGCAGATCGGTATAAGGTGGGTGGTTGGGCCGTGTTTTATGCTACAAATTGCTACGTCGCAGATTTGCATTCGGCGAATAGAAGCGGACTTATAGTTGTTTATATCTGTGAGGCCATGAATCACCATTGACGGCCGGATTGCCTACCACTCGAAACGATCGACGTTTGACGAAACTATGCAAGTTCGTCGCAGATCGGCACAAGGTGGTTCGATGTGACGTGTTTTAGGCTACAAATTGCTATGTCGCAGATTTGCATTCGACGAATAGAAGCGGAGTTATAGTTGTTTATATCTGTCAGGCCATGAATCACCATTGACGGCCGGATTGCTTTCCACTCGAAACGATCGATGTTTGACAAAACTATGCAAGTTCGTCGCAGATCGGTATAAGGTGGTTCGTTGGGGCGTGTTTTATGCTACAAATTGCTATGTCGCAGATTTGCATTCGACGAATAGAAGCGGAGTTATAGTTGTTTATATCTGTCAGGCCATGAATCACCATTGACGGCCGGATTGCTTTCCACTCGAAACGATCGACGTTTGACGAAACTATGCAAGTTCGTCGCAGATCGGCACAAGGTGGTTCGATGTGACGTGTTTTAGGCTACAAATTGCTATGTCGCAGATTTGCATTCGACGAATAGAAGCGGAGTTATTGTCGTTTATATCTGTGAGGCCATGAATCAACATTGACGGCCGGATTCCTTACCACTCGAAACGATCGACGTTTGACGAAACCATGCAAGTTCGTCGCAGATCGGCAGAAGGTGGGTCGATGTGACGTGTTTTAAGCTACAAATTGCTATGTCGCATATTCGCATACGACGAATAGAAGCGGAGTTATTTTTGTTTATATCTGTGAGGCCATGAATCACCGTTGACGTCCGGATTGCCTACCACTAGAAACGATCGATGTTTGACGAAACCATGCAAGTTCGTCGCAGATCGGCACAAGGTGGTTCGATGTGACGTGTTTTAAGCTACAAATTGCTATGTCGCAGATTTGCATTCGACGAATAGAAGCGGAGTTATTGTCGTTTATATCTGTGAGGCCATGAATCACCATTGACGGCCGGATTCCCTACCACTCGAAACGATCGACGTTTGACGAAACCATGCAAGTTCGTCGCAGATCGGTATAAGGTGGGTGGTTGGGCCGTGTTTTATGCTACAAATTGCTACGTCGCAGATTTGCATACGGCGAATAGAAGCGGAGTTATAGTTGTTTATATCTGTGAGGCCATGAATCACCATTGACGGCCGGATTGCCTACCACTCGAAACGATCGACGTTTGACGAAACTACGCAAGTTCGTCGCAGATCGGCACAAGGTGGTTCGATGTGACGTGTTTTAGGCTACAAATTGCTATGTCGCAGATTTGCATTCGACGAATAGAAGCGGAGTTATAGTTGTTTATATCTGTCAGGCCATGAATCACCATTGACGGCCGGATTGCCTACCACTAGAAACGATCGATGTTTGACGAAACCATGCAAGTTCGTCGCAGATCGGCACAAGGTGGTTCGATGTGACGTGTTTTAGGCTACAAATTGCTATGTCGCAGATTTGCATTCGACGAATAGAAGCGGAGTTATTGTCGTTTATATCTGTGAGGCCGTGAATCACCATTGACGGCCGGATTCCCTACCACTCGAAACGATCGACGTTTGACGAAACCATGCAAGTTCGTCGCAGATCGGCAGAAGGTGGGTCGATGTGACGTGTTTTAAGCTACAAATTGCTATGTCGCATATTCGCATACGACGAATAGAAGCGGAGTTATTGTTGTTTATATCTGTGAGGCCATGAATCACCATTGACGGCCGGATTGCCTACCACTAGAAACGATCGATGTTTGACGAAACCATGCAAGTTCGTCGCAGATCGGCACAAGGTGGTTCGATGTGACGTGTTTTAAGCTACAAATTGCTATGTCGCAGATTTGCATTCGACGAATAGAAGCGGAGTTATAGTTGTTTATATCTGTGAGGCCATGAATCACCATTGACGGCCGGATTCCCTACCACTCGAAACGATCGACGTTTGACGAAACCATGCAAGTTCGTCGCAGATCGTCACAAGGTGGGTCGATGTGACGTGTTTTAAGCTACAAATTGCTATGTCGCATATTTGCATACGACGAATAGAAGCGGAGTTATTGTTGTTTGTATCTGTGAGGCCATGAATCACCATTGACGGCCGGATTGCCTACCACTCGAAACGATCGATGTTTGACGAAACTATGCAAGTTCGTCGCAGATCGGTAAAAGGTGGGTCGTTGGGTCGTGTTTTATGCTACAAATTGCTATGTCGCAGATTTGCATACGACGTGTAGAAGCGGAGTTATTGTTGTTTATATCTGTGAGGCCATGAATCACCATTGACGGCCTGATTGCTTTCCACTCGAAACGATCGATGTTTGACAAAACAATGCAAGTTCGTCGCAGATCGGTATAAGGTGGTTCGTTGGGGCGTGTTTTATGCTACAAATTGCTATGTCGCAGATTTGCATACGACGAATAGAAGCGGAGTTATTGTTGTTTATATCTGTGAGGCCATGAATCACCATTGACGGCCGGATTGCTTTCCACTCGAAACGATCGATGTTTGACGAAACTATGCAAGTTCGTCGCAGATCGGTATAAGGTGGTTCGTTGGGGCGTGTTTTAAGCTACAAGTTGCTATGTCGCAGATTCGCATACGGCGTATAGAAGCGGACTTATAGTTGTTTATATCTGTGAGGCCATGAATCGCCATTGACTACCGAAATGCCTACCACTCGAAACGATCGACGTTTGACGAAACCATGCAAGTTCGTCGCAGATCGGCACAAGGTGGGTCGATGTGACGTGTTTTATGCTACAAATTGCTATGTCGCAGATTTGCATTCGACGAATAGAAGCGGAGTTATAGTTGTTTATATCTGTCTGGCCATGAATCACCATTGACGGCCGGATTGCTTTCCTCTAGAATCGATCGATGTTTGACGAAACTATGCAAGTTCGTCGCAGATCGGTATAAGGTGGTTCATTGGGGCGTGTTTTAAGCTACAAATTGCTAGGTCGCAGATTCGCGTACGACGAATAGAAGCGGAGTTATAGTTGTTTATATCTGTGAGGCCATGAATCGCCATTGACTACCGGATTGCCTACCACTCGAAACGATCGACGTTTGACGAAACTATACAAGTACGTCGCAGATCGGCATGAGGTGGGTCGATGTGTCGTGTTTTAAGCTACAAATTGCTATGTCGCAGATTTGCATTCGACGAATAGAAGCGGAGTTATAGTTGTTTATATCTGTGAGGCCGTGAATCACCATTGACGGCCGGATTCCCTACCACTCGAAACGATCGACGTTTGACGAAACCATGCAAGTTCGTCGCGGATCGGTATAAGGTGGTTCGTTGGGGCGTGTTTTATGCTACATATTGCTATGTCGCAGATTTGCATTCGACGAATAGAAGCGGAGTTATAGTTGTTTATATCTGTCAGGCCATGAATCACCATTGACGGCCGGATTGCTTTCCACTCGAAACGATCGACGTTTGACGAAACTATGCAAGTTCGTCGCAGATCGGCACAAGGTGGTTCGATGTGACGTGTTTTAGGCTACAAATTGCTATGTCGCAGATTTGCATTCGACGAATAGAAGCGGAGTTATTGTCGTTTATATCTGTGAGGCCATGAATCAACATTGACGGCCGGATTCCTTACCACTCGAAACGATCGACGTTTGACGAAACCATGCAAGTTCGTCGCAGATCGGCAGAAGGTGGGTCGATGTGACGTGTTTTAAGCTACAAATTGCTATGTCGCATATTCGCATACGACGAATAGAAGCGGAGTTATTTTTGTTTATATCTGTGAGGCCATGAATCACCATTGACGGCCGGATTGCCTACCACTAGAAACGATCGATGTTTGACGAAACCATGCAAGTTCGTCGCAGATCGGCACAAGGTGGTTCGATGTGACGTGTTTTAAGCTACAAATTGCTATGTCGCAGATTTGCATTCGACGAATAGAAGCGGAGTTATTGTCGTTTATATCTGTGAGGCCATGAATCACCATTGACGGCCGGATTCCCTACCACTCGAAACGATCGACGTTTGACGAAACCATGCAAGTTCGTCGCAGATCGGTATAAGGTGGGTGGTTGGGCCGTGTTTTATGCTACAAATTGCTACGTCGCAGATTTGCATACGGCGAATAGAAGCGGAGTTATAGTTGTTTATATCTGTGAGGCCATGAATCACCATTGACGGCCGGATTGCCTACCACTCGAAACGATCGACGTTTGACGAAACTACGCAAGTTCGTCGCAGATCGGCACAAGGTGGTTCGATGTGACGTGTTTTAGGCTACAAATTGCTATGTCGCAGATTTGCATTCGACGAATAGAAGCGGAGTTATAGTTGTTTATATCTGTCAGGCCATGAATCACCATTGACGGCCGGATTGCCTACCACTAGAAACGATCGATGTTTGACGAAACCATGCAAGTTCGTCGCAGATCGGCACAAGGTGGTTCGATGTGACGTGTTTTAGGCTACAAATTGCTATGTCGCAGATTTGCATTCGACGAATAGAAGCGGAGTTATTGTCGTTTATATCTGTGAGGCCGTGAATCACCATTGACGGCCGGATTCCCTACCACTCGAAACGATCGATGTTTGACGAAACCATGCAAGTTCGTCGCAGATCGGCAGAAGGTGGGTCGATGTGACGTGTTTTAAGCTACAAATTGCTATGTCGCATATTCGCATACGACGAATAGAAGCGGAGTTATTGTTGTTTATATCTGTGAGGCCATGAATCACCATTGACGGCCGGATTGCCTACCACTAGAAACGATCGATGTTTGACGAAACCATGCAAGTTCGTCGCAGATCGGCACAAGGTGGTTCGATGTGACGTGTTTTAAGCTACAAATTGCTATGTCGCAGATTTGCATTCGACGAATAGAAGCGGAGTTATAGTTGTTTATATCTGTGAGGCCATGAATCACCATTGACGGCCGGATTCCCTACCACTCGAAACGATCGACGTTTGACGAAACCATGCAAGTTCGTCGCAGATCGTCACAAGGTGGGTCGATGTGACGTGTTTTAAGCTACAAATTGCTATGTCGCATATTTGCATACGACGAATAGAAGCGGAGTTATTGTTGTTTGTATCTGTGAGGCCATGAATCACCATTGACGGCCGGATTGCCTACCACTCGAAACGATCGATGTTTGACGAAACTATGCAAGTTCGTCGCAGATCGGTAAAAGGTGGGTCGTTGGGTCGTGTTTTATGCTACAAATTGCTATGTCGCAGATTTGCATACGACGTGTAGAAGCGGAGTTATTGTTGTTTATATCTGTGAGGCCATGAATCACCATTGACGGCCTGATTGCTTTCCACTCGAAACGATCGATGTTTGACAAAACAATGCAAGTTCGTCGCAGATCGGTATAAGGTGGTTCGTTGGGGCGTGTTTTATGCTACAAATTGCTATGTCGCAGATTTGCATACGACGAATAGAAGCGGAGTTATTGTTGTTTATATCTGTGAGGCCATGAATCACCATTGACGGCCGGATTGCTTTCCACTCGAAACGATCGATGTTTGACGAAACTATGCAAGTTCGTCGCAGATCGGTATAAGGTGGTTCGTTGGGGCGTGTTTTAAGCTACAAGTTGCTATGTCGCAGATTCGCATACGGCGTATAGAAGCGGACTTATAGTTGTTTATATCTGTGAGGCCATGAATCGCCATTGACTACCGAAATGCCTACCACTCGAAACGATCGACGTTTGACGAAACCATGCAAGTTCGTCGCAGATCGGCACAAGGTGGGTCGATGTGACGTGTTTTATGCTACAAATTGCTATGTCGCAGATTTGCATTCGACGAATAGAAGCGGAGTTATAGTTGTTTATATCTGTCTGGCCATGAATCACCATTGACGGCCGGATTGCTTTCCTCTAGAATCGATCGATGTTTGACGAAACTATGCAAGTTCGTCGCAGATCGGTATAAGGTGGTTCATTGGGGCGTGTTTTAAGCTACAAATTGCTAGGTCGCAGATTCGCGTACGACGAATAGAAGCGGAGTTATAGTTGTTTATATCTGTGAGGCCATGAATCGCCATTGACTACCGGATTGCCTACCACTCGAAACGATCGACGTTTGACGAAACTATACAAGTACGTCGCAGATCGGCATGAGGTGGGTCGATGTGTCGTGTTTTAAGCTACAAATTGCTATGTCGCAGATTTGCATTCGACGAATAGAAGCGGAGTTATAGTTGTTTATATCTGTGAGGCCATGAATCACCATTGACGGCCGGATTCCCTACCACTCGAAACGATCGACGTTTGACGAAACCATGCAAGTTCGTCGCGGATCGGCCGAAGGTGGGTCGATGTGACGTGTTTTAAGCTACAAATTGCTATGTCGCATATTCGCATACGACGAATAGAAGCGGAGTTATTGTTGTTTATATCTGTGAGGCCATGAATCACCATTGACGGCCGGATTGCCTACCACTTGAAACGATCGATGTTTGACGAAACTATGCAAGTTCGTCGCAGATCGGCACAACGTGGGTCGATGTGACGTGTTTTAAGCTACAAATTGCTATGTCGCAGATTTGCATTCGACGAATAGAAGCGGAGTTATAGTTGTTTATATCTGTGAGGCCATGAATCACCATTGACGGCCGGATTCCCTACCACTCGAAACGATCGACGTTTGACGAAACCATGCAAGTTCGTCGCAGATCGGCAGAAGGTGGGTCGATGTGACGTGTTTTAAGCTACAAATTGCTATGTCGCAGATTTGCATTCGACGAATAGAAGCGGAGTTATAGTTGTTTACATCTGTGAGGCCATGAATCACCATTGACGGCCGGATTCCCTACCACTCGAAACGATCGACGTTTGACGAAACCATGCAAGTTCGTCGCAGATCGGCAGAAGGTGGGTCGATGTGACGTGTTTTAAGCTACAAATTTCTATGTCGCATATTCGCATACGACGAATAGAAGCGGAGTTATTTTTGTTTATATCTGTGAGGCCATGAATCACCATTGACGGCCGGATTGCCTACCACTCGAAACGATCGATGTTTGACGAAACCATGCAAGTTCGTCGCAGATCGGCGCAAGGTGGTTCGATGTGACGTGTTTTAAGCTACAAATTGCTATGTCGCAGATTTGCATTCGACGAATAGAAGCGGAGTTATAGTTGTTTATATCTGTCTGGCCATGAATCACCATTGACGGCCGGATTGCTTTCCTCTAGAATCGATCGATGTTTGACGAAACTATGCAAGTTCGTCGCAGATCGGTATAAGGTGGTTCATTGGGGCGTGTTTTAAGCTACAAATTGCTAGGTCGCAGATTCGCATACGACGAATAGAAGCGGAGTTATAGTTGATTATATCTGTGAGGCCATGAATCGCCATTGACTACCGGATTGCCTACCACTCGAAACGATCGACGTTTGACGAAACTATACAAGTACGTCGCAGATCGGCATGAGGTGGGTCGATGTGTCGTGTTTTAAGCTACAAATTGCTATGTCGCAGATTTGCATTCGACGAATAGAAGCGGAGTTATAGTTGTTTATATCTGTGAGGCCGTGAATCACCATTGACGGCCGGATTCCCTACCACTCGAAACGATCGACGTTTGACGAAACCATGCAAGTTCGTCGCGGATCGGCCGAAGGTGGGTCGATGTGACGTGTTTTAAGCTACAAATTGCTATGTCGCATATTCGCATACGACGAATAGAAGCGGAGTTATTGTTGTTTATATCTGTGAGGCCATGAATCACCATTGACGGCCGGATTGCCTACCACTTGAAACGATCGATGTTTGACGAAACTATGCAAGTTCGTCGCAGATCGGCACAACGTGGGTCGATGTGACGTGTTTTAAGCTACAAATTGCTATGTCGCAGATTTGCATTCGACGAATAGAAGCGGATTTATAGTTGTTTATATCTGTGAGGCCATGAATCACCATTGACGGCCGGATTCCCTACCACTCGAAACGATCGACGTTTGACGAAACCATGCAAGTTCGTCGCAGATCGGCAGAAGGTGGGTCGATGTGACGTGTTTTAAGCTACAAATTGCTATGTCGCAGATTTGCATTCGACGAATAGAAGCGGAGTTATAGTTGTTTACATCTGTGAGGCCATGAATCACCATTGACGGCCGGATTCCCTACCACTCGAAACGATCGACGTTTGACGAAACCATGCAAGTTCGTCGCAGATCGGCAGAAGGTGGGTCGATGTGACGTGTTTTAAGCTACAAATTTCTATGTCGCATATTCGCATACGACGAATAGAAGCGGAGTTATTGTTGTTTATATCTGTGAGGCCATGAATCACCATTGACGGCCGGATTGCCTACCACTCGAAACGATCGATGTTTGACGAAACCATGCAAGTTCGTCGCAGATCGGCGCAAGGTGGTTCGATGTGACGTGTTTTAAGCTACAAATTGCTATGTCGCAGATTTGCATTCGACGAATAGAAGCGGAGTTATAGTTGTTTATATCTGTGAGGCCATGAATCACCATTGACGGCCGGATTGCTTTCCACTCGAAACGATCGATGTTGGACGAAACTATGCAAGTTCGTCGCAGATCGGTATAAGGTGGGTCGTTGGGCCGTGTTTTATGCTACAAATTGCTACGTCGCAGATTTGCATACGGCGAATAGAAGCGGAGTTATAGTTGTTTATATCTGTGAGGCCATGAATCACCATTGACGGCCGGATTGCTTTCCACTCGAAACGATCGATGTTTGACAAAACTATGCAAGTTCGTCGCAGATCGGTATAAGGTGGGTGGTTGGGCCGTGTTTTATGCTACAAATTGCTCGTCGCAGATTTGCATACGGCGAATAGAAGCGGATTTATAGTTGTTTATATCTGTGAGGCCATGAATCACCATTGACGGCCGGATTGCCTACCACTCGAAACGATCGATGTTTGACGAAACTATACAAGTACGTCGCAGATCGGCATGAGGTGGTTCGATGTGACGTGTTTTAAGCTACAAATTGCTATGTCGCAGATTTGCATTCGACGAATAGAAGCGGAGTTATAGTTGTTTATATCTGTCTGGCCATGAATCACCATTGACGGCCGGATTGCTTTCCTCTAGAATCGATCGATGTTTGACGAAACTATGCAAGTTCGTCGCAGATCGGTATAAGGTGGTTCATTGGGGCGTGTTTTAAGCTACAAATTGCTAGGTCGCAGATTCGCATACGACGAATAGAAGCGGAGTTATAGTTGATTATATCTGTGAGGCCATGAATCGCCATTGACTACCGGATTGCCTACCACTCGAAACGATCGACGTTTGACGAAACTATACAAGTACGTCGCAGATCGGCATGAGGTGGGTCGATGTGTCGTGTTTTAAGCTACAAATTGCTATGTCGCAGATTTGCATTCGACGAATAGAAGCGGAGTTATAGTTGTTTATATCTGTGAGGCCGTGAATCACCATTGACGGCCGGATTCCCTACCACTCGAAACGATCGACGTTTGACGAAACCATGCAAGTTCGTCGCGGATCGGCCGAAGGTGGGTCGATGTGACGTGTTTTAAGCTACAAATTGCTATGTCGCATATTCGCATACGACGAATAGAAGCGGAGTTATTGTTGTTTATATCTGTGAGGCCGTGAATCACCATTGACGGCCGGATTGCCTACCACTTGAAACGATCGATGTTTGACGAAACTATGCAAGTTCGTCGCAGATCGGCACAAGGTGGGTCGATGTGACGTGTTTTAAGCTACAAATTGCTATGTCGCAGATTTGCATTCGACGAATAGAAGCGGATTTATAGTTGTTTATATCTGTGAGGCCATGAATCACCATTGACGGCCGGATTCCCTACCACTCGAAACGATCGACGTTTGACGAAACCATGCAAGTTCGTCGCAGATCGGCAGAAGGTGGGTCGATGTGACGTGTTTTAAGCTACAAATTGCTATGTCGCAGATTTGCATTCGACGAATAGAAGCGGAGTTATAGTTGTTTACATCTGTGAGGCCATGAATCACCATTGACGGCCGGATTCCCTACCACTCGAAACGATCGACGTTTGACGAAACCATGCAAGTTCGTCGCAGATCGGCAGAAGGTGGGTCGATGTGACGTGTTTTAAGCTACAAATTTCTATGTCGCATATTCGCATACGACGAATAGAAGCGGAGTTATTGTTGTTTATATCTGTGAGGCCATGAATCACCATTGACGGCCGGATTGCCTACCACTCGAAACGATCGATGTTTGACGAAACCATGCAAGTTCGTCGCAGATCGGCGCAAGGTGGTTCGATGTGACGTGTTTTAAGCTACAAATTGCTATGTCGCAGATTTGCATTCGACGAATAGAAGCGGAGTTATAGTTGTTTATATCTGTGAGGCCATGAATCACCATTGACGGCCGGATTGCTTTCCACTCGAAACGATCGATGTTGGACGAAACTATGCAAGTTCGTCGCAGATCGGTATAAGGTGGGTCGTTGGGCCGTGTTTTATGCTACAAATTGCTACGTCGCAGATTTGCATACGGCGAATAGAAGCGGAGTTATAGTTGTTTATATCTGTGAGGCCATGAATCACCATTGACGGCCGGATTGCTTTCCACTCGAAACGATCGATGTTTGACAAAACTATGCAAGTTCGTCGCAGATCGGTATAAGGTGGGTGGTTGGGCCGTGTTTTATGCTACAAATTGCTCGTCGCAGATTTGCATACGGCGAATAGAAGCGGATTTATAGTTGTTTATATCTGTGAGGCCATGAATCACCATTGACGGCCGGATTGCCTACCACTCGAAACGATCGATGTTTGACGAAACTATACAAGTACGTCGCAGATCGGCATGAGGTGGGTCGATGTGTCGTGTTTTAAGCTACAAATTCCTATGTCGCAGATTTGCATTCGACGAATAGAAGCGGAGTTATAGTTGTTTATATCTGTGAGGCCGTGAATCACCATTGACGGCCGGATTCCCTACCACTCGAAACGATCGACGTTTGACGAAACTATGCAAGTTCGTCGCAGATCGGCACAAGGTGGGTCGATGTGACGTGTTTTAAGCTACAAATTGCTATGTCGCAGATTTGCATTCGACGAATAGAAGCGGAGTTATAGTTGTTTATATCTGTGAGGCCATGAATCACCATTGACGGCCGGATTCCCTACCACTCGAAACGATCGACGTTTGACGAAACCATGCAAGTTCGTCGCAGATCGGCACAAGGTGGGTCGATGTGACGTGTTTTAAGCTACAAATTGCTATGTCGCAGATTCGCATACGACGAATAGAAGCGGAGTTATAGTTGTTTATATCTGTGAGGCGGTGAATCACCATTGACGGCCGGATTCCCTACCACTCGAAACGATCGACGTTTGACGAAACCATGCAAGTTCGTCGCGGATCGGCCGAAGGTGGGTCGATGTGACGTGTTTTAAGCTACAAATTGCTATGTCGCATATTCGCATACGACGAATAGAAGCGGAGTTATTGTTGTTTATATCTGTGAGGCCATGAATCACCATTGACGGCCGGATTGCCTACCACTTGAAACGATCGATGTTTGACGAAACTATGCAAGTTCGTCGCAGATCGGCACAACGTGGGTCGATGTGACGTGTTTTAAGCTACAAATTGCTATGTCGCAGATTTGCATTCGACGAATAGAAGCGGAGTTATAGTTGTTTATATCTGTGAGGCCATGAATCACCATTGACGGCCGGATTCCCTACCACTCGAAACGATCGACGTTTGACGAAACCATGCAAGTTCGTCGCAGATCGGCAGAAGGTGGGTCGATGCGACGTGTTTTAAGCTACAAATTGCTATGTCGCAGATTTGCATTCGACGAATAGAAGCGGAGTTATAGTTGTTTACATCTGTGAGGCCATGAATCACCATTGACGGCCGGATTCCCTACCACTCGAAACGATCGACGTTTGACGAAACCATGCAAGTTCGTCGCAGATCGGCAGAAGGTGGGTCGATGTGACGTGTTTTAAGCTACAAATTTCTATGTCGCATATTCGCATACGACGAATAGAAGCGGAGTTATTGTTGTTTATATCTGTGAGGCCATGAATCACCATTGACGGCCGGATTGCCTACCACTCGAAACGATCGATGTTTGACGAAACCATGCAAGTTCGTCGCAGATCGGCGCAAGGTGGTTCGATGTGACGTGTTTTAAGCTACAAATTGCTATGTCGCAGATTTGCATTCGACGAATAGAAGCGGAGTTATAGTTGTTTATATCTGTGAGGCCATGAATCACCATTGACGGCCGGATTGCTTTCCACTCGAAACGATCGATGTTGGACGAAACTATGCAAGTTCGTCGCAGATCGGTATAAGGTGGGTCGTTGGGACGTGTTTTATGTTACAAATTGCTACGTCGCAGATTTGCATACGGCGAATAGAAGCGGAGTTATAGTTGTTTATATCTGTGAGGCCATGAATCACCATTGACGGCCGGATTGCTTTCCACTCGAAACGATCGATGTTTGACAAAACTATGCAAGTTCGTCGCAGATCGGTATAAGGTGGGTGGTTGGGCCGTGTTTTATGCTACAAATTGCTCGTCGCAGATTTGCATACGGCGAATAGAAGCGGAGTTATAGTTGTTTATATCTGTGAGGCCATGAATCACCATTGACGGCCGGATTGCCTACCACTCGAAACGATCGATGTTTGACGAAACTATACAAGTACGTCGCAGATCGGCATGAGGTGGGTCGATGTGTCGTGTTTTAAGCTACAAATTGCTATGTCGCAGATTTGCATTCGACGAATAGAAGCGGAGTTATAGTTGTTTATATCTGTGAGGCCATGAATCACCATTGCCGGCCGGATTCCCTACCACTCGAAACGATCGACGTTTGACGAAACCATGCAAGTTCGTCGCAGGCAGAAGGTGGGTCGATGTGACGTGTTTTAAGCTACAAATTGCTATGTCGCAGATTTGCATTCGACGAATAGAAGCGGAGTTATAGTTGTTTACATCTGTGAGGCCATGAATCACCATTGACGGCCGGATTCCCTACCACTCGAAACGATCGACGTTTGACGAAACCATGCAAGTTCGTCGCAGATCGGCACAAGGTGGGTCGATGTGACGTGTTTTAAGCTACAAATTTCTATGTCGCATATTCGCATACGACGAATAGAAGCGGAGTTATTGTTGTTTATATCTGTGAGGCCATGAATCACCATTGACGGCCGGATTGCCTACCACTCGAAACGATCGATGTTTGACGAAACCATGCAAGTTCGTCGCAGATCGGCGCAAGGTGGTTCGATGTGACGTGTTTTAAGCTACAAATTGCTATGTCGCAGATTTGCATTCGACGAATAGAAGCGGAGTTATAGTTGTTTATATCTGTGAGGCCATGAATCACCATTGACGGCCGGATTGCTTTCCACTCGAAACGATCGATGTTGGACGAAACTATGCAAGTTCGTCGCAGATCGGTATAAGGTGGGTCGTTGGGACGTGTTTTATGCTACAAATTGCTACGTCGCAGATTTGCATACGGCGAATAGAAGCGGAGTTATAGTTGTTTATATCTGTGAGGCCATGAATCACCATTGACGGCCGGATTGCTTTCCACTCGAAACGATCGATGTTTGACAAAACTATGCAAGTTCGTCGCAGATCGGTATAAGGTGGGTGGTTGGGCCGTGTTTTATGCTACAAATTGCTCGTCGCAGATTTGCATACGGCGAATAGAAGCGGAGTTATAGTTGTTTATATCTGTGAGGCCATGAATCACCATTGACGGCCGGATTGCCTACCACTCGAAACGATCGATGTTTGACGAAACTATACAAGTACGTCGCAGATCGGCATGAGGTGGGTCGATGTGTCGTGTTTTAAGCTACAAATTGCTATGTCGCAGATTTGCATTCGACGAATAGAAGCGGAGTTATAGTTGTTTATATCTGTGAGGCCATGAATCACCATTGCCGGCCGGATTCCCTACCACTCGAAACGATCGACGTTTGACGAAACCATGCAAGTTCGTCGCAGGCAGAAGGTGGGTCGATGTGACGTGTTTTAAGCTACAAATTGCTATGTCGCATATTAGCATTCGACGAATAGAAGCGGAGTTATAGTTGTTTACATCTGTGAGGCCATGAATCACCATTGACGGCCGGATTCCCTACCACTCGAAACGATCGACGTTTGACGAAACCATGCAAGTTCGTCGCAGATCGGCAGAAGGTGGGTCGATGTGACGTGTTTTAAGCTACAAATTTCTATGTCGCATATTCGCATACGACGAATAGAAGCGGAGTTATTGTTGTTTATATCTGTGAGGCCATGAATCACCATTGACGGCCGGATTGCCTACCACTCGAAACGATCGATGTTTGACGAAACCATGCAAGTTCGTCGCAGATCGGCGCAAGGTGGTTCGATGTGACGTGTTTTAAGCTACAAATTGCTATGTCGCAGATTTGCATTCGACGAATAGAAGCGGAGTTATAGTTGTTTATATCTGTGAGGCCATGAATCACCATTGACGGCCGGATTGCTTTCCACTCGAAACGATCGATGTTGGACGAAACTATGCAAGTTCGTCGCAGATCGGTATAAGGTGGGTCGTTGGGCCGTGTTTTATGCTACAAATTGCTACGTCGCAGATTTGCATACGGCGAATAGAAGCGGAGTTATAGTTGTTTATATCTGTGAGGCCATGAATCACCATTGACGGCCGGATTGCTTTCCACTCGAAACGATCGATGTTTGACAAAACTATGCAAGTTCGTCGCAGATCGGTATAAGGTGGGTGGTTGGGCCGTGTTTTATGCTACAAATTGCTCGTCGCAGATTTGCATACGGCGAATAGAAGCGGAGTTATAGTTGTTTATATCTGTGAGGCCATGAATCACCATTGACGGCCGGATTGCCTACCACTCGAAACGATCGATGTTTGACGAAACTATACAAGTACGTCGCAGATCGGCATGAGGTGGGTCGATGTGTCGTGTTTTAAGCTACAAATTGCTATGTCGCAGATTTGCATTCGACGAATAGAAGCGGAGTTATAGTTGTTTATATCTGTGAGGCCGTGAATCACCATTGACGGCCGGATTCCCTACCACTCGAAACGATCGACGTTTGACGAAACTATGCAAGTTCGTCGCAGATCGGCACAAGGTGGGTCGATGTGACGTGTTTTAAGCTACAAATTGCTATGTCGCAGATTTGCATTCGACGAATAGCAGCGGAGTTATAGTTGTTTATATCTGTGAGGCCATGAATCACCATTGACGGCCGGATTCCCTACCACTCGAAACGATCGACGTTTGACGAAACCATGCAAGTTCGTCGCAGATCGGCACAAGGTGGGTCGATGTGACGTGTTTTAAGCTACAAATTGCTATGTCGCAGATTCGCATACGACGAATAGAAGCGGAGTTATAGTTGTTTATATCTGTGAGGCCATGAATCGCCATTGACTACCGGATTGCCTACCACTCGAAACGATCGACGTTTGACGAAACTATACAAGTACGTCGCAGATCGGCATGAGGTGGGTCGATGTGTCGTGTTTTAAGCTACAAATTGCTATGCCGCAGATTTGCATTAGACGAATAGAAGCGGAGTTATAGTTGTTTATATATGTGAGGCCGTGAATCACCATTGACGGCCGGATTCCCTACCACTCGAAACTATCGACGTTTGACGAAACCATGCAAGTTCGTCGCGGATCGGCCGAAGGTGGGTCGATGTGACGTGTTTTAAGCTACAAATTGCTATGTCGCATATTCGCATACGACGAATAGAAGCGGAGTTATTGTTGTTTATATCTGTGAGGCCATGAATCACCATTGACGGCCGGATTGCCTACCACTTGAAACGATCGATGTTTGACGAAACTATGCAAGTTCGTCGCAGATCGGCACAACGTGGGTCGATGTGACGTGTTTTAAGCTACAAATTGCTATGTCGCAGATTTGTATTCGACGAATAGAAGCGGAGTTATAGTTGTTTATATCTGTGAGGCCATGAATCACCATTGACGGCCGGATTCCCTACCACTCGAAACGATCGACGTTTGACGAAACCATGCAAGTTCGTCGCAGATCGGCAGAAGGTGGGTCGATGTGACGTGTTTTAAGCTACAAATTGCTATGTCGCAGATTTGCATTCGACGAATAGAAGCGGAGTTATAGTTGTTTACATCTGTGAGGCCATGAATCACCATTGACGGCCGGATTCCCTACCACTCGAAACGATCGACGTTTGACGAAACCATGCAAGTTCGTCGCAGATCGGCAGAAGGTGGGTCGATGTGACGTGTTTTAAGCTACAAATTTCTATGTCGCATATTCGCATACGACGAATAGAAGCGGAGTTATTGTTGTTTATATCTGTGAGGCCATGAATCACCATTGACGGCCGGATTGCCTACCACTCGAAACGATCGATGTTTGACGAAACCATGCAAGTTCGTCGCAGATCGGCGCAAGGTGGTTCGATGTGACGTGTTTTAAGCTACAAATTGCTATGTCGCAGATTTGCATTCGACGAATAGAAGCGGAGTTATAGTTGTTTATATCTGTGAGGCCATGAATCACCATTGACGGCCGGATTGCTTTCCACTCGAAACGATCGATGTTGGACGAAACTATGCAAGTTCGTCGCAGATCGGTATAAGGTGGGTCGTTGGGCCGTGTTTTATGCTACAAATTGCTACGTCGCAGATTTGCATACGGCGAATAGAAGCGGAGTTATAGTTGTTTATATCTGTGAGGCCATGAATCACCATTGACGGCCGGATTGCTTTCCACTCGAAACGATCGATGTTTGACAAAACTATGCAAGTTCGTCGCAGATCGGTATAAGGTGGGTGGTTGGGCCGTGTTTTATGCTACAAATTGCTATGTCGCAGATTTGCATTCGACGAATAGAAGCGGAGTTATAGTTGTTTATATCTGTGAGGCCATGAATCACCATTGACGGCCGGATTGCTTTCCACTCGAAACGATCGATGTTGGACGAAACTATGCAAGTTCGTCGCAGATCGGTATAAGGTGGGTCGTTGGGCCGTGTTTTATGCTACAAATTGCTACGTCGCAGATTTGCATACGGCGAATAGAAGCGGAGTTATAGTTGTTTATATCTGTGAGGCCATGAATCACCATTGACGGCCGGATTGCTTTCCACTCGAAACGATCGATGTTTGACAAAACTATGCAAGTTCGTCGCAGATCGGTATAAGGTGGGTGGTTGGGCCGTGTTTTATGCTACAAATTGCTCGTCGCAGATTTGCATACGGCGAATAGAAGCGGAGTTATAGTTGTTTATATCTGTGAGGCCATGAATCACCATTGACGGCCGGATTGCCTACCACTCGAAACGATCGATGTTTGACGAAACTATACAAGTACGTCGCAGATCGGCATGAGGTGGGTCGATGTGTCGTGTTTTAAGCTACAAATTGCTATGTCGCAGATTTGCATTCGACGAATAGAAGCGGAGTTATAGTTGTTTATATCTGTGAGGCCATGAATCACCATTGACGGCCGGATTCCCTACCACTCGAAACGATCGACGTTTGACGAATCCATGCAAGTTCGTCGCAGGCAGAAGGTGGGTCGATGTGACGTGTTTTAAGCTACAAATTGCTATGTCGCAGATTTGCATTCGACGAATAGAAGCGGAGTTATAGTTGTTTACATCTGTGAGGCCATGAATCACCATTGACGGCCGGATTCCCTACCACTCGAAACGATCGACGTTTGACGAAACCATGCAAGTTCGTCGCAGATCGGCAGAAGGTGGGTCGATGTGACGTGTTTTAAGCTACAAATTTCTATGTCGCATATTCGCATACGACGAATAGAAGCGGAGTTATTGTTGTTTATATCTGTGAGGCCATGAATCACCATTGACGGCCGGATTGCCTACCACTCGAAACGATCGATGTTTGACGAAACCATGCAAGTTCGTCGCAGATCGGCGCAAGGTGGTTCGATGTGACGTGTTTTAAGCTACAAATTGCTATGTCGCAGATTTGCATTCGACGAATAGAAGCGGAGTTATAGTTGTTTATATCTGTGAGGCCATGAATCACCATTGACGGCCGGATTGCTTTCCACTCGAAACGATCGATGTTGGACGAAACTATGCAAGTTCGTCGCAGATCGGTATAAGGTGGGTCGTTGGGCCGTGTTTTATGCTACAAATTGCTACGTCGCAGATTTGCATACGGCGAATAGAAGCGGAGTTATAGTTGTTTATATCTGTGAGGCCATGAATCACCATTGACGGCCGGATTGCTTTCCACTCGAAACGATCGATGTTTGACAAAACTATGCAAGTTCGTCGCAGATCGGTATAAGGTGGGTGGTTGGGCCGTGTTTTATGCTACAAATTGCTCGTCGCAGATTTGCATACGGCGAATAGAAGCGGAGTTATAGTTGTTTATATCTGTGAGGCCATGAATCACCATTGACGGCCGGATTGCCTACCACTCGAAACGATCGACGTTTGACGAAACTATGCAAGTTCATCGCAGATCGGCACAAGGTGGTTCGATGTGGCGTGTTTTAAGCTACAAATTGCTATGTCGCGTATTCGCATACGACGAATAGAAGCGGAGTTATTGTTGTTTATATCTGTGAGGCCATGAATCAACATTGACGGCCGGATTTCTTTCCACTCGAAACGATCGATGTTTGACAAAACTATGCAAGTTCGTCGCAGATCGGTATAAGGTGGGTGGTTGGGCCGTGTTTTATGCTACAAATTGCTATGTCGCAGATTTGCATTCGACGAATAGAAGCGGAGTTATAGTTGTTTATATCAGTGAGACCGTGAATCACCATTGACGGCCGGATTCCCTACCACTCGAAACGATCGACGTTTGACGAAACCATGCAAGTTCGTCGCAGATCGGCAGAAGGTGGGTCGATGTGACGTGTTTTAAGCTACAAATTGCTATGTCGCATATTCTCATACGACGAATAGAAGCGGAGTTATTGTTGTTTATATCTGTGAGGCCATGAATCACCATTGACGGCCGGATTGCCTACCACTCGAAACGATCGATGTTTGACGAAACTATGCAAGTTCGTCGCAGATCGGCCCAAGGTGGTTCGATGTGACGTGTTTTAAGCTACAAACTGCTATGTCGCAGATTTGCATTCGACGAATATAAGCGGAGTTATTGTTGTTTCTATCTGTGAGGCCATGAATCACCATTGACGGCCGGATTGCCTACCACTCGAAACGATCGATGTTTGACGAAACTATGCAAGTTCGTCGCAGATCGGCCCAAGGTGGTTCGATGTGACGTGTTTTAAGCTACAAATTGCTATGTCGCAGATTTGCATTCGACGAATAGAAGCGGAGTTATAGTTGTTTATATCTGTGAGGCCATGAATCACCGTTGACGGCCGGATTGCTTTCCACTCGAAACGATCGATGTTTGACAAAACTATGCAAGTTCGTCGCAGATCGGCACAAGTTGGGTCGATGTGACGTGTTTTAAGCTAAAAATTGCTATGTCGCAGATTTGCATTCGACGAATAGAAGCGGAGTTATAGTTGTTTATATCTGTCAGGCCATGAATCACCATTGACGGCCGGATTGCTTTCCACTCGAAACGATCGATGTTTGACAAAACTATGCAAGTTCGTCGCAGATCGGTATAAGGTGGGTGGTTGGGCCGTGTTTTATGCTACAAATTGCTCGTCGCAGATTTGCATACGGCGAATAGAAGCGGAGTTATAGTTGTTTATATCTGTGAGGCCATGAATCACCATTGACGGCCGGATTGCCTACCACTCGAAACGATCGATGTTTGACGAAACTATACAAGTACGTCGCAGATCGGCATGAGGTGGGTCGATGTGTCGTGTTTTAAGCTACAAATTGCTATGTCGCAGATTTGCATTCGACGAATAGAAGCGGAGTTATAGTTGTTTATATCTGTGAGGCCATGAATCACCATTGACGGCCGGATTCCCTACCACTCGAAACGATCGACGTTTGACGAATCCATGCAAGTTCGTCGCAGGCAGAAGGTGGGTCGATGTGACGTGTTTTAAGCTACAAATTGCTATGTCGCAGATTTGCATTCGACGAATAGAAGCGGAGTTATAGTTGTTTACATCTGTGAGGCCATGAATCACCATTGACGGCCGGATTCCCTACCACTCGAAACGATCGACGTTTGACGAAACCATGCAAGTTCGTCGCAGATCGGCAGAAGGTGGGTCGATGTGACGTGTTTTAAGCTACAAATTTCTATGTCGCATATTCGCATACGACGAATAGAAGCGGAGTTATTGTTGTTTATATCTGTGAGGCCATGAATCACCATTGACGGCCGGATTGCCTACCACTCGAAACGATCGATGTTTGACGAAACCATGCAAGTTCGTCGCAGATCGGCGCAAGGTGGTTCGATGTGACGTGTTTTAAGCTACAAATTGCTATGTCGCAGATTTGCATTCGACGAATAGAAGCGGAGTTATAGTTGTTTATATCTGTGAGGCCATGAATCACCATTGACGGCCGGATTGCTTTCCACTCGAAACGATCGATGTTGGACGAAACTATGCAAGTTCGTCGCAGATCGGTATAAGGTGGGTCGTTGGGCCGTGTTTTATGCTACAAATTGCTACGTCGCAGATTTGCATACGGCGAATAGAAGCGGAGTTATAGTTGTTTATATCTGTGAGGCCATGAATCACCATTGACGGCCGGATTGCTTTCCACTCGAAACGATCGATGTTTGACAAAACTATGCAAGTTCGTCGCAGATCGGTATAAGGTGGGTGGTTGGGCCGTGTTTTATGCTACAAATTGCTCGTCGCAGATTTGCATACGGCGAATAGAAGCGGAGTTATAGTTGTTTATATCTGTGAGGCCATGAATCACCATTGACGGCCGGATTGCCTACCACTCGAAACGATCGACGTTTGACGAAACTATGCAAGTTCATCGCAGATCGGCACAAGGTGGTTCGATGTGGCGTGTTTTAAGCTACAAATTGCTATGTCGCGTATTCGCATACGACGAATAGAAGCGGAGTTATTGTTGTTTATATCTGTGAGGCCATGAATCAACATTGACGGCCGGATTTCTTTCCACTCGAAACGATCGATGTTTGACAAAACTATGCAAGTTCGTCGCAGATCGGTATAAGGTGGGTGGTTGGGCCGTGTTTTATGCTACAAATTGCTATGTCGCAGATTTGCATTCGACGAATAGAAGCGGAGTTATAGTTGTTTATATCAGTGAGACCGTGAATCACCATTGACGGCCGGATTCCCTACCACTCGAAACGATCGACGTTTGACGAAACCATGCAAGTTCGTCGCAGATCGGCAGAAGGTGGGTCGATGTGACGTGTTTTAAGCTACAAATTGCTATGTCGCATATTCGCATACGACGAATAGAAGCGGAGTTATTGTTGTTTATATCTGTGAGGCCATGAATCACCATTGACGGCCGGATTGCCTACCACTCGAAACGATCGATGTTTGACGAAACTATGCAAGTTCGTCGCAGATCGGCCCAAGGTGGTTCGATGTGACGTGTTTTAAGCTACAAACTGCTATGTCGCAGATTTGCATTCGACGAATATAAGCGGAGTTATTGTTGTTTCTATCTGTGAGGCCATGAATCACCATTGACGGCCGGATTGCCTACCACTCGAAACGATCGATGTTTGACGAAACTATGCAAGTTCGTCGCAGATCGGCCCAAGGTGGTTCGATGTGACGTGTTTTAAGCTACAAATTGCTATGTCGCAGATTTGCATTCGACGAATAGAAGCGGAGTTATAGTTGTTTATATCTGTGAGGCCATGAATCACCGTTGACGGCCGGATTGCCTACCACTCGAAACGATCGATGTTTGACGAAACTATGCAAGTTCGTCGCAGATCGGCACAAGGTGGTTCGATGTGGCGTGTTTTAAGCTACAAATTGCTATGTCGCATATTCGCATACGACGAATAGAAGCGGAGTTATTGTTGTTTATATCTGTGAGGCCATGAATCACCATTGACGGCCGGATTGCCTACCACTCGAAACGATCGACATTTGACGAAACTATGCAAGTTCGTCGCAGATCGGCACAAGGTGGTTCGATGTGGCGTGTTCTAAGCTACAAATTGCTATGTCGCATATTCGCATACGACGAATAGAAGCGGAGTTATTGTTGTTTATATCTGTGAGGCCATGAATCACCATTGACGGCCGGATTGCTTTCCACTCGAAACGATCGATGTTTGACAAAACTATGCAAGTTCGTCGCAGATCGGTATAAGGTGGATTGTTGGGGCGTGTTTTATGCTACAAATTGCTATGTCGCAGATTTGCATACAACGAATAGAAGCGGAGTTATTGTTGTTTATATCTGTGAGGCCATGAATCACCAATGACGGCCGGATTGCCTACCACTCGAAACGATCGATGTTTGACGAAACTATGCAAGTTCGTCGCAGATCGGCACAAGGTGGGTCGATGTGACGTGTTTTAAGCTACAAATTGCTATGTCGCAGATTTGCATTCGACGAATAGAAGCGGAGTTATAGTTGTTTACATCTGTGAGGCCATGAATCACCATTGACGGCCGGATTCCATACCACTCGAAACGATCGACGTTTGACGAAACCATGCAAGTTCGTCGCAGATCGGCAGAAGGTGGGTCGATGTGACGTGTTTTAAGCTACAAATTGCTATGTCGCATATTCGCATACGACGAGTAGAAGCGGAGTTATTGTTGTTTTTATCTGTGAGGCCATGAATCACCATTGACGGCCGGATTGCCTACCACTCGAAACGATCGATGTTTGACGAAACCATGCAAGTTCGTCGCAGATCGGCGCAAGGTGGTTCGATGTGACGTGTTTTAAGCTACAAATTGCTATGTCGCAGATTTGCAATCGACGAATAGAAGCGGAGTTATAGTTGTTTATATCTGTGAGGCCATGAATCACCATTGACGGCCGGATTGCCTACCACTGGAAACGATCGATGTTTGACAAAACTATGCAAGTTCATCGCAGATCGGCAGAAGGTGGGTCGATGTGACGTGTTTTAAGCTACAAATTGCTATGTCGCATATTCGCATACGACGAATAGAAGCGGAGTTATTGTTGTTTATATCTGTGAGGCCATGAATCACCATTGACGGCCGGATTGCTTTCCACTCGAAACGATCGATGTTGGACGAAACTATGCAAGTTCGTCGCAGATCGGTATAAGGTGGGTCGTTGGGCCGTGTTTTATGCTACAAATTGCTACGTCGCAGATTTGCATACGGCGAATAGAAGCGGAGTTATAGTTGTTTACATCTGTGAGGCCATGAATCACCATTGACGGCCGGATTGCTTTCCACTCGAAACGATCGATGTTTGACAAAACTATGCAAGTTCGTCGCAGATCGGTATAAGGTGGTTCGTTGGGGCGTGTTTTATGCTACATATTGCTATGTCGCAGATTTGCATTCGACGAATAGAAGCGGAGTTATTGTTGTTTATATCTGTGAGGCCATGAATCAACATTGACGGCCGGATTTCTTTCCACTCGAAACGATCGATGTTTGACAAAACTATGCAAGTTCTTCGCAGATCGGTATAAGGTGGGTGGTTGGGCCGTGTTTTATGCTACAAATTGCTATGTCGCAGATTTGCATTCGACGAATAGAAGCGGAGTTATAGTTGTTTATATCAGTGAGACCGTGAATCACCATTGACGGCCGGATTCCCTACCACTCGAAACGATCGACGTTTGACGAAACCATGCAAGTTCGTCGCAGATCGGCAGAAGGTGGGTCGATGTGACGTGTTTTAAGCTACAAATTGCTATGTCGCATATTCGCATACGACGAATAGAAGCGGAGTTATTGTTGTTTATATCTGTGAGGCCATGAATCACCATTGACGGCCGGATTGCCTACCACTCGAAACGATCGATGTTTGACGAAACTATGCAAGTTCGTCGCAGATCGGCCCAAGGTGGATCGATGTGACGTGTTTTAAGCTACAAACTGCTATGTCGCAGATTTGCATTCGACGAATATAAGCGGAGTTATTGTTGTTTCTATCTGTGAGGCCATGAATCACCATTGACGGCCGGATTGCCTACCACTCGAAACGATCGATGTTTGACGAAACTATGCAAGTTCGTCGCAGATCGGCCCAAGGTGGTTCGATGTGACGTGTTTTAAGCTACAAATTGCTATGTCGCAGATTTGCATTCGACGAATAGAAGCGGAGTTATAGTTGTTTATATCTGTGAGGCCATGAATCACCGTTGACGGCCGGATTGCCTACCACTCGAAACGATCGATGTTTGACGAAACTATGCAAGTTCGTCGCAGATCGGCACAAGGTGGTTCGATGTGGCGTGTTTTAAGCTACAAATTGCTATGTCGCATATTCGCATACGACGAATAGAAGCGGAGTTATTGTTGTTTATATCTGTGAGGCCATGAATCACCATTGACGGCCGGATTGCCTACCACTCGAAACGATCGACATTTGACGAAACTATGCAAGTTCGTCGCAGATCGGCACAAGGTGGTTCGATGTGGCGTGTTCTAAGCTACAAATTGCTATGTCGCATATTCGCATACGACGAATAGAAGCGGAGTTATTGTTGTTTATATCTGTGAGGCCATGAATCACCATTGACGGCCGGATTGCTTTCCACTCGAAACGATCGATGTTTGACAAAACTATGCAAGTTCGTCGCAGATCGGTATAAGGTGGATTGTTGGGGCGTGTTTTATGCTACAAATTGCTATGTCGCAGATTTGCATACAACGAATAGAAGCGGAGTTATTGTTGTTTATATCTGTGAGGCCATGAATCACCAATGACGGCCGGATTGCCTACCACTCGAAACGATCGATGTTTGACGAAACTATGCAAGTTCGTCGCAGATCGGCACAAGGTGGGTCGATGTGACGTGTTTTAAGCTACAAATTGCTATGTCGCAGATTTGCATTCGACGAATAGAAGCGGAGTTATAGTTGTTTACATCTGTGAGGCCATGAATCACCATTGACGGCCGGATTCCCTACCACTCGAAACGATCGACGTTTGACGAAACCATGCAAGTTCGTCGCAGATCGGCAGAAGGTGGGTCGATGTGACGTGTTTTAAGCTACAAATTGCTATGTCGCATATTCGCATACGACGAGTAGAAGCGGAGTTATTGTTGTTTTTATCTGTGAGGCCATGAATCACCATTGACGGCCGGATTGCCTACCACTCGAAACGATCGATGTTTGACGAAACCATGCAAGTTCGTCGCAGATCGGCGCAAGGTGGTTCGATGTGACGTGTTTTAAGCTACAAATTGCTATGTCGCAGATTTGCAATCGACGAATAGAAGCGGAGTTATAGTTTTTTATATCTGTGAGGCCATGAATCACCATTGACGGCCGGATTGCTATCCACTCGAAACGATCGATGTTGGACGAAACTATGCAAGTTCGTCGCAGATCGGTATAAGGTGGGTCGTTGGGCCGTGTTTTATGCTACAAATTGCTACGTCGCAGATTTGCATACGGCGAATAGAAGCGGAGTTATAGTTGTTTATATCTGTGAGGCCATGAATCACCGTTGACGGCCGGATTGCTTTCCACTCCAAACGATCGATGTTTGACAAAACTATGCAAGTTCGTCGCAGATCGGTATAAGGTGGGTGGTTGGGCCGTGTTTTATGCTACAAATTGCTCGTCGCATATTTGCATACGGCGAATAGAAGCGGAGTTATAGTTGTTTATATCTGTGAGGCCATTAATCACCATTGACGGCCGGATTGCCTACCACTCGAAACGATCGATGTTTGACGAAACTATGCAAGTTCGTCGCAGATCGGCACAAGGTGGTTCGATGTGACGTGTTTTAAGCTACAAATTGCTATGTCGCAGATTTGCATTCGACGAATAGAAGCGGAGTTATAGTTGTTTATATCTGTCAGGCCATGAATCACCATTGACGGCCGGATTGCTTTCCACTCGAAACGATCGATGTTTGACAAAACTATGCAAGTTCGTCGCAGGTCGATATAAGGTGGTTCGTTGGGGCGTGTTTTAAGCTACAAATTGCTAGGTCGCAGATTCGCATACGACGAATAGAAGCGGAGTTATAGTTGTTTATATCTGTCAGGCCATGAATCACCATTGACGGCCGGATGGCTTTCCACTCGAAACGATCGATGTTTGACAAAACTATGCAAGTTCGTCGCAGATCGGCAGAAGGTGGGTCGATGTGACGTGTTTTAAGCTACAAATTGCTATGTCGCATATTCGCATACGACGAATAGAAGCGGAGTTATTGTTGTTTATATCTGTGAGGCCATGAATCACCATTGACGGCCGGATTGCTTTCCACTCGAAACGATCGATGTTGGACGAAACTATGCAAGTTCGTCGCAGATCGGTATAAGGTGGATCGTTGGACCGTGTTTTATGCTACAAATTGCTACGTCGCAGATTTGCATACGGCGAATAGAAGCGGAGTTATAGTTGTTTATATCTGTGAGGCCATGAATCACCATTGACGGCCGGATTGCTTTCCACTCGAAACGATCGATGTTGGACGAAACTATGCAAGTTCGTCGCAGATCGGTATAAGGTGGGTCGTTGGGCTGTGTTTTATGCTACAAATTTCTACGTCGCAGATTTGCATACGGCGAATAGAAGCGGAGTTATAGTTGTTTATATCTGTGAGGCCATGAATCACCATTGACGGCCGGATTGCCTACCACTCGAAACGATCGATGTTTGACGAAACTATGCAAGTTCGTCGCAGATCGGCACAAGGTGGGTCGATGTGACGTGTTTTAAGCTACAAATTGCTATGTCGCATATTCGCATACGACGAATAGAAGCGGAGTTATTGTTGTTTATATCTGTGAGGCCATGAATCACCATTGACGGCCGGATTGCTTTCCACTCGAAACGATCGATGTTGGACGAAACTATGCAAGTTCGTCGCAGATCGGTATAAGGTGGATCGTTGGACCGTGTTTTATGCTACAAATTGCTACGTCGCAGATTTGCATACGGCGAATAGAAGCGGAGTTATAGTTGTTTATATCTGTGAGGCCATGAATCACCATTGACGGCCGGATTGCCTACCACTCGAAACGATCGACGTTTGACGAAACTATTGTTGGAAGAAATCGCTAGCGCCACCTCCACACGCCTTTGGGAGCCCGCCGCTGTCTCCCGAGTCCCAGGTCGCGCTGCGTGGCGAGGGTTAGCGCGAAGTCCCGCCAAAGACGCGCGCTCACCGTTTGACTGCCGTCACCCCTCCGCCTCTCTCGCTCTATCGCCTAGCCGGATCAGCCGTTGGAGGCTACCGTTTGGTTTTGAAAATCTCACCGGTAGATGCTTCTTTTCCTCCCCCCTGAAATACTATATAAGGAGCTCGCGGTCAGGCGGAGGGGTCTTGCTTTCAGTCTGTGTTGCTACAGTTACTGTATTATTGCCTTTGCTGAATATCTCGCTTTTCCTTTGCTGAACTTTGCTGTGCGTTTTATTGTTTCTGTACTTTTTGACATTCTTGCTTTGTGTGTATAATTATAATTGCTTATTTGCTGTGCTGTGCTGTTTGTGACAATAAACCGTTTTGTGTTCTGTTAAAACTGAGTGTGTTTGTGACCTTCAAAGACCGTTGCAAATCCACTGTCCCCGTTAGCTACTTTTCAAACATTATTGGTCCTTCGAGCCGGATATTTTTGCTTTATTAGTGCGGTATCTTAGCGAACGAGTGGATTGAAATGGAGCAATTAATAATGTCGCAGCGCACGTTGTACACGCGCATTACTCGGACCTGGGACAATGTAAAAAAGGTCGGGACCGCGAAAATTACGTTGGACTACGTGCGCACCACGCTGGGATTGCTGGATGATAAATGGAGAGCATTTGAATCCCAACATAATGCGCTCCTGCTAGAGCATTCCGAGGCTCTACTGAAAACAGAGTATTGGAAAGATGATCTTTTAGGGCAGGCGGAGGTCGCGTACACGCAACAGCGATCCCACCTCATGGGCGTGGAGCGCCAGCTTAAGGATCAAGCGCCGGTTGCAGCAGCCGCCAAACCTGATGCAGGAAGTCAGAGTGCTCAATTTCCGAAAATAGATCTTCCAGTCTTCAGCGGTCGATTTGAGGATTGGCCGGCATTCCGGGACTTGTTCAAATCTATGGTGGTAGATGAGCCCCAGCTTCCTAAGGTTAGGAAGCTACATTACTTGAAGACGTCCGTGGCAGGGGATGCAGGGAGCCTGATCAAAAATCTTCCTTCCACGGCCGAAAACTTCGAACGCGCTTGGGCTACCCTGGAGGAGCATTTTGATAATAAGCGGTTGCTGGTGAGGTCGTATCTCACGGCATTTACAGATTTGCCGAAGATGCGCCCTCGGTCCTCACAGGACCTACGCAAAATCTTTCACGGCGCTCTTAACACGCTGAGCGCCATGAAGGGCATAGGAAGGCCCATTTTCGAGGGCGAAGATTTGTTCGTGCATCTTGTGGTGAATTTATTAGATGGCGACACGAGGCGCGAGTGGGATCGCACGCTGCGGAAGTCGTCAGAGCCAGCTGGGTTCGACGACCTCCACGCGTTTCTCAAGGAGCAGCTGACGTCAGAGGAAGCTCTGAGACAAAGGACGGATCAGCTGAGTGAGAACAACAACGGGGCGAAGCAAACGTCAACACGCGCTCCAACGGTCCCTCGGCGCGCACCGGTCGTCAGGCTCGCACAAACTCAATCGAGACAGAGGGACCCCGAAGGGTCGTGCCCCTTGTGCAAGGGGCCACACTTTGTGATAAATTGCGAGCTGTATATCAGGAAAACTCCCCAAGAACGCAAGGAGGTTGCAACGCATAACTCACGCTGTTTTAATTGCTTCGGACGTCATCAAGTGGGAGCGTGCCAATCCAGTAAAAATTGTCGCAAATGCTCAGGGCGTCATCACACCTCGCTACATGACGCCTTCGGCACATCCTCCCAACCACCCACACCAGCAGAGTCATCGGCCACTGTAAGGGTGACCTCGGAGGGTCCCGGAGCTCGAGGGTCGCTGCTGTTGTCAACGGCAAGAGTTTGGGTGAAGGACAGAGTGGGCTGCGACCACGCTGTCCGCGTGATGCTGGATCGGGGAGCAGACGTGACGCTGGTAGCGGAATCTCTCGCACAACGCCTCCGCCTCCCACGATCGTCAGCCGCAATTGGAATTCTCGACGCCATGGAACAGCAGTCAGGAGTTTCACGCGGCCGCGTCACACTCGCCATTGCCGCTCATGACAAAAAGGCAGAAATTACTGTATACGCTCTCGTGGTACCCCGCCTGTCAGCATACAATGGGCTCACGGTCCCAAATGACAGCCCGCTACTGCATTTGCTGGGGCTCACACTTGCAGACCCTGATTGGCGTAATCATGATCCTGTGGAGGTAGTGCTTGGAGCAGACGTGTGTGCCTTAATAGCCCTGGCCGGTTCGAGGTTCGGCAGTCCACAGGAGCCGATTGCAGAGGAGACGCTCCTGGGGTGGGTCCTCCTCGGCCGACTCGGAGCGGATCGCTACGCGCCTGTGGTGACGTCACGCCGCTGCTCGTGCGACGAGGATGTAGCCACAGCTATCCGTCGGCTGTGGGAGTGGGAGGAGCCGAGGCCAACAGCATTACCCCTTACTGAAGAGGAGACGAGGGGTGAGGAGCACTTCTTGCGGACGCATACTCGCCTACCAGACGGACGCTTCCGAGTCCGCCTCCCCTTCCGCACCAATCAGCCGACATTACCCGAATCACGCACGATCGCTCTGAGGCAGCTCGATTCCCTGCGCCGTCGGTTTCAGCGCGATAGCGAGTACTATAACATGTACGCAACATTCATGCGAGAGTATCAAGACCTGCATCACATGAGCCCAGCCCCATTGGTCCCAACCGGAGCACCATGCTGCTACTTGCCACACCATGGCGTGGTGAAGACAATCAACCAAGTGTCGAAGCTCAGAGTTGTGTTCAACGGCTCGGCACCTACGGCGGCAGGTATCTCTTTAAACTCCTCGCTGTTGACAGGTCCAAATTTAGTGCCATCTCTGTCCGATGTCGTGCTTCGATGGCGATGCCACCGCTTTGCCTTCGTTGCCGACATCGAAAAAATGTACCGGCAGATAGAAGTGCATCCCGATGACCGCGACGCGCAGCGCATCTTATGGGACGATGGGAGGATGATAAAGGACTTCCAGCTCAACACGGTTACGTATGGCACTGCATGTGCCCCGTTTTTGGCGCTTAGAGTGTTACAGCAACTGGCGCTAGAGGAGCAAGGGCAATACCCGGCGGGAGCAGCTGCCATACAACAGGGCACCTACGTCGACGATATCCTCTGGGGCGCGACCACCGTCGCGGAAGGCCTTCGCGCTCAAAGAGAAGTTACCGCGCTCTGCATGGCGGGCGGTTTTCCCCTGCGAAAGTGGGCATCGAACGCAAAGGAGATCCTCGAGCACATTCCTGCCGCGCACTGCCAAGCAGGTCATGACCTGGCCAACCTTCCGGCAGCCGAACATTCTGTGTTGGGCCTACGCTGGTGCCCGGAAGACGACACCATGACGCTCGCAGTCACTCCATCGCCCGAGAGAGCTCCAACTAAGAGGAAGGTGCTCTCACAAGTGGCACGCCTGTTTGACCCTCTAGGATGGCTTGCACCGGTGGTGGTGCAAGCAAAGCTTATCATCCAGAACGCGTGGTTGCAGCAACGGGATTGGGACGAACCGCTAGGACGCGAGGAGGCTGCGGTATGGCAACAGCTGGCTGATGAACTCCCCAGTCTGGAAGACATGAGGGTGCCTCGGTGGTTCGTCGGCATCGGAGAGACGAGCCTAGTGGAGGTCCATGGGTTCGCAGATGCCTCAGAGCGAGCGTTCGCAGCCGTGGTCTACCTCCGAACTGTAGTGGCGGGGCGTGTGAGCGTGTCGCTCGTCCAGGCAAAGACGAAGGTCGCACCGTTGCGCAGAATCTCGTTGCCATGGCTGGAGCTGTGCGCAGCATCGCTGCTGTCCACCTTATTCGTGAACATCAGGACAACATTGGGGCTGCTGGACACAAGTGCCTATCTTTGGTCTGACTCCACTGTGACGTTGGCTTGGATTAAGGGCCATCCTGCTCGGTGGACAACGTATGTCGCCAACCGGGTGACGGAAATCCAGAAGGCGTCCCAATCCGTTTGCTGGCGTCACGTCCCTGGGCGGGTGAATCCTGCTGATTGTGCCTCACGTGGCATGACCCCGCGGGAGTTGATGCTTCACGATTTGTGGTGGAATGGACCACCTTTTCTTCAGCTTCACAAGTCGCAGTGGCCAACCGATGCACCGCTCAGCAAGGATGATGATATCCCTGATCAACGGCCAGCCGTTCGCCTGACCAGCATTGTGCCCGCATTGGAGCCATCCGAGTTGACCAACATCTCGAGTCTCAGTCGTCTGCTCCGGGTGACAGCGTGGATAAGGCGGTGGCTGCCTGGTTCGAGCACCAACCCCAAGATCTCCCAGGTGGAAGGATGGTCATTAGACGCGCTGGAAATCGACAACGCGCTCATGCAATGGGTAAGGGTGTGCCAATGCACCCATTTTTCACAGGAAAGGGAGGACATTCGTGCAGGGCGGGCGGTGCGAAAGAATAGCGCCCTCCGCACGCTCACCCCTGTCCCCGGCCATGACGACGTACTACGTGTCGGTGGCCGCCTTAAGAACGCACTGCTCGACGCCGAGGAAAGGTCGCCCATCATCCTGCCCGCAAGCAGCCACTTCACGCGCCTCATCGTAGAGGCACATCACCGACGCACGCTGCATGGAGGTGTGCAGCTGACTCTAGCCTCCATACGACAACGATTCTGGGTGCTCCGTGGCCGCCAAGTTGTCAAGAAAGCCATCCACCAATGCACCACGTGTATTCGGTGGAGAGCTGCCACCCCACAGCCAGTCATGGCTGCGCTGCCCTCTGCCCGGGTGACCCCAAGTCGCCCATTTCTGCACTCCGGCGTAGACTACGCCGGACCAATCTGGCTGCGTACCACCAAGGGACGAGGTCACAAAGCTTATAAGGGCTTTCTGGTTATTTTCATTTGTTTTAGCTCACGTGCGGTACACTTGGAGGCGGCAAGCGACTACACTGCGGACGGCTTCCTGGCCGCTTTTCGGCGGTTCGTATCCCGTCGAGGCCTATGCGCTACTCTACATAGCGACCAGGGGAGCAATTTTGTGGGAGCCGACGCTCAGCTTCGAGAGCTCCTCCACAGAGCCAGTCCCAACGCTCGCCGTATTGCTGGGCGCCTTGCAGACGAGGGAGTGCGCTGGGTATTCAACCCGCCAGCCGCACCGAATTTTGGTGGGCTGTGGGAGGCAGCAGTGAAGTCCACTAAGTACCACCTGCGCCGCGTCATTGGGGAGGCAAGGCTCACCTTCGAGGAGATGTCGACTCTATTGGCGGAGGTGGAGGCCTGTCTCAATTCCAGGCCACTCTGTGCAATGAGCGATGATCCTGCCGATCTATCTGCATTGACGCCAGGGCATTTTCTCATTGGAGCACCTCTGAACGCAGTGCCTGAGCCGTCCACGCTGGACATAACACCCAATCGGCTGACACGTTGGAGACTGCTTCAGAGCATGCGGGACCATTTATGGGAACGGTGGTCAAAGGAATACATGATGTCTCTGGCTCCCCGTCCCAAATGGTGGAAGACTACAGGAGCGGTCCACAAGGGGCAGTTGTGCTTGGTGCGCAGCGAAAACTCGCCTCCCACTAAATGGCCACTCGCCCGCATTACACACCTGCACCCTGGCACTGACAACGAGGTTCGCGTGGTGGATCTCAAGACTGCCAGTGGGACGCTCTCTCGCCCGGTGACAAAACTTGTACCGCTTCCAAGCACTACAGAGTCCGAAAGGCAGCCTTCCGGAGAGGGAGTACCAGCCTGAGCGGATTGCCTTGCTAGATGTTTATGCGTTGTGTTGCAGTTTTTGTCGTTTTGTCGTTTTACATGACTACTCCTTCATTTTGCTCGTATGTTTTAGCTGAGACAAGAGACCTGAGCAGGCAACGGCGGGCTTGCTGCTTCGACAAGGCCTAACAGTTTCGTCGCGTCACGACGAGGCGGGCGGGATGTTGGAAGAAATCGCTAGCGCCACCTCCACACGCCTTTGGGAGCCCGCCGCTGTCTCCCGAGTCCCAGGTCGCGCTGCGTGGCGAGGGTTAGCGCGAAGTCCCGCCAAAGACGCGCGCTCACCGTTTGACTGCCGTCACCCCTCCGCCTCTCTCGCTCTATCGCCTAGCCGGATCAGCCGTTGGAGGCTACCGTTTGGTTTTGAAAATCTCACCGGTAGATGCTTCTTTTCCTCCCCCCTGAAATGCTATATAAGGAGCTCGCGGTCAGGCGGAGGGGTCTTGCTTTCAGTCTGTGTTGCTACAGTTACTGTATTATTCCCTTTGCTGAATATCTCGCTTTTCCTTTGCTGAACTTTGCTGTGCGTTTTATTGTTTCTGTACTTTTTGACATTCTTGCTTTGTGTGTATAATTATAATTGCTTATTTGCTGTGCTGTGCTGTTTGTGACAATAAACCGTTTTGTGTTCTGTTAAAACTGAGTGTGTTTGTGACCTTCAAAGACCGTTGCAAATCCACTGTCCCCGTTAGCTACTTTTCAAACAACTATGCAAGTTCGTCGCAGATCGGCACAAGGTGGTTCGATGTGACGTGTTTTAGGCTACAAATTGCTATGTCGCAGATTTGCATTCGACGAATAGAAGCAGAGTTATAGTTGTTTATATCTGTCAGGCCATGAATCACCATTGACGGCCGGATTGCTTTCCACTCGAAACGATCGATGTTTGACAAAACTATGCAAGTTCGTCGCAGATCGGTATAAGGTGGTTCGTTGGGGCGAGTTTTATGCTACATATTGCTATGTCGCAGATTTGCATTCGACGAATAGAAGCGGAGTTATAGTTGTTTATATCTGTCAGGCCATGAATCACCATTGACGGCCGGATTGCTTTCCACTCGAAACGATCGACGTTTGACGAAACTATGCAAGTACGTCGCAGATCGGCACAAGGTGGTTCGATGTGACGTGTTTTAGGCTACAAATTGCTATGTCGCAGATTTGCATTCGACGAATAGAAGCGGAGTTATTGTCGTTTATATCTGTGAGGCCATGAATCACCATTGACGGCCGGATTCCCTACCACTCGAAACGATCGACGTTTGACGAAACCATGCAAGTTCGTCGCAGATCGGCAGAAGGTGGGTCGATGTGACGTGTTTTAAGCTACAAATTGCTATGTCGCATATTCGCATACGACGAATAGAAGCGGAGTTATTGTTGTTTATATCTGTGAGGCCATGAATCACCATTGACGGCCGGATTGCCTACCACTAGAAACGATCGATGTTTGACGAAACCATGCAAGTTCGTCGCAGATCGGCACAAGGTGGTTCGATGTGACGTGTTTTAAGCTACAAATTGCTATGTCGCAGATTTGCATTCGACGAATAGAAGCGGAGTTATAGTTGTTTATATCTGTGAGGCCATGAATCACCATTGACGGCCGGATTGCCTACCACTCGAAACGATCGACGTTTGACGAAACTATGCAAGTTCGTCGCAGATCGGCACAAGGTGGTTCGATGTGGCGTGTTTTAAGCTACAAATTGCTATGTCGCATATTCGCATACGACGAATAGAAGCGGAGTTATTGTTGCTTATATCTGTGAGGCCATGAATCACCATTGACGGCCGGATTGCTTTCCACTCGAAACGATCGATGTTTGACAAAACTATGCAAGTTCGTCGCAGATCGGTATAAGGTGGTTCGTTGGGGCGTGTTTTATGCTACATATTGCTATGTCGCAGATTTGCATTCGACGAATAGAAGCTGAGTTATAGTTGTTTATATCTGTCAGGCCATGAATCACCATTGACGGCCGGATTCCCTAACACTCGAAACGATCGACGTTTGACGAAACTATGCAAGTTCGACGCAGATCGGTATAAGGTGGTTCGTTGGGGCGTGTTTTAAGCTACAAATTGCTATGTCGCAGATTCGCATACGACGTATAGAAGCGGACTTATAGTTGTTTATATCTGTGAGGCCATGAATCGCCATTGACTACCGGATTGCCTACCACTCGAAACGATCGACGTTTGACGAAACTACACAAGTACGTCGCAGATCGGCACAAGGTGGGTCGATGTGACGTGTTTTATGCTACAAATTGCTATGTCGCAGATTTGCATTCGACGAATAGAAGCGGACTTATAGTTGTTTATATCTGTCTGGCCATGAATCACCATTGACGGCCGGATTGCTTTCCACTAGAATCGATCGATGTTTGACGAAACTATGCAAGTTCGTCGCAGATCGGTATAAGGTGGTTCATTGGGGCGTGTTTTAAGCTACAAATTGCTAGGTCGCAGATTCGCATACGACGAATAGAAGCGGAGTTATAGTTGTTTATATCTGTGAGGCCATGAATCGCCATTGACTACCGGATTGCCTACCACTCGAAACGATCGACGTTTGACGAAACTATACAAGTACGTCGCAGATCGGCATGAGGTGGGTCGATGTGTCGTGTTTTAAGCTACAAATTGCTATGTCGCAGATTTGCATTCGACGAATAGAAGCGGAGTTATAGTTGTTTATATCTGTGAGGACGTGAATCACCATTGACGGCCGGATTCCCTACCACTCGAAACGATCGACGTTTGACGAAACCATGCAAGTTCGTCGCAGATCGGCCGAAGGTGGGTCGATGTGACGTGTTTTAAGCTACAAATTGCTATGTCGCATATTCGCATACGACGAATAGAAGCGGAGTTATTGTTGTTTATATCTGTGAGGCCATGAATCACCATTGACGGCCGGATTGCCTACCACTTAAAACGATCGATGTTTGACGAAACTATGCAAGTTCGTCGCAGATCGGCACAACGTGGGTCGATGTGACGTGTTATAAGCTACAAATTGCTATGTCGCAGATTTGCATTCGACGAATAGAAGCGGAGTTATAGTTGTTTATATCTGTCAGGCCATGAATCACCATTGACGGACGGATTGCTTTCCACTCGAAACGACCGATGTTTGACAAAACTATGCAAGTTCGTCGCAGATCGGTATAAGGTGGTTCGTTGGGGCGTGTTTTATGCTACATATTGCTATGTCGCAGATTTGCATTCGACGAATAGAAGCGGAGTTATAGTTGTTTATATCTGTCAGGCCATGAATCACCATTGACGGCCGGATTGCTTGCACTCGAAACGATGGATGTTTGACAAAACTATGCAAGTTCGTCGCAGATCGGTATAAGGTGGTTCGTTGGGGCGTGTTTTATGCTACAAATTGCTATGTCGCAGATTTGCATTCGACGAATAGAAGCGGAGTTATAGTTGTTTATATCTGTGAGGCCATGAATCACCAATGACGGCCGGATTGCCTACCACTCGAAACGATCGATGTTTGACGAAACTATGCAAGTTCGTCGCAGATCGGCACAAGGTGGGTCGATGTGACGTGTTTTAAGCTAAAAATTGCTATGTCGCAGATTTGCATTCGACGAATAGAAGCGGAGTTATTGTTGTTTATATCTGTGAGGCCATGAATCACCATTGACGGCCGGATTGCTTTCCACTCGAAACGATGGATGTTTGACAAAACTATGCAAGTTCGTCGCAGATCGGTATAAGGTGGTTCGTTGGGGCGTGTTTTATGCTACAAATTGCTATGTCGCAGATTTGCATACGACGAATAGAAGCGGAGTTATTGTTGTATATATCTGTGAGGCCATGAATCACCAATGACGGCCGGATTGCCTACCACTCGAAACGATCGATGTTTGACGAAACTATGCAAGTTCGTCGCAGATCGGCACAAGGTGGGTCGATGTGACGTGTTTTAAGCTAAAAATTGCTATGTCGCAGATTTGCATTCGACGAATAGAAGCGGAGTTATAGTTGTTTATATCTGTGAGGCCATGAATCACCATTGACGGCCGGATTCCCTACCACTCGAAACGATCGACGTTTGACGAAACCATGCAAGTTCGTCGCAGATCGGCAGAAGGTGGTTCGTTGGGGCGTGTTTTATGCTACATATTGCTATGTCGCAGATTTGCATTCGACGAATAGAAGCGGAGTTATAGTTGTTTATATCTGTCAGGCCATGAATCACCATTGACGGCCGGATTGCTTGCACTCGAAACGATGGATGTTTGACAAAACTATGCAAGTTCGTCGCAGATCGGCACAACGTGGGTCGATGTGACGTGTTTTAAGCTACAAATTGCTATGTCGCAGATTTGCATTCGACGAATAGAAGCGGAGTTATAGTTGTTTATATCTGTGAGGCCATGAATCACCATTGACGGCCGGATTCCCTACCAGTCGAAACGATCGACGTTTGACGAAACCATGCAAGTTCGTCGCAGATCGGCAGAAGGTGGTTCATTGGGGCGTGTTTTAAGCTACAAATTGCTAGGTCGCAGATTCGCATACGACGAATAGAAGCGGAGTTATAGTTGTTTATATCTGTGAGGCCATGAATCACCATTGACGGCCGGATTCCCTACCACTCGAAACGATCGACGTTTGACGAAACCATGCAAGTTCGTCGCAGATCGGCAGAAGGTGGGTCGATGTGACGTGTTTTAAGCTACAAATTGCTATGTCGCATATTCGCATACGACGAATAGAAGCGGAGTTATTGTTGTTTATATCTGTGAGGCCATGAATCACCATTGACGGCCGGATTGCCTACCACTTGAAACGATCGATGTTTGACGAAACTATGCAAGTTCGTCGCAGATCGGCACAACGTGGGTCGATGTGACGTGTTTTAAGCTACAAATTGCTATGTCGCAGATTTGCATTCGACGAATAGAAGCGGAGTTATAGTTGTTTATATCTGTGAGGCCATGAATCACCATTGACGGCCGGATTCCCTACCACTCGAAACGATCCACGTTTGACGAAACCATGCAAGTTCGTCGCAGATCGGCAGAAGGTGGTTCGTTGGGGCGTGTTTTAAGCTACAAATTGCTAGGTCGCAGATTCGCATACGACGAATAGAAGCGGAGTTATAGTTGTTTATATCTGTGAGGCCATGAATCGCAATTGACTACCGGATTGCCTACCACTCGAAACGATCGACGTTTGACGAAACTATACAAGTACGTCGCAGATCGGCATGAGGTGGGTCGATGTGTCGTGTTTTAAGCTACAAATTGCTATGTCGCAGATTTGCATTCGACGAATAGAAGCGGAGTTATAGTTGTTTATATCTGTGAGGCCGTGAATCACCATTGACGGCCGGATTCCCTACCACTCGAAACGATCGACGTTTGACGAAACCATGCAAGTTCGTCGCAGATCGGCCGAAGGTGGGTCGATGTGACGTGTTTTAAGCTACAAATTGCTATGTCGCATATTCGGATACGACGAATAGAAGCGGAGTTATTGTTGTTTATATCTGTGAGGCCATGAATCACCATTGACGGCCGGATTGCCTACCACTTGAAACGATCGATGTTTGACGAAACTATGCAAGTTCGTCGCAGATCGGCACAAGGTGGGTCGATGTGACGTGTTTTAAGCTAAAAATTGCTATGTCGCAGATTTGCATTCTACGAATAGAAGCGGAGTTATAGTTGTTTATATCTGTGATGCCATGAATCACCATTGACGGCCGGATTGCTTTCCACTCGAAACGATGGATGTTTGACAAAACTATGCAAGTTCGTCGCAGATCGGTATAAGGTGGTTCGTTGGGGCGTGTTTTATGCTACAAATTGCTATGTCGCAGATTTGCATACGACGAATAGAAGCGGAGTTATTGTTGTATATATCTGTGAGGCCATGAATCACCAATGACGGCCGGATTGCCTACCACTTGAAACGATCGATGTTTGACGAAACTATGCAAGTTCGTCGCAGATCGGCACAAGGTGGGTCGATGTGACGTGTTTTAAGCTAAAAATTGCTATGTCGCAGATTTGCATTCGACGAATAGAAGCGGAGTTATAGTTGTTTATATCTGTGAGGCCATGAATCACCATTGACGGCCGGATTCCCTACCACTCGAAACGATCGACGTTTGACGAAACCATGCAAGTTCGTCGCAGATCGGCAGAAGGTGGGTCGATGTGACGTGTTTTAAGCTACAAATTGCTATGTCGCATATTCGCATACGACGAATAGAAGCGGAGTTATTGTTGTTTATATCTGTGAGGCCATGAATCACCATTGACGGCCGGATTGCCTACCACTTGAAACGATCGATGTTTGACGAAACTATGCAAGTTCGTCGCAGATCGGCACAACGTGGGTCGATGTGACGTGTTTTAAGCTACAAATTGCTATGTCGCAGATTTGCATTCGACGAATAGAAGCGGAGTTATAGTTGTTTATATCTGTGAGGCCATGAATCACCATTGACGGCCGGATTCCCTACCACTCGAAACGATCCACGTTTGACGAAACCATGCAAGTTCGTCGCAGATCGGCAGAAGGTGGTTCATTGGGGCGTGTTTTAAGCTACAAATTGCTAGGTCGCAGATTCGCATACGACGAATAGAAGCGGAGTTATAGTTGTTTATATCTGTGAGGCCATGAATCGCCATTGACTACCGGATTGCCTACCACTCGAAACGATCGACGTTTGACGAAACTATACAAGTACGTCGCAGATCGGCATGAGGTGGGTCGATGTGTCGTGTTTTAAGCTACAAATTGCTATGTCGCAGATTTGCATTCGACGAATAGAAGCGGAGTTATAGTTGTTTATATCTGTGAGGCCGTGAATCACCATTGACGGCCGGATTCCCTACCACTCGAAACGATCGACGTTTGACGAAACCATGCAAGTTCGTCGCAGATCGGCAGAAGGTGGGTCGATGTGACGTGTTTTAAGCTACAAATTGCCATGTCGCATATTCGCATACGACGAATAGAAGCGGAGTTATTATTGTTTATATCTGTGAGGCCATTAATCACCATTGACGGCCGGATTCCCTACCACTCGAAACGATCGACGTTTGACGAAACCATGCAAGTTCGTCGCAGATCGGCACAAGGTGGGTTGATGGGACGTGTTTTAAGCTACAAATTGCTATGTCGCAGATTTGCATTCGATGAATAGAAGCGGAGTTATAGTTGTTTATATCTGTCAGGCCATGAATCACCATTGACGGCCGGATTGCTTTCCACACGAAACGATCGATGTTTGACCAAACTATGCAAGTTCGTCGCAGATTGGTATAAGGTGGTTCGTTGGGGCGTGTTTTATGCTACAAATTGCTATGTCGCAGATTTGCATACGACGAATAGAAGCGGAGTTATTGTTGTTTATATCTGCGAGGCCATGAATCACCATTGACGGCCGGATTGCCTACCACTCGAAACGATCGATGTTTGACGAAACTATACAAGTACGTCGCAGATCGGCATGAAGTGGGTCGATGTGTCGTGTTTTAAGCTACAAATCGCTATGTCGCAAATTTGCATTCGACGAATAGAAGCTGAGTTATAGTTGTTTATATCTGTCAGGCCATGAATCACCATTGACGGCCGGATTCCCTAACACTCGAAACGATCGACGTTTGACGAAACCATGCAAGTTCGTCCCAGATCGGCACAAGATGGGTCGATGTGACGTGTTTTATGCTACAAATTGCTATGTCGCAGATTTGCATTCGACGAATAGAAGCGGAGTTATAGTTGTTTATATCTGTCAGGCCATGAATCACCAATGACGGCCGGATTGCTTTCCACTCGAAACGATCGATGTTTGACTAAACTATGCAAGTTCGTCGCAGATCGGTATAAGGTGGGTCGTTGGGCCGTGTTTTATGCTACAAATTGCTACGTCGCAGATTTGCATACGGCGAATAGAAGCGGAGTTATCTTTGTTTATATCTGTGAGGCCATGAATCACCATTGACGGCCGGATTGCTTTCCACTCGAAACGATCGATGTTTGACGAAACTATGCAAGTTCGACGCAGATCGGTATAAGGTGGTTCGTTGGGGCGTGTTTTAAGCTACAAATTGCTATGTCGCAGATTCGCATACGACGTATAGAAGCGGACTTATAGTTGTTTATATCTGTGAGGCCATGAATCGCCATTGACTACCGGATTGCCTACCACTCGAAACGATCGACGTTTGACGAAACTACACAAGTACGTCGCAGATCGGCAGGAGGTGGGTCGATGTGTCGTGTTTTAAGCTACAAATTGCTATGTCGTAGATTCGCATACGACGAATAGAAGCGGAGTTATTGTTGTTTATATCTGTGAGGCCATGAATCACCATTGACGGCCGGATTCCCTACCACTCGAAACGATCGATGTTTGACGAAACCATGCAAGTTCGTCGCAGATCGGCAGAAGGTGGGTCGATGTGACGTGTTTTAAGCTACAAATTGCTATGTCGCATATTCGCATACGACGAATAGAAGCGGAGTTATTATTGTTTATATCTGTGAGGCCATGAATCACCATTGACGGCCGGATTGCCTACCACTCGAAACGATCGATGTTTGACGAAAATATGCAAGTTCGTCGCAGATCGGCACAAGATGGGTCGATGTGACGTATTTTAAGCTAAAAATTGCTATGTCGCAGATTTGCATTCGACGAATAGAAGCGGAGTTATAGTTGTTTATATCTGTCAGGCCATGAATCACCATTGACGGCCGGATTGCTTTCCACTCGAAACGATCGATGTTCGACAAAACTATGGAAGTTCGTCGCAGATCGGTATAAGGTGGGTCGTTGGGCCGTGTTTTATGCTACAAATTGCTACGTCGCAGATTTGCATACGGCGAATAGAAGCGGAGTTATAGTTGTTTATATCTGTGAGGCCATGAATCACCATTGACGGCCGGATTGCTTTCCACTCGAAACGATCGATGTTTGACGAAATTATGCAAGTTCGTCGCAAATCGGTATAAGGTGGTTCGTTGGGGCGTGTTTTAGGCTACAAATTGCTATGTCGCAGATTTGCATTCGACGAATAGATGCGGAGTTATAGTTGTTTATATCTGTCAGGCCATGAATCACCATTGACGGCCGGATTGCTTTCCACTCGAAACGATCGATGTTTGACAAAACTATGCAAGTTCGTCGCAGATCGGTATAAGGTGGTTCGTTGGGGCGTGTTTTATGCTACATATTGGTATGTCGCAGATTTGCATTCGACGAATAGAAGCGGAGTTATAGTTGTTTATATCTGTCAGGCCATGAATCACCATTGACGGCCGGATTGCTTGCACTCGAAACGATGGATGTTTGACAAAACTATGCAAGTTCGTCGCAGATCGGTATAAGGTGGTTCGTTGGGGCGTGTTTTATGCTACAAATTGCTATGTCGCAGATTTGCATACGACGAATAGAAGCGGAGTTATTGTTGTATATATCTGTGAGGCCATGAATCACCAATGACGGCCGGATTGCCTACCACTCGAAACGATCGATGTTTGACGAAACTATGCAAGTTCGTCGCAGATCGGCACAAGGTGGGTCGATGTGACGTGTTTTAAGCTAAAAATTGCTATGTCGCAGATTTGCATTCGACGAATAGAAGCGGAGTTATAGTTGTTTATATCTGTGAGGCCATGAATCACCATTGACGGCCGGATTCCCTACCACTCGAAACGATCGACGTTTGACGAAACCATGCAAGTTCGTCGCAGATCGGCAGAAGGTGGGTCGATGTGACGTGTTTTAAGCTACTAATTGCTATGTCGCATATTCGCATACGACGAATAGAAGCGGAGTTATTGTTGTTTATATCTGTGAGGCCATGAATCACCATTGACGGCCGGATTCCCTACCACTCGAAACGATCGACGTTTGACGAAACCATGCAAGTTCGTCGCAGATCGGCAGAAGGTGGGTCGATGTGACGTGTTTTAAGCTACTAATTGCTATGTCGCATATTCGCATACGACGAATAGAAGCGGAGTTATTGTTGTTTATATCTGTGAGGCCATGAATCACCATTGACGGCCGGATTGCCTACCACTTGAAACGATCGATGTTTGACGAAACTATGCAAGTTCGTCGCAGATCGGCACAACGTGGGTCGATGTGACGTGTTTTAAGCTACAAATTGCTATGTCACAGATTTGCATTCGACGAATAGAAGCGGAGTTATAGTTGTTTATATCTGTGAGGCCATGAATCACCATTGACGGCCGGATTCCCTACCACTCGAAACGATCCACGTTTGACGAAACCATGCAAGTTCGTCGCAGATCGGCAGAAGGTGGTTCATTGGGGCGTGTTTTAAGCTACAAATTGCTAGGTCGCAGATTCGCATACGACGAATAGAAGCGGAGTTATAGTTGTTTATATCTGTGAGGCCATGAATCGCAATTGACTACCGGATTGCCTACCACTCGAAACGATCGACGTTTGACGAAACTATACAAGTACGTCGCAGATCGGCATGAGGTGGGTCGATGTGTCGTGTTTTAAGCTACAAATTGCTATGTCGCAGATTTGCATTCGACGAATAGAAGCGGAGTTATAGTTGTTTATATCTGTGAGGCCGTGAATCACCATTGACGGCCGGATTCCCTACCACTCGAAACGATCGACGTTTGACGAAACCATGCAAGTTCGTCGCAGATCGGCCGAAGGTGGGTCGATGTGACGTGTTTTAAGCTACAAATTGCTATGTCGCATATTCGGATACGACGAATAGAAGCGGAGTTATTGTTGTTTATATCTGTGAGGCCATGAATCACCATTGACGGCCGGATTGCCTACCACTTGAAACGATCGATGTTTGACGAAACTATGCAAGTTCGTCGCAGATCGGCACAAGGTGGGTCGATGTGACGTGTTTTAAGCTAAAAATTGCTATGTCGCAGATTTGCATTCTACGAATAGAAGCGGAGTTATAGTTGTTTATATCTGTGATGCCATGAATCACCATTGACGGCCGGATTGCTTTCCACTCGAAACGATGGATGTTTGACAAAACTATGCAAGTTCGTCGCAGATCGGTATAAGGTGGTTCGTTGGGGCGTGTTTTATGCTACAAATTGCTATGTCGCAGATTTGCATACGACGAATAGAAGCGGAGTTATTGTTGTATATATCTGTGAGGCCATGAATCACCAATGACGGCCGGATTGCCTACCACTTGAAACGATCGATGTTTGACGAAACTATGCAAGTTCGTCGCAGATCGGCACAAGGTGGGTCGATGTGACGTGTTTTAAGCTAAAAATTGCTATGTCGCAGATTTGCATTCGACGAATAGAAGCGGAGTTATAGTTGTTTATATCTGTGAGGCCATGAATCACCATTGACGGCCGGATTCCCTACCACTCGAAACGATCGACGTTTGACGAAACCATGCAAGTTCGTCGCAGATCGGCAGAAGGTGGGTCGATGTGACGTGTTTTAAGCTACAAATTGCTATGTCGCATATTCGCATACGACGAATAGAAGCGGAGTTATTGTTGTTTATATCTGTGAGGCCATGAATCACCATTGACGGCCGGATTGCCTACCACTTGAAACGATCGATGTTTGACGAAACTATGCAAGTTCGTCGCAGATCGGCACAACGTGGGTCGATGTGACGTGTTTTAAGCTACAAATTGCTATGTCGCAGATTTGCATTCGACGAATAGAAGCGGAGTTATAGTTGTTTATATCTGTGAGGCCATGAATCACCATTGACGGCCGGATTCCCTACCACTCGAAACGATCGACGTTTGACGAAACCATGCAAGTTCGTCGCAGATCGGCAGAAGGTGGGTCGATGTGACGTGTTTTAAGCTACAAATTGCTATGTCGCATATTCGCATACGACGAATAGAAGCGGAGTTATTGTTGTTTATATCTGTGAGGCCATGAATCACCATTGACGGCCGGATTGCCTACCACTTGAAACGATCGATGTTTGACGAAACTATGCAAGTTCGTCGCAGATCGGCACAACGTGGGTCGATGTGACGTGTTTTAAGCTACAAATTGCTATGTCGCAGATTTGCATTCGACGAATAGAAGCGGAGTTATAGTTGTTTATATCTGTGAGGCCATGAATCACCATTGACGGCCGGATTCCCTACCACTCGAAACGATCCACGTTTGACGAAACCATGCAAGTTCGTCGCAGATCGGCAGAAGGTGGTTCATTGGGGCGTGTTTTAAGCTACAAATTGCTAGGTCGCAGATTCGCATACGACGAATAGAAGCGGAGTTATAGTTGTTTATATCTGTGAGGCCATGAATCGCCATTGACTACCGGATTGCCTACCACTCGAAACGATCGACGTTTGACGAAACTATACAAGTACGTCGCAGATCGGCATGAGGTGGGTCGATGTGTCGTGTTTTAAGCTACAAATTGCTATGTCGCAGATTTGCATTCGACGAATAGAAGCGGAGTTATAGTTGTTTATATCTGTGAGGCCGTGAATCACCATTGACGGCCGGATTCCCTACCACTCGAAACGATCGACGTTTGACGAAACCATGCAAGTTCGTCGCAGATCGGCAGAAGGTGGGTCGATGTGACGTGTTTTAAGCTACAAATTGCCATGTCGCATATTCGCATACGACGAATAGAAGCGGAGTTATTATTGTTTATATCTGTGAGGCCATTAATCACCATTGACGGCCGGATTCCCTACCACTCGAAACGATCGACGTTTGACGAAACCATGCAAGTTCGTCGCAGATCGGCACAAGGTGGGTTGATGGGACGTGTTTTAAGCTACAAATTGCTATGTCGCAGATTTGCATTCGATGAATAGAAGCGGAGTTATAGTTGTTTATATCTGTCAGGCCATGAATCACCATTGACGGCCGGATTGCTTTCCACACGAAACGATCGATGTTTGACAAAACTATGCAAGTTCGTCGCAGATTGGTATAAGGTGGTTCGTTGGGGCGTGTTTTATGCTACAAATTGCTATGTCGCAGATTTGCATACGACGAATAGAAGCGGAGTTATTGTTGTTTATATCTGCGAGGCCATGAATCACCATTGACGGCCGGATTGCCTACCACTCGAAACGATCGATGTTTGACGAAACTATACAAGTACGTCGCAGATCGGCATGAAGTGGGTCGATGTGTCGTGTTTTAAGCTACAAATCGCTATGTCGCAAATTTGCATTCGACGAATAGAAGCTGAGTTATAGTTGTTTATATCTGTCAGGCCATGAATCACCATTGACGGCCGGATTCCCTAACACTCGAAACGATCGACGTTTGACGAAACCATGCAAGTTCGTCCCAGATCGGCACAAGATGGGTCGATGTGACGTGTTTTATGCTACAAATTGCTATGTCGCAGATTTGCATTCGACGAATAGAAGCGGAGTTATAGTTGTTTATATCAGTCAGGCCATGAATCACCAATGACGGCCGGATTGCTTTCCACTCGAAACGATCGATGTTTGACTAAACTATGCAAGTTCGTCGCAGATCGGTATAAGGTGGGTCGTTGGGCCGTGTTTTATGCTACAAATTGCTACGTCGCAGATTTGCATACGGCGAATAGAAGCGGAGTTATCTTTGTTTATATCTGTGAGGCCATGAATCACCATTGACGGCCGGATTGCTTTCCACTCGAAACGATCGATGTTTGACGAAACTATGCAAGTTCGACGCAGATCGGTATAAGGTGGTTCGTTGGGGCGTGTTTTAAGCTACAAATTGCTATGTCGCAGATTCGCATACGACGTATAGAAGCGGACTTATAGTTGTTTATATCTGTGAGGCCATGAATCGCCATTGACTACCGGATTGCCTACCACTCGAAACGATCGACGTTTGACGAAACTACACAAGTACGTCGCAGATCGGCAGGAGGTGGGTCGATGTGTCGTGTTTTAAGCTACAAATTGCTATGTCGTAGATTCGCATACGACGAATAGAAGCGGAGTTATTGTTGTTTATATCTGTGAGGCCATGAATCACCATTGACGGCCGGATTCCCTACCACTCGAAACGATCGATGTTTGACGAAACCATGCAAGTTCGTCGCAGATCGGCAGAAGGTGGGTCGATGTGACGTGTTTTAAGCTACAAATTGCTATGTCGCATATTCGCATACGACGAATAGAAGCGGAGTTATTATTGTTTATATCTGTGAGGCCATGAATCACCATTGACGGCCGGATTGCCTACCACTCGAAACGATCGATGTTTGACGAAAATATGCAAGTTCGTCGCAGATCGGCACAAGATGGGTCGATGTGTCGTATTTTAAGCTAAAAATTGCTATGTCGCAGATTTGCATTCGACGAATAGAAGCGGAGTTATAGTTGTTTATATCTGTCAGGCCATGAATCACCATTGACGGCCGGATTGCTTTCCACTCGAAACGATCGATGTTCGACAAAACTATGGAAGTTCGTCGCAGATCGGTATAAGGTGGGTCGTTGGGCCGTGTTTTATGCTACAAATTGCTACGTCGCAGATTTGCATACGGCGAATAGAAGCGGAGTTATAGTTGTTTATATCTGTGAGGCCATGAATCACCATTGACGGCCGGATTGCTTTCCACTCGAAACGATCGATGTTTGACGAAATTATGCAAGTTCGTCGCAAATCGGTATAAGGTGGTTCGTTGGGGCGTGTTTTAGGCTACAAATTGCTATGTCGCAGATTTGCATTCGACGAATAGATGCGGAGTTATAGTTGTTTATATCTGTCAGGCCATGAATCACCATTGACGGCCGGATTGCTTTCCACTCGAAACGATCGATGTTTGACAAAACTATGCAAGTTCGTCGCAGATCGGTATAAGGTGGTTCGTTGGGGCGTGTTTTATGCTACATATTGGTATGTCGCAGATTTGCATTCGACGAATAGAAGCGGAGTTATAGTTGTTTATATCTGTCAGGCCATGAATCACCATTGACGGCCGGATTGCTTGCACTCGAAACGATGGATGTTTGACAAAACTATGCAAGTTCGTCGCAGATCGGTATAAGGTGGTTCGTTGGGGCGTGTTTTATGCTACAAATTGCTATGTCGCAGATTTGCATACGACGAATAGAAGCGGAGTTATTGTTGTTTATATCTGTGAGGCCATGAATCACCAATGACGGCCGGATTGCCTACCACTCGAAACGATCGATGTTTGACGAAACTATGCAAGTTCGTCGCAGATCGGCACAAGGTGGGTCGATGTGACGTGTTTTAAGCTAAAAATTGCTATGTCGCAGATTTGCATTCGACGAATAGAAGCGGAGTTATAGTTGTTTATATCTGTGAGGCCATGAATCACCATTGACGGCCGGATTCCCTACCACTCGAAACGATCGACGTTTGACGAAACCATGCAAGTTCGTCGCAGATCGGCAGAAGGTGGGTCGATGTGACGTGTTTTAAGCTACTAATTGCTATGTCGCATATTCGCATACGACGAATAGAAGCGGAGTTATTGTTGTTTATATCTGTGAGGCCATGAATCACCATTGACGGCCGGATTGCCTACCATTCGAAACGATCGACGTTTGACGAAACTATGCAAGTTCATCGCAGATCGGCACAAGGTGGTTCGATGTGGCGTGTTTTAAGCTACAAATTGCTATGTCGCATATACGCATACGACGAATAGAAGCGGAGTTATTGTTGTTTATATCTGTGAGGCCATGAATCACCATTGACGGCCGGATTGCTTTCCACTCGAAACGATCGATGTTTGACAAAAATATGCAAGTTCCTCGCAGATCGGTATAAGTTGGTTCGTTGGGGCGTGTTTTATGCTACAAATTGCTATGTCGCAGATTTGCATACGACGAATAGAAGCGGAGTTATTGTTGTTTATATCTGTGAGGCCATGAATCACCATTGACGGCCGGATTCCCTACCACTCGAAACGATCGACGTTTGACGAAACCATGCAAGTTCGTCGCAGATCGGCACAAGGTGGGTCGATGTGACGTGTTTTATGCTACAAATTGCTATGTCGCAGATTTGCATTCGACGAATAGAAGCGGACTTATAGTTGTTTATATCTGTCTGGCCATGAATCACCATTGACGGCCGGATTGCTTTCCACTAGAATCGATCGATGTTTGACGAAACTATGCAAGTTCGTCGCAGATCGGTATAAGGTGGTTCATTGGGGCGTGTTTTAAGCTACAAATTGCTAGGTCGCAGATTCGCATACGACGAATAGAAGCGGAGTTATAGTTGTTTATATCTGTGAGGCCATGAATCGCCATTGACTACCGGATTGCCTACCACTCGAAACGATCGACGTTTGACGAAACTATACAAGTACGTCGCAGATCGGCATGAGGTGGGTCGATGTGTCGTGTTTTAAGCTACAAATTGCTATGTCGCAGATTTGCATTCGACGAATAGAAGCGGAGTTATAGTTGTTTATATCTGTGAGGACGTGAATCACCATTGACGGCCGGATTCCCTACCACTCGAAACGATCGACGTTTGACGAAACCATGCAAGTTCGTCGCAGATCGGCCGAAGGTGGGTCGATGTGACGTGTTTTAAGCTACAAATTGCTATGTCGCATATTCGCATACGACGAATAGAAGCGGAGTTATTGTTGTTTATATCTGTGAGGCCATGAATCACCATTGACGGCCGGATTGCCTACCACTTAAAACGATCGATGTTTGACGAAACTATGCAAGTTCGTCGCAGATCGGCACAACGTGGGTCGATGTGACGTGTTTTAAGCTACAAATTGCTATGTCGCAGATTTGCATTCGACGAATAGAAGCGGAGTTATAGTTGTTTATATCTGTCAGGCCATGAATCACCATTGACGGACGGATTGCTTTCCACTCGAAACGACCGATGTTTGACAAAACTATGCAAGTTCGTCGCAGATCGGTATAAGGTGGTTCGTTGGGGCGTGTTTTATGCTACATATTGCTATGTCGCAGATTTGCATTCGACGAATAGAAGCGGAGTTACAGTTGTTTATATCTGTCAGGCCATGAATCACCATTGACGGCCGGATTGCCTACCACTCGAAACGATCGATGTTTGACGAAACTATGCAAGTTCGTCGCAGATCGGCACAAGGTGGTTCGATGTGACGTGTTTTAAGCTACAAATTGCTATGTCGCAGATTTGCATTCGACGAATAGAAGCGGAGTTATAGTTGTTTATATCTGTGAGGCCATGAATCACCGTTGACGGCCGGATTGCCTACCACTCGAAACGATCGATGTTTGACGAAACTATGCAAGTTCGTCGCAGATCGGTATAAGGTGGTTCGTTGGGGCGTGTTTTATGCTACAAATTGCTATGTCGCAGATTTGCATACGACGAATAGAAGCGGAGTTATTGTTGTATATATCTGTGAGGCCATGAATCACCAATGACGGCCGGATTGCCTACCACTCGAAACGATCGATGTTTGACGAAACTATGCAAGTTCGTCGCAGATCGGCACAAGGTGGGTCGATGTGACGTGTTTTAAGCTAAAAATTGCTATGTCGCAGATTTGCATTCGACGAATAGAAGCGGAGTTATAGTTGTTTATATCTGTGAGGCCATGAATCACCATTGACGGCCGGATTCCCTACCACTCGAAACGATCGACGTTTGACGAAACCATGCAAGTTCGTCGCAGATCGGCAGAAGGTGGGTCGATGTGACGTGTTTTAAGCTACTAATTGCTATGTCGCATATTCGCATACGACGAATAGAAGCGGAGTTATTGTTGTTTATATCTGTGAGGCCATGAATCACCATTGACGGCCGGATTGCCTACCATTCGAAACGATCGACGTTTGACGAAACTATGCAAGTTCATCGCAGATCGGCACAAGGTGGTTCGATGTGGCGTGTTTTAAGCTACAAATTGCTATGTCGCATATACGCATACGACGAATAGAAGCGGAGTTATTGTTGTTTATATCTGTGAGGCCATGAATCACCATTGACGGCCGGATTGCTTTCCACTCGAAACGATCGATGTTTGACAAAAATATGCAAGTTCCTCGCAGATCGGTATAAGTTGGTTCGTTGGGGCGTGTTTTATGCTACAAATTGCTATGTCGCAGATTTGCATACGACGAATAGAAGCGGAGTTATTGTTGTTTATATCTGTGAGGCCATGAATCACCATTGACGGCCGGATTCCCTACCACTCGAAACGATCGACGTTTGACGAAACCATGCAAGTTCGTCGCAGATCGGCACAAGGTGGGTCGATGTGACGTGTTTTATGCTACAAATTGCTATGTCGCAGATTTGCATTCGACGAATAGAAGCGGACTTATAGTTGTTTATATCTGTCTGGCCATGAATCACCATTGACGGCCGGATTGCTTTCCACTAGAATCGATCGATGTTTGACGAAACTATGCAAGTTCGTCGCAGATCGGTATAAGGTGGTTCATTGGGGCGTGTTTTAAGCTACAAATTGCTAGGTCGCAGATTCGCATACGACGAATAGAAGCGGAGTTATAGTTGTTTATATCTGTGAGGCCATGAATCGCCATTGACTACCGGATTGCCTACCACTCGAAACGATCGACGTTTGACGAAACTATACAAGTACGTCGCAGATCGGCATGAGGTGGGTCGATGTGTCGTGTTTTAAGCTACAAATTGCTATGTCGCAGATTTGCATTCGACGAATAGAAGCGGAGTTATAGTTGTTTATATCTGTGAGGACGTGAATCACCATTGACGGCCGGATTCCCTACCACTCGAAACGATCGACGTTTGACGAAACCATGCAAGTTCGTCGCAGATCGGCCGAAGGTGGGTCGATGTGACGTGTTTTAAGCTACAAATTGCTATGTCGCATATTCGCATACGACGAATAGAAGCGGAGTTATTGTTGTTTATATCTGTGAGGCCATGAATCACCATTGACGGCCGGATTGCCTACCACTTAAAACGATCGATGTTTGACGAAACTATGCAAGTTCGTCGCAGATCGGCACAACGTGGGTCGATGTGACGTGTTTTAAGCTACAAATTGCTATGTCGCAGATTTGCATTCGACGAATAGAAGCGGAGTTATAGTTGTTTATATCTGTCAGGCCATGAATCACCATTGACGGCCGGATTGCTTTCCACTCGAAACGATCGATGTTTGACAAAACTATGCAAGTTCGTCGCAGATCGGTATAAGGTGGTTCGTTGGGGCGTGTTTTATGCTACATATTGCTATGTCGCAGATTTGCATTCGACGAATAGAAGCGGAGTTACAGTTGTTTATATCTGTCAGGCCATGAATCACCATTGACGGCCGGATTGCCTACCACTCGAAACGATCGATGTTTGACGAAACTATGCAAGTTCGTCGCAGATCGGCACAAGGTGGTTCGATGTGACGTGTTTTAAGCTACAAATTGCTATGTCGCAGATTTGCATTCGACGAATAGAAGCGGAGTTATAGTTGTTTATATCTGTGAGGCCATGAATCACCGTTGACGGCCGGATTGCCTACCACTCGAAACGATCGATGTTTGACGAAACTATGCAAGTTCGTCGCAGATCGGCACAAGGTGGTTCGATGTGGCGTGTTTTAAGCTACAAATTGCTATGTCGCATATTCGCATACGACGAATAGAAGCGGAGTTATTGTTGTTTATATCTGTGAGGCCATGAATCACCATTGACGGCCGGATTGCTTTCCACTCGAAACGATGGATGTTTGACAAAACTATGCAAGTTCGTCGCAGATCGGTATAAGGTGGTTCGTTGGGGCGTGTTTTATGCTACAAATTGCTATGTCGCAGATTTGCATACGACGAATAGAAGCGGAGTTATTGTTGTATATATCTGTGAGGCCATGAATCACCAATGACGGCCGGATTGCCTACCACTCGAAACGATCGATGTTTGACGAAACTATGCAAGTTCGTCGCAGATCGGCACAAGGTGGGTCGATGTGACGTGTTTTAAGCTAAAAATTGCTATGTCGCAGATTTGCATTCGACGAATAGAAGCGGAGTTATAGTTGTTTATATCTGTGAGGCCATGAATCACCATTGACGGCCGGATTCCCTACCACTCGAAACGATCGACGTTTGACGAAACCATGCAAGTTCGTCGCAGATCGGCAGAAGGTGGTTCATTGGGGCGTGTTTTAAGCTACAAATTGCTAGGTCGCAGATTCGCATACGACGAATAGAAGCGGAGTTATAGTTGTTTATATCTGTGAGGCCATGAATCACCATTGACGGCCGGATTCCCTACCACTCGAAACGATCCACGTTTGACGAAACCATGCAAGTTCGTCGCAGATCGGCACAACGTGGGTCGATGTGACGTGTTTTAAGCTACAAATTGCTATGTCGCAGATTTGCATTCGACGAATAGAAGCGGAGTTATAGTTGTTTATATCTGTGAGGCCATGAATCACCATTGACGGCCGGATTCCCTACCAGTCGAAACGATCGACGTTTGACGAAACCATGCAAGTTCGTCGCAGATCGGCAGAAGGTGGTTCATTGGGGCGTGTTTTAAGCTACAAATTGCTAGGTCGCAGATTCGCATACGACGAATAGAAGCGGAGTTATAGTTGTTTATATCTGTGAGGCCATGAATCGCCATTGACTACCGGATTGCCTACCACTTGAAACGATCGATGTTTGACGAAACTATGCAAGTTCGTCGCAGATCGGCACAAGGTGGGTCGATGTGACGTGTTTTAAGCTAAAAATTGCTATGTCGCAGATTTGCATTCGACGAATAGAAGCGGAGTTATAGTTGTTTATATCTGTGAGGACATGAATCACCATTGACGGCCGGATTCCCTACCACTCGAAACGATCGACGTTTGACGAAACCATGCAAGTTCGTCGCAGATCGGCAGAAGGTGGGTCGATGTGACGTGTTTTAAGCTACAAATTGCTATGTCGCATATTCGCATACGACGAATAGAAGCGGAGTTATTGTTGTTTATATCTGTGAGGCCATGAATCACCATTGACGGCCGGATTGCCTACCACTTGAAACGATCGATGTTTGACGAAACTATGCAAGTTCGTCGCAGATCGGCACAACGTGGGTCGATGTGACGTGTTTTAAGCTACAAATTGCTATGTCGCAGATTTGCATTCGACGAATAGAAGCGGAGTTATAGTTGTTTATATCTGTGAGGCCATGAATCACCATTGACGGCCGGATTCCCTACCACTCGAAACGATCCACGTTTGACGAAACCATGCAAGTTCGTCGCAGATCGGCAGAAGGTGGTTCATTGGGGCGTGTTTTAAGCTACAAATTGCTAGGTCGCAGATTCGCATACGACGAATAGAAGCGGAGTTATAGTTGTTTATATCTGTGAGGCCATGAATCGCCATTGACTACCGGATTGCCTACCACTCGAAACGATCGACGTTTGACGAAACTATACAAGTACGTCGCAGATCGGCATGAGGTGGGTCGATGTGTCGTGTTTTAAGCTACAAATTGCTATGTCGCAGATTTGCATTCGACGAATAGAAGCGGAGTTATAGTTGTTTATATCTGTGAGGCCGTGAATCACCATTGACGGCCGGATTCCCTACCACTCGAAACGATCGACGTTTGACGAAACCATGCAAGTTCGTCGCAGATCGGCAGAAGGTGGGTCGATGTGACGTGTTTTAAGCTACAAATTGCCATGTCGCATATTCGCATACGACGAATAGAAGCGGAGTTATTGTTGTTTATATCTGTGAGGCCATTAATCACCATTGACGGCCGGATTCCCTACCACTCGAAACGATCGACGTTTGACGAAACCATGCAAGTTCGTCGCAGATCGGCACAAGGTGGGTTGATGGGACGTGTTTTAAGCTACAAATTGCTATGTCGCAGATTTGCATTCGATGAATAGAAGCGGAGTTATAGTTGTTTATATCTGTCAGGCCATGAATCACCATTGACGGCCGGATTGCTTTCCACACGAAACGATCGATGTTTGACAAAACTATGCAAGTTCGTCGCAGATTGGTATAAGGTGGTTCGTTGGGGCGTGTTTTATGCTACAAATTGCTATGTCGCAGATTTGCATACGACGAATAGAAGCGGAGTTATTGTTGTTTATATCTGTGAGGCCATGAATCACCATTGACGGCCGGATTGCCTACCACTCGAAACGATCGATGTTTGACGAAACTATACAAGTACGTCGCAGATCGGCATGAAGTGGGTCGATGTGTCGTGTTTTAAGCTACAAATCGCTATGTCGCAAATTTGCATTCGACGAATAGAAGCTGAGTTATAGTTGTTTATATCTGTCAGGCCATGAATCACCATTGACGGCCGGATTCCCTAACACTCGAAACGATCGACGTTTGACGAAACCATGCAAGTTCGTCCCAGATCGGCACAAGATGGGTCGATGTGACGTGTTTTATGCTACAAATTGCTATGTCGCAGATTTGCATTCGACGAATAGAAGCGGAGTTATAGTTGTTTATATCTGTCAGGCCATGAATCACCAATGACGGCCGGATTGCTTTCCACTCGAAACGATCGATGTTTGACTAAACTATGCAAGTTCGTCGCAGATCGGTATAAGGTGGGTCGTTGGGCCGTGTTTTATGCTACAAATTGCTACGTCGCAGATTTGCATACGGCGAATAGAAGCGGAGTTATCTTTGTTTATATCTGTGAGGCCATGAATCACCATTGACGGCCGGATTGCTTTCCACTCGAAACGATCGATGTTTGACGAAACTATGCAAGTTCGACGCAGATCGGTATAAGGTGGTTCGTTGGGGCGTGTTTTAAGCTACAAATTGCTATGTCGCAGATTCGCATACGACGTATAGAAGCGGACTTATAGTTGTTTATATCTGTGAGGCCATGAATCGCCATTGACTACCGGATTGCCTACCACTCGAAACGATCGACGTTTGACGAAACTACACAAGTACGTCGCAGATCGGCAGGAGGTGGGTCGATGTGTCGTGTTTTAAGCTACAAATTGCTATGTCGCAGATTCGCATACGACGAATAGAAGCGGAGTTATTGTTGTTTATATCTGTGAGGCCATGAATCACCATTGACGGCCGGATTCCCTACCACTCGAAACGATCGATGTTTGACGAAACCATGCAAGTTCGTCGCAGATCGGCAGAAGGTGGGTCGATGTGACGTGTTTTAAGCTACAAATTGCTATGTCGCATATTCGCATACGACGAATAGAAGCGGAGTTATTATTGTTTATATCTGTGAGGCCATGAATCACCATTGACGGCCGGATTGCCTACCACTCGAAACGATCGATGTTTGACGAAAATATGCAAGTTCGTCGCAGATCGGCACAAGATGGGTCGATGTGACGTATTTTAAGCTAAAAATTGCTATGTCGCAGATTTGCATTCGACGAATAGAAACGGAGTTATAGTTGTTTATATCTGTCAGGCCATGAATCACCATTGACGGCCGGATTGCTTTCCACTCGAAACGATCGATGTTCGACAAAACTATGGAAGTTCGTCGCAGATCGGTATAAGGTGGGTCGTTGGGCCGTGTTTTATGCTACAAATTGCTACGTCGCAGATTTGCATACGGCGAATAGAAGCGGAGTTATAGTTGTTTATATCTGTGAGGCCATGAATCACCATTGACGGCCGGATTGCTTTCCACTCGAAACGATCGATGTTTGACGAAATTATGCAAGTTCGTCGCAAATCGGTATAAGGTGGTTCGTTGGGGCGTGTTTTAGGCTACAAATTGCTATGTCGCAGATTTGCATTCGACGAATAGATGCGGAGTTATAGTTGTTTATATCTGTCAGGCCATGAATCACCATTGACGGCCGGATTGCTTGCACTCGAAACGATCGATGTTTGACAAAACTATGCAAGTTCGTCGCAGATCGGTATAAGGTGGTTCGTTGGGGCGTGTTTTATGCTACATATTGGTATGTCGCAGATTTGCATACGACGAATAGAAGCGGAGTTATTGTTGTATATATCTGTGAGGCCATGAATCACCAATGACGGCCGGATTGCCTACCACTCGAAACGATCGATGTTTGACGAAACTATGCAAGTTCGTCGCAGATCGGCACAAGGTGGGTCGATGTGACGTGTTTTAAGCTCAAAATTGCTATGTCGCAGATTTGCATTCGACGAATAGAAGCGGAGTTATAGTTGTTTATATCTGTGAGGCCATGAATCACCATTGACGGCCGGATTCCCTACCACTCGAAACGATCGACGTTTGACGAAACCATGCAAGTTCGTCGCAGATCGGCAGAAGGTGGGTCGATGTGACGTGTTTTAAGCTACAAATTGCTATGTCGCATATTCGCATACGACGAATAGAAGCGGAGTTATTGTTGTTTATATCTGTGAGGCCATGAATCACCATTGACGGCCGGATTGCCTACCATTCGAAACGATCGACGTTTGACGAAACTATGCAAGTTCATCGCAGATCGGCACAAGGTGGTTCGATGTGGCGTGTTTTAAGCTACAAATTGCTATGTCGCATATACGCATACGACGAATAGAAGCGGAGTTATTGTTGTTTATATCTGTGAGGCCATGAATCACCATTGACGGCCGGATTGCTTTCCACTCGAAACGATCGATGTTTGACAAAAATATGCAAGTTCCTCGCAGATCGGTATAAGTTGGTTCGTTGGGGCGTGTTTTATGCTACAAATTGCTATGTCGCAGATTTGCATACGACGAATAGAAGCGGAGTTATTGTTGTTTATATCTGTGAGGCCATGAATCACCATTGACGGCCGGATTCCCTACCACTCGAAACGATCGACGTTTGACGAAACCATGCAAGTTCGTCGCAGATCGGCACAAGGTGGGTCGATGTGACGTGTTTTATGCTACAAATTGCTATGTCGCAGATTTGCATTCGACGAATAGAAGCGGACTTATAGTTGTTTATATCTGTCTGGCCATGAATCACCATTGACGGCCGGATTGCTTTCCACTAGAATCGATCGATGTTTGACGAAACTATGCAAGTTCGTCGCAGATCGGTATAAGGTGGTTCATTGGGGCGTGTTTTAAGCTACAAATTGCTAGGTCGCAGATTCGCATACGACGAATAGAAGCGGAGTTATAGTTGTTTATATCTGTGAGGCCATGAATCGCCATTGACTACCGGATTGCCTACCACTCGAAACGATCGACGTTTGACGAAACTATACAAGTACGTCGCAGATCGGCATGAGGTGGGTCGATGTGTCGTGTTTTAAGCTACAAATTGCTATGTCGCAGATTTGCATTCGACGAATAGAAGCGGAGTTATAGTTGTTTATATCTGTGAGGACGTGAATCACCATTGACGGCCGGATTCCCTACCACTCGAAACGATCGACGTTTGACGAAACCATGCAAGTTCGTCGCAGATCGGCCGAAGGTGGGTCGATGTGACGTGTTTTAAGCTACAAATTGCTATGTCGCATATTCGCATACGACGAATAGAAGCGGAGTTATTGTTGTTTATATCTGTGAGGCCATGAATCACCATTGACGGCCGGATTGCCTACCACTTAAAACGATCGATGTTTGACGAAACTATGCAAGTTCGTCGCAGATCGGCACAACGTGGGTCGATGTGACGTGCTTTAAGCTACAAATTGCTATGTCGCAGATTTGCATTCGACGAATAGAAGCGGAGTTATAGTTGTTTATATCTGTCAGGCCATGAATCACCATTGACGGACGGATTGCTTTCCACTCGAAACGACCGATGTTTGACAAAACTATGCAAGTTCGTCGCAGATCGGTATAAGGTGGTTCGTTGGGGCGTGTTTTATGCTACATATTGCTATGTCGCAGATTTGCATTCGACGAATAGAAGCGGAGTTATAGTTGTTTATATCTGTGAGGCCATGAATCACCATTGACGGCCGGATTGCCTACCACTCGAAACGATCGATGTTTGACGAAACTATGCAAGTTCGTCGCAGATCGGCACAAGGTGGTTCGATGTGACGTGTTTTAAGCTACAAATTGCTATGTCGCAGATTTGCATTCGACGAATAGAAGCGGAGTTATAGTTGTTTATATCTGTGAGGCCATGAATCACCGTTGACGGCCGGATTGCCTACCACTCGAAACGATCGATGTTTGACGAAACTATGCAAGTTCGTCGCAGATCGGCACAAGGTGGTTCGATGTGGCGTGTTTTAAGCTACAAATTGCTATGTCGCATATTCGCATACGACGAATAGAAGCGGAGTTATTGTTGTTTATATCTGTGAGGCCATGAATCACCATTGACGGCCGGATTGCTTTCCACTCGAAACGATGGATGTTTGACAAAACTATGCAAGTTCGTCGCAGATCGGTATAAGGTGGTTCGTTGGGGCGTGTTTTATGCTACAAATTGCTATGTCGCAGATTTGCATACGACGAATAGAAGCGGAGTTATTGTTGTATATATCTGTGAGGCCATGAATCACCAATGACGGCCGGATTGCCTACCACTCGAAACGATCGATGTTTGACGAAACTATGCAAGTTCGTCGCAGATCGGCACAAGGTGGGTCGATGTGACGTGTTTTAAGCTAAAAATTGCTATGTCGCAGATTTGCATTCGACGAATAGAAGCGGAGTTATAGTTGTTTATATCTGTGAGGCCATGAATCACCATTGACGGCCGGATTCCCTACCACTCGAAACGATCGACGTTTGACGAAACCATGCAAGTTCGTCGCAGATCGGTATAAGGTGGTTCATTGGGGCGTGTTTTAAGCTACAAATTGCTAGGTCGCAGATTCGCATACGACGAATAGAAGCGGAGTTATAGTTGTTTATATCTGTGAGGCCATGAATCGCCATTGACTACCGGATTGCCTACCACTCGAAACGATCGACGTTTGACGAAACTATACAAGTACGTCGCAGATCGGCATGAGGTGGGTCGATGTGTCGTGTTTTAAGCTACAAATTGCTATGTCGCAGATTTGCATTCGACGAATAGAAGCGGAGTTATAGTTGTTTATATCTGTGAGGACGTGAATCACCATTGACGGCCGGATTCCCTACCACTCGAAACGATCGACGTTTGACGAAACCATGCAAGTTCGTCGCAGATCGGCAGAAGGTGGGTCGATGTGACGTGTTTTAAGCTACAAATTGCTATGTCGCATATTCGCATACGACGAATAGAAGCGGAGTTATTGTTGTTTATATCTGTGAGGCCATGAATCACCATTGACGGCCGGATTGCCTACCACTTAAAACGATCGATGTTTGACGAAACTATGCAAGTTCGTCGCAGATCGGCACAACGTGGGTCGATGTGACGTGCTTTAAGCTACAAATTGCTATGTCGCAGATTTGCATTCGACGAATAGAAGCGGAGTTATAGTTGTTTATATCTGTCAGGCCATGAATCACCATTGACGGACGGATTGCTTTCCACTCGAAACGACCGATGTTTGACAAAACTATGCAAGTTCGTCGCAGATCGGTATAAGGTGGTTCGTTGGGGCGTGTTTTATGCTACATATTGCTATGTCGCAGATTTGCATTCGACGAATAGAAGCGGAGTTATAGTTGTTTATATCTGTCAGGCCATGAATCACCATTGACGGCCGGATTGCCTACCACTCGAAACGATCGATGTTTGACGAAACTATGCAAGTTCGTCGCAGATCGGCACAAGGTGGTTCGATGTGACGTGTTTTAAGCTACAAATTGCTATGTCGCAGATTTGCATTCGACGAATAGAAGCGGAGTTATAGTTGTTTATATCTGTGAGGCCATGAATCACCGTTGACGGCCGGATTGCCTACCACTCGAAACGATCGATGTTTGACGAAACTATGCAAGTTCGTCGCAGATCGGCACAAGGTGGTTCGATGTGGCGTGTTTTAAGCTACAAATTGCTATGTCGCATATTCGCATACGACGAATAGAAGCGGAGTTATTGTTGTTTATATCTGTGAGGCCATGAATCACCATTGACGGCCGGATTGCTTTCCACTCGAAACGATGGATGTTTGACAAAACTATGCAAGTTCGTCGCAGATCGGTATAAGGTGGTTCGTTGGGGCGTGTTTTATGCTACAAATTGCTATGTCGCAGATTTGCATACGACGAATAGAAGCGGAGTTATTGTTGTATATATCTGTGAGGCCATGAATCACCAATGACGGCCGGATTGCCTACCACTCGAAACGATCGATGTTTGACGAAACTATGCAAGTTCGTCGCAGATCGGCACAAGGTGGGTCGATGTGACGTGTTTTAAGCTAAAAATTGCTATGTCGCAGATTTGCATTCGACGAATAGAAGCGGAGTTATAGTTGTTTATATCTGTGAGGCCATGAATCACCATTGACGGCCGGATTCCCTACCACTCGAAACGATCGACGTTTGACGAAACCATGCAAGTTCGTCGCAGATCGGCAGAAGGTGGTTCATTGGGGCGTGTTTTAAGCTACAAATTGCTAGGTCGCAGATTCGCATACGACGAATAGAAGCGGAGTTATAGTTGTTTATATCTGTGAGGCCATGAATCGCCATTGACTACCGGATTGCCTACCACTCGAAACGATCGACGTTTGACGAATCTATACAAGTACGTCGCAGATCGGCATGAGGTGGGTCGATGTGTCGTGTTTTAAGCTACAAATTGCTATGTCGCAGATTTGCATTCGACGAATAGAAGCGGAGTTATAGTTGTTTATATCTGTGAGGCCGTGAATCACCATTGACGGCCGGATTCGCTACCACTCGAAACGATCGACGTTTGACGAAACCATGCAAGTTCGTCGCAGATCGGCAGAAGGTGGGTCGATGTGACGTGTTTTAAGCTACAAATTGCTATGTCGCATATTCGCATACGACGAATAGAAGCGGAGTTATTATTGTTTATATCTGTGAGGCCATGAATCACCATTGACGGCCGGATACCCAACCACTCGAAACGATCGACGTTTGACGAAACCATGCAAGTTCGTCGCAGATCGGCACAAGGTGGGTTGATGGGACGTGTTTTAAGCTACAAATTGCTATGTCGCAGATTTGCATTCGATGAATAGAAGCGGAGTTATAGTTGTTTATATCTGTCAGGCCATGAATCACCATTGACGGCCGGATTGCTTTCCACACGAAACGATCGATGTTTGACAAAACTATGCAAGTTCGTCGCAGATCGGTATAAGGTGGTTCGTTGGGTCGTGTTTTATGCTACAAATTGCTATGTCGCAGATTTGCATACGACGAATAGAGGCGGAGTTATTGTTGTTTATATCTGCGAGGCCATGAATCACCATTGACGGCCGGATTGCCTACCACTCGAAACGATCGATGTTTGACGAAACTATACAAGTACGTCGCAGATCGGCATGAAGTGGGTCGATGTGTCGTGTTTTAAGCTACAAATCGCTATGTCGCAAATTTGCATTCGACGAATAGAAGCTGAGTTATAGTTGTTTATATCTGTCAGGCCATGAATCACCATTGACGGCCGGATTCCCTAACACTCGAAACGATCGACGTTTGACGAAACCATGCAAGTTCGTCCCAGATCGGCACAAGATGGGTCGATGTGACGTGTTTTATGCTACAAATTGCTATGTCGCAGATTTGCATTCGACGAATAGAAGCGGAGTTATAGTTGTTTATATCTGTCAGGCCATGAATCACCAATGACGGCCGGATTGCTTTCCACTCGAAACGATCGATGTTTGACTAAACTATGCAAGTTCGTCGCAGATCGGTATAAGGTGGGTCGTTGGGCCGTGTTTTATGCTACAAATTGCTACGTCGCAGATTTGCATACGGCGAATAGAAGCGGAGTTATCTTTGTTTATATCTGTGAGGCCATGAATCACCATTGACGGCCGGATTGCTTTCCACTCGAAACGATCGATGTTTGACGAAACTATGCAAGTTCGACGCAGATCGGTATAAGGTGGTTCGTTGGGGCGTGTTTTAAGCTTCAAATTGCTATGTCGCAGATTTGCATACGACGAATAGAAGCGGAGTTATTATTGTTTATATCTGTGAGGCCATGAATCACCATTGACGGCCGGATTGCCTACCACTCGAAACGATCGATGTTTGACGAAAATATGCAAGTTCGTCGCAGATCGGCACAAGATGGGTCGATGTGACGTATTTTAAGCTAAAAATTGCTATGTCGCAGATTTGCATTCGACGAATAGAAGCTGAGTTATAGTTGTTTATATCTGTCAGGCCATGAATCACCATTGACGGCCGGATTCCCTAACACTCGAAACGATCGACGTTTGACGAAACCATGCAAGTTCGTCCCAGATCGGCACAAGATGGGTCGATGTGACGTGTTTTATGCTACAAATTGCTATGTCGCAGATTTGCATTCGACGAATAGAAGCGGAGTTATAGTTGTTTATATCTGTCAGGCCATGAATCACCAATGACGGCCGGATTGCTTTCCACTCGAAACGATCGATGTTTGACTAAACTATGCAAGTTCGTCGCAGATCGGTATAAGGTGGGTCGTTGGGCCGTGTTTTATGCTACAAATTGCTACGTCGCAGATTTGCATACGGCGAATAGAAGCGGAGTTATCTTTGTTTATATCTGTGAGGCCATGAATCACCATTGACGGCCGGATTGCTTTCCACTCGAAACGATCGATGTTTGACGAAACTATGCAAGTTCGACGCAGATCGGTATAAGGTGGTTCGTTGGGGCGTGTTTTAAGCTACATATTGCTATGTCGCAGATTTGCATACGACGAATAGAAGCGGAGTTATTATTGTTTATATCTGTGAGGCCATGAATCACCATTGACGGCCGGATTGCCTACCACTCGAAACGATCGATGTTTGACGAAAATATGCAAGTTCGTCGCAGATCGGCACAAGGTGGGTCGATGTGACGTATTTTAAGCTAAAAATTGCTATGTCGCAGATTTGCATTCGACGAATAGAAGCGGAGTTATAGTTGTTTATATCTGTCAGGCCATGAATCACCATTGACGGCCGGATTGCTTTCCACTCGAAACGATCGATGTTCGACAAAACTATGGAAGTTCGTCGCAGATCGGTATAAGGTGGGTCGTTGGGCCGTGTTTTATGCTACAAATTGCTACGTCGCAGATTTGCATACGGCGAATAGAAGCGGAGTTATAGTTGTTTATATCTGTGAGGCCATGAATCACCATTGACGGCCGGATTGCTTTCCACTCGAAACGATCGATGTGCGGGATCGGAAAGGAGTAACGTGGCTCTTTCCTGGACGCCAGTACAGGCTGGGGACAGCACTCGGATGCACCAGATACGCGCGGAAGGAGAAAAAGAAAGATGGAAGACGGATTCGCCTAACCGGCGGAATTTAATTGGACGAAAATCGGTAACAGTTCGGTGGAAGGACTCGGTATAACACACACGTGGCGCCGCGCCGCCGCGTTACTTTTATCGTCCTGGGCTTACTTGCCGCGCTTGCGCGTTACTAGCCTAATTAGCGCTCGCGTCGCAGGCTCCTTACGTGGGCTGCGGGTATTGGCCCCGCGGATGACGTCATCGGATATGGCGCATGGCGCCTACATTTAATTGTATCCTTAATCTATCCTTAACATGCCACCCGCCTCGTTTCCGCGAGGAACGATGGTCGGAAGAGAACAAGTGTACAAGGGCATGGACCAGTGACAATATCAGAAGCAAAGCGTAAGGAAGTAGGTGCAGTTATACAATGCTTAAAAATTAAACTCAATAACAATATCAAAAGCGAAAGCGCAGGTAAACAGGTGCAGTTGTACAATACTTAGAAGCTAAAATTGAGCAACAGCGGTGTACAGTGGCCGGGACCAGTAACAATACCAAAAGCAAAAGCGCAAGCAAACAGATGCAGTTACACAATACTTAGAAGATAAACTCGAGCACAGCGGTGTACAGTGGCCGGGACCAGTAACAATACCAAAAGCAAAAGCGCAAGCAAACAGATGCAGTTATACAATACTTAGAAGCTACGAGGCGCAGAAAGTTATACGCTATTTTACAAATGCAAAAGATCGGAGTTACATACAGACGGTATATACAGGGTTGGGTTAAGTTAAAGTCCACGGGAGTGGAGGGTCCTTAACGGTACGAGTATCCACGGGCAATTTACAGATTTGCGTTACGGGCCGCTTGTATTCGGAACGCGCAGTGCGTACATTCACCACGCGGGTGAGCTGGTCTTGGCCCGGAAAACATTTTGAAACTCGTCCGAGTTCCCATTTTGAGGGAGGCAAGTGGGGGTTTTTTAATAAGACCAGGTCACCAACTTGGAGGTTGGGCTGTTGTTTGTGCCATTTGACGCGTTGACGTAGGGAATTCAGGTAATCGGACGACCAAATTTTCCAAAATATTTCGGAGCAACGCTGGACGGTTTGCCAGCGCGTGAGCCGGTTTTCGTCGACATCGAGGATACTCGGAGTCGGAGGAGTACGGAGGTAAGACCCCACCAAGAAATGACCAGGGGTAAGCGCATCGAAGGTGTCGGGGTCGTCGTGGAGTGGGGCGATCGGCCGCGAATTGAGAATGCCCTCAATCTTACAAAGGAGCGTAGAGAATTCGGCATAGGTCGGGGTGAACTGACCAATTATTCGGCGGAGATGAAACTTGACGCTTTTTACCCCCGCCTCCCATAAACCGCCGAAATGAGGGGGGGCGGGGGGAATGAACCGCCACTCTATCCCGTCGGACGCGCATTTGCTCAACAATTCCGGGTGCTCAAGGATTTTTCGAAGGTTTGTCGAGAGTTCGCGCTCGGCCCCGACGAAGTTCGTGCCATTATCCGAGTACACTTTTTCGGGCAGTCCACGGCGCGCAGTGAACCTGTCGAAAGCGGCCAAAAAACCGGCGGTGCTGATATCATCAACGCATTCTAAATGAATGGCCTTTACCGCGAGGCATACGAACACGGCGCAGAAAGCCTTGTGGGTTTTGACTCCTCTTCCTTTGGAGGCGCGGATGAGGAAGGGACCGGCGTAATCGACGCCGGTATGCGCGAAGGGGCGAGCCGGAGTGACCCGGGAGGCCGGTAAGTCACCCATACGCTGGTGGGAAGTCGCGGCACGCTGACGAGTGCAGGTCACACAGTTAAAACAAACGCGTTTGAGTAAGGAACGCGCGTTCACCACCCAATATCTTTGTCGGAGGAAACGGAGTGACACCTGGGGTCCGCCGTGGAGTGTTGCCGTGTGGGCGTGTAGAGCCAATAGGTAGGAGACTCGACACGGGGGAAGAAGAACTGGGAACTTCTCTGACGTCGGGAGGTCGGCATGGCGTAGGCGTCCTCCCACGCGTACAATGCCGTCGGAGTCCATATACAGATCCAGGTTGCGGAGACGGCGGGAATGTCCTTGTGCTTCCTTCGAGGTTAGGTCGTCCACCACGTCGGGGAAGTATTGTCGTTGCACCAGACGAAGGAGGACACGCGTGGCGTCGCGGATTTCGAGCGCAGTGAGCCACAGGTAGGATGCGGATAATTTGGGGTTTCGCAATCGGGTGGTGAATCGTCGGACATACGCGATAACGCGTAGGAGTCGCGGCCAGGACGAGATATTCTCGGCAAGTTCAACCAAATCGTTACGGTTAACGTGAGACAAGTGAATTGCACGTCGTTCCGGGGCCTCGTTAGTCCTGCTGATCGAGTCGGGGGTATTAGGCCAGGATATGGGGGGTTGGGAGAGCCAGGACGGGCCGGTCCACCACAAGGAGTGATCAATAAGTTGCTGCGACGTAATACCACGTGAGGCACAGTCCGCAGGATTATCTGAGGTAGGGACGTATCTCCAACGAGCAGTCGGTAGTGCGGTCTGAATCGCGGAGACCCGATGCGCTACAAACGGTTTCCACGAGGAAGGGTGGGAGCTGAGCCAACATAACACCACGGTGGAGTCAGTCCAGCAAAAGATAGCTACATCGGTGATAGTTAGGTGGTCTATCACGAAAACGAGAACCCGGGCCAGTAAGTGAGCCCCACAAAGCTCCAGGCGGGGAACACTCACGACCTTGACCGGAGCGACCTTAGTTTTTGCGAGTAGGAGGGAGATCCGCCCCTCGCCATTTGGGGATTGGATGCGCATATATACGACAGCGGAATAGGCTGAGTTCGAGGCGTCACAGAATCCGTGCAGTTCAATGCTGCAATCAGATGGTCTCTGGCCGGTCCAGCGCGGGATGTTAATGTGGTTGAGGGTAGCAAGCTGAGCCTGCCAGGAGGTACAGCGCTCTGCGAGCTCGGGGGGAAAGGGGTCGTCCCAAGCCACCTTTCGTAGCCAGAAACATTGGAGGAGAATTTTACCGGCGATGGTCACGGGAGCGACCCAACCATGTGGGTCGAAAATTCGAGCTAGGAGGGAGAGGAACGTCCTCTTGGAAGTGACCGGTGGAACCTCGGTCACTTGAAAGGAAAACCCGTCGGTCTTGGGTTCCCAGTGAATACCAAGGACCTTCAAGGCCGAATCTTGCTCAAAGAGCTTGGTCGCGGATGCGGCTAAATCGCCATCGGGAATGTCAGCCAGGAGGTGAGGATGACTCGCCGTCCACTTGTATGGCCGGAAACCACCCGCCGTGAGAAGACGACACAATTGGTCGCGAGATTCGCGGAGGGTAGGGATATCATCCGCGCCGAACATAATATCGTCGACGTAGACGGAGTGCCGGAGGAGATCGGAGGCAGCAGGGTATTTAGACCCTTCGTCGTCTGCCAACTGTTTTAAGACACGGTTCGCCAGAAAGGGCGCACAGCTTGTGCCGTAAGTCACCGTGCACAATCGGAAAGTGGCAACGTCGGTTTGGGGGTGGTGGCGCCAGAGGATCCGCTGGCAATCGGCGTCCTCTGGGTGCACCCGGATCTGGCGGAACATTTTCTCCAGATCCGTGGAATAAACAAAGCAGTGCGCACGCCAGCGCAGAAGCAAGGCCGAAAGATCCGCCTGAAGTTTGGGACCGACCATCAAGTGGTCATTTAGGGAGGAGCCGGAATCATACCGGAAGGAGGCGTTAAAGACCACTCTCAGCTTGGTAGTGGCATTGGTATTTTTTAATACGGAGTGGTGGGGGATGTAGACCGCGGCCGGGTCATGCTCGGCCTTGGCGGGAACACGCTCCATGTGACCCAACGCAAGGTATTCATGGAGGAAGGCTTGGTAACCAGATTGGAGTTCGGGGTTACGGGAGAGTCGCTTCTCCTGTTGTAACAAAAGTCGCAGTGCCGCAGGTTTGGACGAACCAACCGGAAGTGGGGGATCCGTTTTAAACGGGAGTCGGACAGAGTAGCGGCCATCGGACAGCCGGGAATGGGTGGATTGGAAGTGTTGTTCGCACCGAAGTTCCTCTTCGGACAGGCGTTCCTGTTTTGGGACCTCCTCTAATTCCCAGAATCGTTTTAGCAGGACGAGGAGTTCGTCATCCACATGAATGTGGATGACCGTCACCTTGAAGTGTGACGGGGCACTGGAAGCCGAGAGGCCGGAAATTATCCAGCCAAACAGGGTAAATTGCGCCACTGGAGTGCGCGGTGGCCTTGAAGCAGACCGGGACGTAGGAGGGAGCCATAATAATCGGCCCCAATTATGAGCTGGATCGGCTCATAAGAGAACGGGTTTTGATCCGCGAGCATCGCGGGGTCAATGTCCAAACCTAAGCTTGCGAGGGATCCTGGAGGGGGAATATAGGAGGAGAGTCTCGGAAAAACCAGTGCAAACAGACTAATAGCCTTACAGTCGTCCTGACGCGCTTCCACGCGAACCTCCACCGCCTGTGTGATTAACCCGGAGTATTTTGAACCGAAGCCCGACACATTTACACATACCCGTAGGCGCTGCGGGTTAAGGATCTGAACAACACTTTGAGACAGGAAGGACGCTTGTGAACCCTGATCTAAAAGGGCACGGACTTTCATACTGCGGCCCGAGGGAGTGCGCACGATCACGGTCGCGGTCGGGAGAATGGTGGATGCCTGCATAACCCGAGCGCAGTTAGTAGAGACGGCCCTATCGGGGGGTGGAGGAGAAGAGGGGGGGTCGCTGGGGCGAGAACCTGCATCCACATGCACCAGGGTGTTATGTCGTCGCTTACAGAGGCGACAAACGTTTTTATTCGGACAATCTTTAGACCGATGACCGCGGCGGAAGCAATTGAGACACCGATTCTCCTCTCGCAACAAATCTATTCGAGACTGGACGGGTTTGCGAGCAAAGGTCGGACACTGGAACAGGAGGTGATCCCCCTGACAAACAAAGCAACGAACACCACTTGCGGAAGCCTGGTGGGTGCGTATGGTTCCCCTCTTTTCCTCCCCCGCGGAACGATTTGGACCCGGCCGACCGCTGCCAGCCTGTCCGGACGCCTCCAACGCACGGAGACGGAAAGACAAATACTCGTCCAATTCGGAGAAAGAAGGGAAGTTGTTAACCTCCTTCAAGGTGAGCTCCCACTCATGACGGGTCTGCGCATCAAGCTTGGTGAGCATGGAATGAATATACTGATCTTCCCAGTGATCAATTGGGCGTTTAAGGCCGAGAAGCGCGTGATAGATCTCGTGCGCCTGGTCGCGAAGTTGACGCAGATCCCGGACAGAGTGAGGACTCACCTTCGGAATCGCCTGAAACTTATCTAAATGCGCATATACGATTGCCCGTGGATTATCGTACCGCTTGTGGAGGAGCTCCCACGCCGTGGTGTAGTTGGCCTCGGTAATGTCGGTACTCCGCAAGACCTGAGCAGCCTGACCAGATAGACTGCCCTTTAGGTAATGTAGTTTTTGGACATTGGAGAAGTCCACCCGGGAAGCCACCAAGGAGGAAAACAAATCTCGGAAAGCGGGCCATGCCGTCAATTCTCCTGAGAAGGTGGGTATATTAATCGGGGGCAGACTTATGGGATGACTGGACAGGGGATTAATTGGAGCGGACACCACGTTTCCGGGCGCCGCCGGGCTCACCTGGATCGCGTCGAGGACCTCACTCAGAGCGTCCCTTACCTCGTCGGCGGATTCGGTAATTGAAGAGAAGGCGTCGGTTACGAAATACTCATGGGAGTCTCTCTGCTCCCTCGTGGCCTTGAGGAGGATTTCATCGTGGCGAGCGAGGCAGCCCTTCCAAAAGGTGTCCAGAGTCTGGAGGCGGTTTTCTACCGCGGAACGAGTCCTTTTCGGGAGGGCCAGTTTCTTGAAGTTGATCCATATCTTCAGAATCTGGTCCAGGTAATCTTGCTGGGCCGCTATGAGCGTGTCCAGGCTGGGTTCCTGTGATGGCTTCGGTGTGGAGGTCATCCTCGGAAATGGCGTCGTCTGCACAGGAGTCGGCAAAATGGCGGTGGTCGTGGTCTTTCACACGTTGTCTTCCTCGGAGCACGTGGCACACCCGATCCGGCTCGAAGGACCAAAAATATGTGCGGGATCGGAAAGGAGTAACGTGGCTCTTTCCTGGACGCCAGTACAGGCTGGGGACAGCACTCGGATGCACCAGATACGCGCGGAAGGAGAAAAAGAAAGATGGAAGACGGATTCGCCTAACCGGCGGAATTTAATCGGACGAAAATCGGTAACAGTTCGGTAGAAGGACTCGGTATAACACACACGTGGCGCCGCGCCGCCGCGTTACTTTTATCGTCCTGGGCTTACTTGCCGCGCTTGCGCGTAACTAGCCTAATTAGCGCTCGCGTCGCAGGCTCCTTACGTGGGCTGCGGGTATTGGCCCCGCGGATGACGTCATCGGATATGGCGCATGGCGCCTACATTTAATTGTATCCTTAATCTATCCTTAACAATCGATGTTTGACGAAATTATGCAAGTTCGTCGCAAATCGGTATAAGGTGGTTCGTTGGGGCGTGTTTTAGGCTACAAATTGCTATGTCGCAGATTTGCATTCGACGAATAGATGCGGAGTTATAGTTGTTTATATCTGTCAGGCCATGAATCACCATTGACGGCCGGATTGCTTTCCACTCGAAACGATCGATGTTTGACAAAACTATGCAAGTTCGTCGCAGATCGGTATAAGGTGGTTCGTTGGGGCGTGTTTTATGCTACATATTGGTATGTCGCAGATTTGCATTCGACGAATAGAAGCGGAGTTATAGTTGTTTATATCTGTCAGGCCATGAATCACCATTGACGGCCGGATTGCCTACCATTTGAAACGATCGATGTTTGACGAAACTATGCAAGTTCGTCGCTGATCGGCACAAGGTGGTTCGATGTGACGTGTTTTAAGCTACAAATTGCTATGTCGCAGATTTGCATTCGACGAATAGAAGCGGAGTTATAGTTGTTTATATCTGTGAGGCCATGAATCACCGTTGACGGCCGGATTGCCTACCACTCGAAACGATCGATGTTTGACGAAACTATGCAAGTTCGTCGCAGATCGGCACAAGGTGGTTCGATGTGGCGTGTTTTAAGCTACAAATTGCTATGTCGCATATTCGCATACGACGAATAGAAGCGGAGTTATTGTTGTTTATATCTGTGAGGCCATGAATCACCATTGACGGCCGGATTGCTTTCCACTCGAAACGATGGATGTTTGACAAAACTATGCAAGTTCGTCGCAGATCGGTATAAGGTGGTTCGTTGGGGCGTGTTTTATGCTACAAATTGCTATGTCGCAGATTTGCATACGACGAATAGAAGCGGAGTTATTGTTGTATATATCTGTGAGGCCATGAATCACCAATGACGGCCGGATTGCCTACCACTCGAAACGATCGATGTTTGACGAAACTATGCAAGTTCGTCGCAGATCGGCACAAAGTGGGTCGATGTGACGTGTTTTAAGCTAAAAATTGCTATGTCGCAGATTTGCATTCGACGAATAGAAGCGGAGTTATAGTTGTTTATATCTGTGAGGCCATGAATCACCATTGACGGCCGGATTCCCTACCACTCGAAACGATCGACGTTTGACGAAACCATGCAAGTTCGTCGCAGATCGGCACAAGGTGGGTCGATGTGACGTGTTTTATGCTACAAATTGCTATGTCGCAGATTTGCATTCGACGAATAGAAGCGGAGTTATAGTTGTTTATATCTGTCTGGCCATGAATCACCATTGACGGCCGGATTGCATTCCACTAGAATCGATCGATGTTTGACGAAACTATGCAAGTTCGTCGCAGATCGGTATAAGGTGGGTCGATGTGTCGTGTTTTAAGCTACAAATTGCTATGTCGCAGATTTGCATTCGACGAATAGAAGCGGAGTTATAGTTGTTTATATCTGTGAGGCCGTGAATCACCATTGACGGCCGGATTCCCTACCACTCGAAACGATCGACGTTTGACGAAACCATGCAAGTTCGTCGCAGATCGGCCGAAGGTGGGTCGATGTGTCGTGTTTTAAGCTACAAATTGCTATGTCGCAGATTTGCATTCGACGAATAGAAGCGGAGTTATAGTTGTTTATATCTGTGAGGCCGTGAATCACCATTGACGGCCGGATTCCCTACCACTCGAAAAGATCGACGTTTGACGAAACCATGCAAGTTCGTCGCAGATTGGCCGAAGGTGGGTCGATGTGACGTGTTTTAAGCTACAAATTGCTACGTCGCATATTCGCATACGACGAATAGAAGCGGAGTTATTGTTGTTTATATCTGTGAGGCCATGAATCACCATTGACGGCCGGATTGCCTACCACTCGAAACGATCGATGTTTGACGAAACTATGCAAGTTCGTCTCAGATCGGCACAAGGTGGGTCGATGTGACGTGTTTTAAGCTAAAAATTGCTATGTCGCAGATTTGCATTCGACGAATAGAAGCGGAGTTATAGTTGTTTATATCTGTCAGGCCATGAATCACCATTGACGGCCGGATTGCTTTCCACTCGAAACGATCGATGTTCGACAAAACCATGCAAGTGCGTCGCAGATCGGCACAAGGTGGGTCGATGTGACGTGTTTTATGCTACAAATTGCTATGTCGCAGATTTGCATTCGACGAATAGAAGCGGAGTTATAGTTGTTTATATCTGTGAGGCCATGAATCACCATTGACGGCCGGATTGCCTACCACTCGAAACGATCGATGTTTGACGAAAATATGCAAGTTCGTCGCAGATCGGCACAAGGTGGGTCGATGTGACGTATTTTAAGCTAAAAATTGCTATGTCGCAGATTTGCATTCGACGAATAGAAGCGGAGTTATAGTTGTTTATATCTGTCAGGCCATGAATCACCATTGACGGCCGGATTGCCTACCACTCGAAACGATCGATGTTTGACGAAACTATGCAAGTTCGTCGCTGATCGGCACAAGGTGGTTCGATGTGACGTGTTTTAAGCTACAAATTGCTATGTCGCAGATTTGCATTCGACGAATAGAAGCGGAGTTATAGTTGTTTATATCTGTGAGGCCATGAATCACCGTTGACGGCCGGATTGCCTACCACTCGAAACGATCGATGTTTGACGAAACTATGCAAGTTCGTCGCAGATCGGCACAAGGTGGTTCGATGTGGCGTGTTTTAAGCTACAAATTGCTATGTCGCATATTCGCATACGACGAATAGAAGCGGAGTTATTGTTGTTTATATCTGTGAGGCCATGAATCACCATTGACGGCCGGATTGCTTTCCACTCGAAACGATCGATGTTTGACAAAACTATGCAAGTTCGTCGCAGATCGGTATAAGGTGGTTCGTTGGGGCGTGTTTTATGCTACAAATTGCTATGTCGCAGATTTGCATACGACGAATAGAAGCGGAGTTATTGTTGTATATATCTGTGAGGCCATGAATCACCAATGACGGCCGGATTGCCTACCACTCGAAACGATCGATGTTTGACGAAACTATGCAAGTTCGTCGCAGATCGGCACAAGGTGGGTCGATGTGACGTGTTTTAAGCTAAAAATTGCTATGTCGCAGATTTGCATTCGACGAATAGAAGCGGAATTATAGTTGTTTATATCTGTGAGGCCATGAATCACCATTGACGGCCGGATTCCCTACCACTCGAAACGATCGACGTTTGACGAAACCATGCAAGTTCGTCGCAGATCGGCAGAAGGTGGGTCGATGTGACGTGTTTTAAGCTACAAATTGCTATGTCGCATATTCGCATACGACGAATAGAAGCGGAGTTATTGTTGTTTATATCTGTGAGGCCATGAATCACCATTGACGGCCGGATTGCCTACCACTCGAAACGATCGACGTTTGACGAAACTATGCAAGTTCATCGCAGATCGGCACAAGGTGGTTCGATGTGGCGTGTTTTAAGCTACAAATTGCTATGTCGCATATACGCATACGACGAATAGAAGCGGAGTTATTGTTGTTTATATCTGTGAGGCCATGAATCACCATTGACGGCCGGATTGCTTTCCACTCGAAACGATCGATGTTTGACAAAAATATGCAAGTTCGTCGCAGATCGGTATAAGGTGGTTCGTTGGGGCGTGTTTTATGCTACAAATTGCTATGTCGCAGATTTGCATACGACGAATAGAAGCGGAGTTATTGTTGTTTATATCTGTGAGGCCATGAATCACCATTGACGGCCGGATTCCCTACCACTCGAAACGATCGACGTTTGACGAAACCATGCAAGTTCGTCGCAGATCGGCACAAGGTGGGTCGATGTGACGTGTTTTATGCTACAAATTGCTATGTCGCAGATTTGCATTCGACGAATAGAAGCGGAGTTATAGTTGTTTATATCTGTCTGGCCATGAATCACCATTGACGGCCGGATTGCATTCCACTAGAATCGATCGATGTTTGACGAAACTATGCAAGTTCGTCGCAGATCGGTATAAGGTGGGTCGATGTGTCGTGTTTTAAGCTACAAATTGCTATGTCGCAGATTTGCATTCGACGAATAGAAGCGGAGTTATAGTTGTTTATATCTGTGAGGCCGTGAATCACCATTGACGGCCGGATTCCCTACCACTCGAAACGATCGACGTTTGACGAAACCATGCAAGTTCGTCGCAGATCGGCCGAAGGTGGGTCGATGTGTCGTGTTTTAAGCTACAAATTGCTATGTCGCAGATTTGCATTCGACGAATAGAAGCGGAGTTATAGTTGTTTATATCTGTGAGGCCGTGAATCACCATTGACGGCCGGATTCCCTACCACTCGAAACGATCGATGTTTGACGAAACTATGCAAGTTCGTCTCAGATCGGCACAAGGTGGGTCGATGTGACGTGTTTTAAGCTAAAAATTGCTATGTCGCAGATTTGCATTCGACGAATAGAAGCGGAGTTATAGTTGTTTATATCTGTCAGGCCATGAATCACCATTGACGGCCGGATTGCTTTCCACTCGAAACGATCGATGTTCGACAAAACCATGCAAGTGCGTCGCAGATCGGCACAAGGTGGGTCGATGTGACGTGTTTTATGCTACAAATTGCTATGTCGCAGATTTGCATTCGACGAATAGAAGCGGAGTTATAGTTGTTTATATCTGTGAGGCCATGAATCACCATTGACGGCCGGATTGCCTACCATTCGAAACGATCGACGTTTGACGAAACTATGCAAGTTCGTCGCAGGTCGGTATAAGGTGGTTCGTTGGGGCGTGTTTTAAGCTACAAATTGCTAGGTCGCAGATTCGCATACGACGAATAGAAGCGGAGTTATAGTTGTTTATATCTGTCAGGCCATGAATCACCATTGACGGCCGGATTGCCTACCACTCGAAACGATCGATGTTTGACGAAACTATGCAAGTTCGTCGCAGATCGGCACAAGGTGGTTCGATGTGGCGTGTTTTAAGCTACAAATTGCTATGTCGCATATTCGCATACGACGAATAGAAGCGGAGTTATTGTTGTTTATATCTGTGAGGCCATGAATCACCATTGACGGCCGGATTGCTTTCCACTCGAAACGATGGATGTTTGACAAAACTATGCAAGTTCGTCGCAGATCGGTATAAGGTGGTTCGTTGGGGCGTGTTTTATGCTACAAATTGCTATGTCGCAGATTTGCATACGACGAATAGAAGCGGAGTTATTGTTGTATATATCTGTGAGGCCATGAATCACCAATGACGGCCGGATTGCCTACCACTCGAAACGATCGATGTTTGACGAAACTATGCAAGTTCGTCGCAGATCGGCAGAAGGTGGGTCGATGTGACGTGCTTTAAGCTAAAAATTGCTACGTCGCAGATCGGCATGTGGTGGGTCGACGAATAGAAGCGGAATAATAGTTGTTTATATCTGTGAGGCCATGAATCACCATTGACGGCCGGATTCCCTACCACTCGAAACGATCGACGTTTGACGAAACAATGCAAGTTCGTCGCAGATCGGCAGAAGGTGGGTCGATGTGACGTGTTTTAAGCTACAAATTGCTATGTCGCATATTCGCATACGACGAATAGAAGCGGAGTTATTGTTGTTTATATCTGTGAGGCCATGAATCACCATTGACGGCCGGATTGCCTACCACTCGAAACGATCGACGTTTGACGAAACTATGCAAGTTCATCGCAGATCGGCACAAGGTGGTTCGATGTGGCGTGTTTTAAGCTACAAATTGCTATGTCGCATATACGCATACGACGAATAGAAGCGGAGTTATTGTTGTTTATATCTGTGAGGCCATGAATCACCATTGACGGCCGGATTGCTTTCCACTCGAAACGATCGATGTTTGACAAAAATATGCAAGTTCGTCGCAGATCGGTATAAGGTGGTTCGTTGGGGCGTGTTTTATGCTACAAATTGCTATGTCGCAGATTTGCATACGACGAATAGAAGCGGAGTTATTGTTGTTTATATCTGTGAGGCCATGAATCACCATTGACGGCCGGATTCCCTACCACTCGAAACGATCGACGTTTGACGAAACCATGCAAGTTCGTGGCAGATCGGCACAAGGTGGGTCGATGTGACGTGTTTTATGCTACAAATTGCTATGTCGCAGATTTGCATTCGACGAATAGAAGCGGAGTTATAGTTGTTTATATCTGTCTGGCCATGAATCACCATTGACGGCCGGATTGCATTCCACTAGAATCGATCGATGTTTGACGAAACTATGCAAGTTCGTCGCAGATCGGTATAAGGTGGGTCGATGTGTCGTGTTTTAAGCTACAAATTGCTATGTCGCAGATTTGCATTCGACGAATAGAAGCGGAGTTATAGTTGTTTATATCTGTGAGGCCGTGAATCACCATTGACGGCCGGATTCCCTACCACTCGAAACGATCGACGTTTGACGAAACCATGCAAGTTCGTCGCAGATCGGCCGAAGGTGGGTCGATGTGTCGTGTTTTAAGCTACAAATTGCTATGTCGCAGATTTGCATTCGACGAATAGAAGCGGAGTTATAGTTGTTTATATCTGTGAGGCCGTGAATCACCATTGACGGCCGGATTCCCTACCACTCGAAACGATCGATGTTTGACGAAACTATGCAAGTTCGTCTCAGATCGGCACAAGGTGGGTCGATGTGACGTGTTTTAAGCTAAAAATTGCTATGTCGCAGATTTGCATTCGACGAATAGAAGCGGAGTTATAGTTGTTTATATCTGTCAGGCCATGAATCACCATTGACGGCCGGATTGCTTTCCACTCGAAACGATCGATGTTCGACAAAACCATGCAAGTGCGTCGCAGATCGGCACAAGGTGGGTCGATGTGACGTGTTTTATGCTACAAATTGCTATGTCGCAGATTTGCATTCGACGAATAGAAGCGGAGTTATAGTTGTTTATATCTGTGAGGCCATGAATCACCATTGACGGCCGGATTGCCTACCACTCGAAACGATCGACGTTTGACGAAACTATGCAAGTTCGTCGCAGGTCGGTATAAGGTGGTTCGTTGGGGCGTGTTTTAAGCTACAAATTGCTAGGTCGCAGATTCGCATACGACGAATAGAAGCGGAGTTATAGTTGTTTATATCTGTGAGGCCATGAATCACCATTGACGGCCGGATTGCTTTCCACTCGAAACGATCGATGTTTGACAAAACTATGCAAGTTCGTCGCAGATCGGCACATGGTGGGTCGATGTGACGTGTTTTATGCTACAAATTGCTATGTCGCAGATTTGCATTCGACGAATAGAAGCGGAGTTATAGTTGTTTATATCTGTGAGGCCATGAATCACCATTGATGGCCGGATTCCCTACCACTCGAAACGATCGACGTTTGACGAAACCATGCAAGTTCGTCGCAGATCGGCAGAAGGTGGGTCGATGTGACGTGTTTTAAGCTACAAATTGCTATGTCGCATATTCGCATACGACGAATAGAAGCGGAGTTATTGTTGTTTATATCCGTGAGGCCATGAATCACCATTGACGGCCGGATTCCCTACCACTCGAAACGATCGACGTTTGACGAAACTATACAAGTACGTCGCACATCGGCACAAGGTGGGTCGATGTGTCGTGTTTTAAGCTACAAAACGCTATGTCGCAGATTTGCATTCGACGAATAGAAGCGGAGTTATAGTTGTTTATATCTGTGAGGCCATGAAACACCATTGACGGCCGGAATGCCTACCACTCGAAACGATCGACGTTTGACGAAACTATGCAAGTTCGTCGCAGATCGGCACAAGGTGGTTCGATGTGGCGTGTTTTAAGCTACAAATTGCTATGTCGCATATTCGCATACGACGAATAGAAGCGGAGTTATTGTTGTTTATATCTGTGAGGCCATGAATCACCATTGACGGCCGGATAGCTTTCCACTCGAAACGATCGATGTTTGACAAAACTATGCAAGTTCGTCGCAGATCGGTATAAGGTGGTTCGTTGGGGCGTGTTTTAAGCTACAAATTGCTAGGTCGCAGATTCGCATACGACGAATAGAAACGGAGTTATTGTTGTTTCTATCTGTGAGGCCATGAATCACCATTGACGGCCGGATTGCTTTCCACTCGAAACGATCGATGTTTGACAAAAATATGCAAGTTCGTCGCAGATCGGTATAAGGTGGTTCGTTGGGGCGTGTTTTATGCTACAAATTGCTATGTCTCAGATTTGCATACGACGAATAGAAGCGGAGTTATTGTTGTTTATATCTGTGAGGCCATGAATCACCATTGACGGCCGGATTCCCTACCACTCGAAACGATCGACGTTTGACGAAACCATGCAAGTTCGTCGCAGATCGGCCGAAGGTGGGTCGATGTGTCGTGTTTTAAGCTACAAATTGCTATGTCGCAGATTTGCATTCGACGAATAGAAGCGGAGTTATAGTTGTTTATATCTGTGAGGCCGTGAATCACCATTGACGGCCGGATTCCCTACCACTCGAAACGATCGATGTTTGACGAAACTATGCAAGTTCGTCTCAGATCGGCACAAGGTGGGTCGATGTGACGTGTTTTAAGCTAAAAATTGCTATGTCGCAGATTTGCATTCGACGAATAGAAGCGGAGTTATAGTTGTTTATATCTGTGAGGCCATGAATCACCATTGACGGCCGGATTGCTTTCCACTCGAAACGATCGATGTTCGACAAAACCATGCAAGTGCGTCGCAGATCGGCACAAGGTGGGTCGATGTGACGTGTTTTATGCTACAAATTGCTATGTCGCAGATTTGCATTCGACGAATAGAAGCGGAGTTATAGTTGTTTATATCTGTGAGGCCATGAATCACCATTGACGGCCGGATTGCCTACCACTCGAAACGATCGACGTTTGACGAAACTATGCAAGTTCGTCGCAGGTCGGTATAAGGTGGTTCGTTGGGGCGTGTTTTAAGCTACAAATTGCTAGGTCGCAGATTCGCATACGACGAATAGAAGCGGAGTTATAGTTGTTTATATCTGTGAGGCCATGAATCACCATTGACGGCCGGATTGCTTTCCACTCGGAACGATCGATGTTTGACAAAACTATGCAAGTTCGTCGCAGATCGGCACATGGTGGGTCGATGTGACGTGTTTTATGCTACAAATTGCTATGTCGCAGATTTGCATTCGACGAATAGAAGCGGAGTTATAGTTGTTTATATCTGTGAGGCCATGAATCACCATTGATGGCCGGATTCCCTACCACTCGAAACGATCGACGTTTGACGAAACCATGCAAGTTCGTCGCAGATCGGCAGAAGGTGGGTCGATGTGACGTGTTTTAAGCTACAAATTGCTATGTCGCATATTCGCATACGACGAATAGAAGCGGAGTTATTGTTGTTTATATCCGTGAGGCCATGAATCACCATTGACGGCCGGATTCCCTACCACTCGAAACGATCGACGTTTGACGAAACTATACAAGTACGTCGCACATCGGCACAAGGTGGGTCGATGTGTCGTGTTTTAAGCTACAAAACGCTATGTCGCAGATTTGCATTCGACGAATAGAAGCGGAGTTATAGTTGTTTATATCTGTGAGGCCATGAAACACCATTGACGGCCGGAATGCCTACCACTCGAAACGATCGACGTTTGACGAAACTATGCAAGTTCGTCGCAGATCGGCACAAGGTGGTTCGATGTGGCGTGTTTTAAGCTACAAATTGCTATGTCGCATATTCGCATACGACGAATAGAAGCGGAGTTATTGTTGTTTATATCTGTGAGGCCATGAATCACCATTGACGGCCGGAAAGCTTTCCACTCGAAACGATCGATGTTTGACAAAACTATGCAAGTTCGTCGCAGATCGGTATAAGGTGGTTCGTTGGGGCGTGTTTTAAGCTACAAATTGCTAGGTCGCAGATTCGCATACGACGAATAGAAACGGAGTTATTGTTGTTTCTATCTGTGAGGCCATGAATCACCATTGACGGCCGGATTGCTTTCCACTCGAAACGATCGATGTTTGACAAAAATATGCAAGTTCGTCGCAGATCGGTATAAGGTGGTTCGTTGGGGCGTGTTTTATGCTACAAATTGCTATGTCTCAGATTTGCATACGACGAATAGAAGCGGAGTTATTGTTGTTTATATCTGTGAGGCCATGAATCACCATTGACGGCCGGATTCCCTACCACTCGAAACGATCGACGTTTGACGAAACCATGCAAGTTCGTCGCAGATCGGCCGAAGGTGGGTCGATGTGTCGTGTTTTAAGCTACAAATTGCTATGTCGCAGATTTGCATTCGACGAATAGAAGCGGAGTTATAGTTGTTTATATCTGTGAGGCCGTGAATCACCATTGACGGCCGGATTCCCTACCACTCGAAACGATCGATGTTTGACGAAACTATGCAAGTTCGTCTCAGATCGGCACAAGGTGGGTCGATGTGACGTGTTTTAAGCTAAAAATTGCTATGTCGCAGATTTGCATTCGACGAATAGAAGCGGAGTTATAGTTGTTTATATCTGTCAGGCCATGAATCACCATTGACGGCCGGATTGCTTTCCACTCGAAACGATCGATGTTCGACAAAACCATGCAAGTGCGTCGCAGATCGGCACAAGGTGGGTCGATGTGACGTGTTTTATGCTACAAATTGCTATGTCGCAGATTTGCATTCGACGAATAGAAGCGGAGTTATAGTTGTTTATATCTGTGAGGCCATGAATCACCATTGACGGCCGGATTGCCTACCACTCGAAACGATCGACGTTTGACGAAACTATGCAAGTTCGTCGCAGGTCGGTATAAGGTGGTTCGTTGGGGCGTGTTTTAAGCTACAAATTGCTAGGTCGCAGATTCGCATACGACGAATAGAAGCGGAGTTATAGTTGTTTATATCTGTGAGGCCATGAATCACCATTGACGGCCGGATTGCTTTCCACTCGAAACGATCGATGTTTGACAAAACTATGCAAGTTCGTCGCAGATCGGCACATGGTGGGTCGATGTGACGTGTTTTATGCTACAAATTGCTATGTCGCAGATTTGCATTCGACGAATAGAAGCGGAGTTATAGTTGTTTATATCTGTGAGGCCATGAATCACCATTGATGGCCGGATTCCCTACCACTCGAAACGATCGACGTTTGACGAAACCATGCAAGTTCGTCGCAGATCGGCAGAAGGTGGGTCGATGTGACGTGTTTTAAGCTACAAATTGCTATGTCGCATATTCGCATACGACGAATAGAAGCGGAGTTATTGTTGTTTATATCCGTGAGGCCATGAATCACCATTGACGGCCGGATTCCCTACCACTCGAAACGATCGACGTTTGACGAAACTATACAAGTACGTCGCACATCGGCACAAGGTGGGTCGATGTGTCGTGTTTTAAGCTACAAAACGCTATGTCGCAGATTTGCATTCGACGAATAGAAGCGGAGTTATAGTTGTTTATATCTGTGAGGCCATGAAACACCATTGACGGCCGGAATGCCTACCACTCGAAACGATCGACGTTTGAGGAAACTATGCAAGTTCGTCGCAGATCGGCACAAGGTGGTTCGATGTGGCGTGTTTTAAGCTACAAATTGCTATGTCGCATATTCGCATACGACGAATAGAAGCGGAGTTATTGTTGTTTATATCTGTGAGGCCATGAATCACCATTGACGGCCGGATAGCTTTCCACTCGAAACGATCGATGTTTGACAAAACTATGCAAGTTCGTCGCAGATCGGTATAAGGTGGTTCGTTGGGGCGTGTTTTAAGCTACAAATTGCTAGGTCGCAGATTCGCATACGACGAATAGAAACGGAGTTATTGTTGTTTCTATCTGTGAGGCCATGAATCACCATTGACGGCCGGATTGCCTACCACTCGAAACGATCGATGTTTGACGAAACTATGCAAGTTCGTCGCAGATCGGCAGAAGGTGGGTCGATGTGACGTGTTTTAAGCTACAAATTGCTATGTCGCATATTCGCATACGACGAATAGAAGCGGAGTTATTGTTGTTTATATCTGTGAGGCCATGAATCGCCTTTGACTACCGGATTGCCTACCACTCGAAACGATCGATGTTTGACGAAACTATGCAAGTTCGTCGCACATCGGCACAAGGTGGGTCGATGTGACGTGTTTTAAGCTACAAATTGCAACGTCGCAGATTTGCATACGGCGAATAGAAGCGGAGTTATAGTTGTTTATATCTGTGAGGCCATGAATCACCATTGACGGCCGGATTGCCTACCACTCGAAACGATCGACGTTTGACGAAACTATGCAAGTTCGTCGCAGATCGGCACAAGGTGGTTCGATGTGACGTATTTTAAGCTACAAATTGCTATGTCGCATATTCGCATACGACGAATAGAAGCGGAGTTATAGTTGTTTATATCTGTCAGGCCATGAATCACCATTGACGGCCGGATTGCTTTCCACTCGAAACGATCGATGTTTGACAAAACTATGCAAGTTCGTCGCAGGTCGGTATAAGGTGGTTCGTTGGGGCGTGTTTTAAGCTACAAATTGCTATGTCGCAGATTTGCATTCGACGAATAGAAGCGGAGTTATAGTTGTTTATATCTGTGAGGCCATGAATCACCATTGACGGCCGGATTGCCTACCACTCGAAACGATCGACGTTTGACGAAACTATGCAAGTTCGTCGCAGGTCGGTATAAGGTGGTTCGTTGGGGCGTGTTTTAAGCTACAAATTGCTAGGTCGCAGATTCGCATACGACGAATAGAAGCGGAGTTATAATTGTTTATATCTGTGAGGCCATGAATCACCATTGACGGCCGGATTGCTTTCCACTCGGAACGATCGATGTTTGACAAAACTATGCAAGTTCGTCGCAGATCGGCACATGGTGGGTCGATGTGACGTGTTTTATGCTACAAATTGCTATGTCGCAGATTTGCATTCGACGAATAGAAGCGGAGTTATAGTTGTTTATATCTGTGAGGCCATGAATCACCATTGATGGCCGGATTCCCTACCACTCGAAACGATCGACGTTTGACGAAACCATGCAAGTTCGTCGCAGATCGGCAGAAGGTGGGTCGATGTGACGTGTTTTAAGCTACAAATTGCTATGTCGCATATTCGCATACGACGAATAGAAGCGGAGTTATTGTTGTTTATATCCGTGAGGCCATGAATCACCATTGACGGCCGGATTCCCTACCACTCGAAACGATCGACGTTTGACGAAACTATACAAGTACGTCGCACATCGGCACAAGGTGGGTCGATGTGTCGTGTTTTAAGCTACAAAACGCTATGTCGCAGATTTGCATTCGACGAATAGAAGCGGAGTTATAGTTGTTTATATCTGTGAGGCCATGAAACACCATTGACGGCCGGAATGCCTACCACTCGAAACGATCGACGTTTGACGAAACTATGCAAGTTCGTCGCAGATCGGCACAAGGTGGTTTGATGTGGCGTGTTTTAAGCTACAAATTGCTATGTCGCATATTCGCATACGACGAATAGAAGCGGAGTTATTGTTGTTTATATCTGTGAGGCCATGAATCACCATTGACGGCCGGATAGCTTTCCACTCGAAACGATCGATGTTTGACAAAACTATGCAAGTTCGTCGCAGATCGGTATAAGGTGGTTCGTTGGGGCGTGTTTTATGCTACATATTGCTATGTCGCAGATTTGCATACGACGAATAGAAACGGAGTTATTGTTGTTTCTATCTGTGAGGCCATGAATCACCATTGACGGCCGGATTGCCTACCACTCGAAACGATCGATGTTTGACGAAACTATGCAAGTTCGTCGCAGATCGGCACAAGGTGGGTCGATGTGACGTGTTTTAAGCTACAAATTGCTATGTCGCGGATTTGCATCGACGAATAGAAGCGGAGTTATAGTTGTTTATATCTGTGAGGCCGTGAATCACCATTGACGGCCGGATTCCCTACCACTCGAAACGATCGACGTTTGACGAAACCATGCAAGTTCGTCGCAGATCGGCAGAAGGTGGGTCGATGTGACGTGTTTTAAGCTACAAATTGCTATGTCGCATATTCGCATACGACGAATAGAAGCGGAGTTATTGTTGTTTATATCTGTGAGGCCATAAATCGCCTTTGACTACCGGATTGCCTACCACTCGAAACGATCGATGTTTGACGAAACTATGCAAGTTCGTCGCACATCGGCACAAGGTGGGTCGATGTGACGTGTTTTAAGCTACAAATTGCAACGTCGCAGATTTGCATACGGCGAATAGAAGCGGAGTTATAGTTGTTTATATCTGTTAGGCCATGAATCACCATTGACGGCCGGATTGCCTACCACTCGAAACGATCGACGTTTGACGAAACTATGCAAGTTCGTCGCAGATCGGCACAAGGTGGTTCGATGTGACGTATTTTAAGCTACAAATTGCTATGTCGCATATTCGCATACGACGAATAGAAGCGGAGTTATAGTTGTTTATATCTGTCAGGCCATGAATCACCATTGACGGCCGGATTGCTTTCCACTCGAAACGATCGATGTTTGACAAAACTATGCAAGTTCGTCGCAGGTCGGTATAAGTTGGTTCGTTGGGGCGTGTTTTAAGCTACAAATTGCTAGGTCGCAGATTCGCATACGACGAATAGAAGCGGAGTTATAGTTGTTTATATCTGTGAGGCCATGAATCGCCATTGACTACCGGATTGCCTACCACTCGAAACGATCGATGTTTGACGAAACTATGCAAGTTCGTCGCACAACGGCACAAGGTGGGTCGATGTGACGTGTTTTAAGCTACAAATTGCTATGTCGCAGATTTGCATTCGACGAATAGAAGCGGTGTTATAGTTGTTTATATCTGTGAGGCCGTGAATCACCATTGACGGCCGGATTCCCTACCGCTCGAAACGATCGACGTTTGACGAAACCATGCAAGTTCGTCGCAGATCGGCAGAAGGTGGGTCGATGTGACGTGTTTTAAGCTACAAATTGCTATGTCGCATATTCGCATACGACGAATAGAAGCGGAGTTATTGTTGTTTATATCTGTGAGGCCATGAATCACCATTGACGGCCGGATTGCCTACCACTCGAAACGATCGACGTTTGACGAAACTATGCAAGTTCGTCGCAGATCGGCACAAGGTGGTTCGATGTAACGTATTTTAAGCTACAAATTGCTATGTCGCATATTCGCATACGACGAATAGAAGCGGAGTTATAGTTGTTTATATCTGTCAGGCCATGAATCACCATTGACGGCCGGATTGCTTTCCACTCGAAACGATCGATGTTTGACAAAACTATGCAAGTTCGTCGCAGGTCGGTATAAGTTGGTTCGTTGGGGCGTGTTTTAAGCTACAAATTGCTAGGTCGCAGATTCGCATACGACGAATAGAAGCGGAGTTATAGTTGTTTATATCTGTGAGGCCATGAATCGCCATTGACGGCCGGATTGCTATCCACTCGAAACGATCGATGTTTGACAAAAATATGCAAGTTCGTCGCAGATCGGTATGAGGTGGTTCGTTGGGGCGTGTTTTATGCTACAAATTGCTATGTCGCAGATTTGCATACGACGAATAGAAGCGGAGTTATTGTTGTTTATATCTGTGAGGCCATGAATCACCATTGACGGCCGGATTCCCTACCACTCGAAACGATCGACGTTTGACGAAACCATGCAAGTTCGTCGCAGATCGGCACAAGGTGGGTCGATGTGACGTGTTTTATGCTACAAATTGCTATGTCGCAGATTTGCATTCGACGAATAGAAGCGGAGTTATAGTTGTTTATATCTGTCTGGCCATGAATCACCATTGACGGCCGGATTGCATTCCACTAGAATCGATCGATGTTTGACGAAACTATGCAAGTTCGTCGCAGATCGGTATAAGGTGGGTCGATGTGTCGTGTTTTAAGCTACAAATTGCTATGTCGCAGATTTGCATTCGACGAATAGAAGCGGAGTTATAGTTGTTTATATCTGTGAGGCCGTGAATCACCATTGACGGCCGGATTCCCTACCACTCGAAACGATCGACGTTTGACGAAACCATGCAAGTTCGTCGCAGATCGGCCGAAGGTGGGTCGATGTGTCGTGTTTTAAGCTACAAATTGCTATGTCGCAGATTTGCATTCGACGAATAGAAGCGGAGTTATAGTTGTTTATATCTGTGAGGCCGTGAATCACCATTGACGGCCGGATTCCCTACCACTCGAAACGATCGACGTTTGACGAAACCATGCAAGTTCGTCGCAGATTGGCCGAAGGTGGGTCGATGTGACGTGTTTTAAGCTACAAATTGCTACGTCGCATATTCGCATACGACGAATAGAAGCGGAGTTATTGTTGTTTATATCTGTGAGGCCATGAATCACCATTGACGGCCGGATTGCCTACCACTCGAAACGATCGATGTTTGACGAAACTATGCAAGTTCGTCTCAGATCGGCACAAGGTGGGTCGATGTGACGTGTTTTAAGCTAAAAATTGCTATGTCGCAGATTTGCATTCGACGAATAGAAGCGGAGTTATAGTTGTTTATATCTGTCAGGCCATGAATCACCATTGACGGCCGGATTGCTTTCCACTCGAAACGATCGATGTTCGACAAAACCATGCAAGTGCGTCGCAGATCGGCACAAGGTGGGTCGATGTGACGTGTTTTATGCTACAAATTGCTATGTCGCAGATTTGCATTCGACGAATAGAAGCGGAGATATTGTTGTTTATATCTGTGAGGCCATGAATCACCATTGACGGCCGGATTGCCTACCACTCGAAACGATCGACGTTTGACGAAACTATGCAAGTTCGTCGCAGGTCGGTATAAGGTGGTTCGTTGGGGCGTGTTTTAAGCTACAAATTGCTAGATCGCAGATTCGCATACGACGAATAGAAGCGGAGTTATAGTTGTTTATATCTGTGAGGCCATGAATCACCATTGACGGCCGGATTGCTTTCCACTCGGAACGATCGATGTTTGACAAAACTATGCAAGTTCGTCGCAGATCGGTATAAGGTGGTTCGTTGGGGCGTGTTTTATGCTACAAATTGCTATGTCGCAGATTTGCATTCGACGAATAGAAGCGGAGATATTGTTGTTTATATCTGTGAGGCCATGAATCACCATTGACGGCCGGATTGCCTACCACTCGAAACGACCGATGTTTGACGAAACTATGCAAGTTCGTCGCAGATCGGCACAAGGTGGGTCGATGTGACGTGTTTTAAGCTACAAATTGCTATGTCGCAGATTTGTATTCGACGAATAGAAGCGGTGTTATAGTTGTTTATATCTGTGAGGCCGTGAATCACCATTGACGGCCGGATTCCCTACCGCTCGAAACGATCGACGTTTGACGAAACCATGCAAGTTCGTCGCAGATCGGCAGAAGGTGGGTCGATGTGACGTGTTTTAAGCTACAAATTGCTATGTCGCATATTCGCATACGACGAATAGAAGCGGAGTTATTGTTGTTTATATCTGTGAGGCCATGAATCACCATTGACGGCCGGATTGCCTACCACTCGAAACGATCGATGTTTGACGAAACTATGCAAGTTCGTCGCAGATCGGCACAAGGTGGATCGATGTGACGTATTTTAAGCTACAAATTGCTATGTCGCAGATTTGCATTCGACGAATAGAAGCGAAGTTATAGTTGTTTATATCTGTCAGGCCATGAATCACCATTGACGGCCGGATTGCTTTCCACTCGAAACGATCGAAGTTTGACAAAACTATGCAAGTTCGTCGCAGGTCGGTATAAGGTGGTTCGTTGGGGCGTGTTTTAAGCTACAAATTGCTAGGTCGCAGATTCGCATACGACGAATAGAAGCGGAGTTATAGTTGTTTATATCTGTGAGGCCATGAATCGCCTTTGACTACCGGATTGCCTACCACTCGAAACGATCGATGTTTGACGAAACTATGCAAGTTCGTCGCACATCGGCACAAGGTGGGTCGTTGGGCCGTGTTTTTTGCTACAAATTGCTACGTCGCAGATTTGCATACGGCGAATAGAAGCGGAGTTATTGTTGTTTATATCTGTGAGGCCATGAATCAACATTGACGGCCGGATTCCCTACCACTCGAAACGATCGAGGTTTGACGAAACCATGCAAGTTCGTCGCAGATCGGCACATGGTGGGTCGATGTGACGTGTTTTATGCTACAAATTGCTATGTCGCAGATTTGCAATCGACGAATAGAAGCGGAGTTATAGTTGTTTATATCTGTGAGGCCATGAATCACCATTGACGGCCGGATTCCCTACCACTCGAAACGATCGACGTTTGACGAAACCATGCAAGTTCGTCGCAGATCGGCAGAAGGTGGGTCGATGTGACGTGTTTTAAGCTACAAATTGCTATGTCGCATATTCGCATACGACGAATAGAAGCGGAGTTATTGTTGTTTATATCCGTGAGGCCATGAATCACCATTGACGGCCGGATTCCCTACCACTCGAAACGATCGACGTTTGACGAAACTATACAAGTACGTCGCACATCGGCACAAGGTGGGTCGATGTGTCGTGTTTTAAGCTACAAAACGCTATGTCGCAGATTTGCATTCGACGAATAGAAGCGGAGTTATAGTTGTTTATATCTGTGAGGCCATGAAACACCATTGACGGCCGGAATGCCTACCACTCGAAACGATCGACGTTTGACGAAACTATGCAAGTTCGTCGCAGATCGGCACAAGGTGGTTCGTTGGGGCGTGTTTTAAGCTACAAATTGCTAGGTCGCAGATTCGCATACGACGAATAGAAACGGAGTTATTGTTGTTTCTATCTGTGAGGCCATGAATCACCATTGACGGCCGGATTGCCTACCACTCGAAACGATCGATGTTTGACGAAACTATGCAAGTTCGTCGCAGATCGGCAGAAGGTGGGTCGATGTGACGTGTTTTAAGCTACAAATTGCTATGTCGCATATTCGCATACGACGAATAGAAGCGGAGTTATAGTTGTTTATATCTATGAGGCCATGAATCGCCATTGACTACCGGATTGCCTACCACTCGAAACGATCGACGTTTGACGAAACTATACAAGTACGTCGCAGATCGGCATGAGGTGGGTCGATGTGGCGTGTTTTAAGCTACAAATTGCTATGTCGCATATTCGCATACGACGAATAGAAGCGGAGTTATTGTTGTTTATACCTGTGAGGCCATGAATCACCATTGACGGCCGGATTGCTTTCCACTCGAAACGATGGATGTTTGACAAAACTATGCAAGTTCGTCGCAGATCGGTATAAGGTGGTTCGTTGGGGCGTGTTTTATGCTACAAATTGCTATGTCGCAGATTTGCATACGACGAATAGAAGCGGAGTTATTGTTGTATATATCTGTGAGGCCATGAATCACCAATGACGGCCGGATTGCCTACCACTCGAAACGATCGATGTTTGACGAAACTATGCAAGTTCGTCGCAGATCGGCACAAGGTGGGTCGATGTGACGTGTTTTAAGCTAAAAATTGCTATGTCGCAGATTTGCATTCGACGAATAGAAGCGGAGTTATAGTTGTTTATATCTGTGAGGCCATGAATCACCATTGACGGCCGGATTCCCTACCACTCGAAACGATCGACGTTTGACGAAACCATGCAAGTTCGTCGCAGATCGGCAGAAGGTGGGTCGATGTGACGTGTTTTAAGCTACAAATTGCTATGTCGCATATTCGCATACGACGAATAGAAGCGGAGTTATTGTTGTTTATATCTGTGAGGCCATGAATCACCATTGACGGCCGGATTGCCTACCACTCGAAACGATCGACGTTTGACGAAACTATGCAAGTTCATCGCAGATCGGCACAAGGTGGTTCGATGTGGCGTGTTTTAAGCTACAAATTGCTATGTCGCATATACGCATACGACGAATAGAAGCGGAGTTATTGTTGTTTATATCTGTGAGGCCATGAATCACCATTGACGGCCGGATTGATTTCCACTCGAAACGATCGATGTTTGACAAAAATATGCAAGTTCGTCGCAGATCGGTATAAGGTGGTTCGTTGGGGCGTGTTTTATGCTACAAATTGCTATGTCGCAGATTTGCATACGACGAATAGAAGCGGAGTTATTGTTGTTTATATCTGTGAGGCCATGAATCACCATTGACGGCCGGATTCCCTACCACTCGAAACGATCGACGTTTGACGAAACCATGCAAGTTCGTCGCAGATCGGCACAATGTGGGTCGATGTGACGTGTTTTATGCTACAAATTGCTATGTCGCAGATTTGCATTCGACGAATAGAAGCGGAGTTATAGTTGTTTATATCTGTCTGGCCATGAATCACCATTGACGGCCGGATTGCATTCCACTAGAATCGATCGATGTTTGACGAAACTATGCAAGTTCGTCGCAGATCGGTATAAGGTGGTTCGATGTGTCGTGTTTTAAGCTACAAATTGCTATGTCGCAGATTTGCATTCGACGAATAGAAGCGGAGTTATAGTTGTTTATATCTGTGAGGCCGTGAATCACCATTGACGGCCGGATTCCCTACCACTCGAAACGATCGACGTTTGACGAAACCATGCAAGTTCGTCGCAGATCGGCCGAAGGTGGGTCGATGTGTCGTGTTTTAAGCTACAAATTGCTATGTCGCAGATTTGCATTCGACGAATAGAAGCGGAGTTATAGTTGTTTATATCTGTGAGGCCGTGAATCACCATTGACGGCCGGATTCCCTACCACTCGAAACGATCGACGTTTGACGAAACCATGCAAGTTCGTCGCAGATTGGCCGAAGGTGGGTCGATGTGACGTGTTTTAAGCTACAAATTGCTACGTCGCATATTCGCATACGACGAATAGAGGCGGAGTTATTGTTGTTTATATCTGTGAGGCCATGAATCACCATTGACGGCCGGATTGCCTACCACTCGAAACGATCGATGTTTGACGAAAATATGCAAGTTCGTCGCAGATCGGCACAAGGTGGGTCGATGTGACGTATTTTAAGCTAAAAATTGCTATGTCGCAGATTTGCATTCGACGAATAGAAGCGGAGTTATAGTTGTTTATATCTGTCAGGCCATGAATCACCATTGACGGCCGGATTGCCTACCACTCGAAACGATCGATGTTTGACGAAACTATGCAAGTTCGTCGCTGATCGGCACAAGGTGGTTCGATGTGACGTGTTTTATGCTACAAATTGCTATGTCGCAGATTTGCATTCGACGAATAGAAGCGGAGTTATAGTTGTTTATATCTGTCTGGCCATGAATCACCATTGACGGCCGGATTGCATTCCACTAGAATCGATCGATGTTTGACGAAACTATGCAAGTTCGTCGCAGATCGGTATAAGGTGGGTCGATGTGTCGTGTTTTAAGCTACAAATTGCTATGTCGCAGATTTGCATTCGACGAATAGAAGCGGAGTTATAGTTGTTTATATCTGTGAGGCCGTGAATCACCATTGACGGCCGGATTCCCTACCACTCGAAACGATCGACGTTTGACGAAACCATGCAAGTTCGTCGCAGATCGGCCGAAGGTGGGTCGATGTGTCGTGTTTTAAGCTACAAATTGCTATGTCGCAGTTTGCATTCGACGAATAGAAGCGGAGTTATAGTTGTTTATATCTGTGAGGCCGTGAATCACCATTGACGGCCGGATTCCCTACCACTCGAAACGATCGATGTTTGACGAAACTATGCAAGTTCGTCTCAGATCGGCACAAGGTGGGTCGATGTGACGTGTTTTAAGCTAAAAATTGCTATGTCGCAGATTTGCATTCGACGAATAGAAGCGGAGTTATAGTTGTTTATATCTGTCAGGCCATGAATCACCATTGACGGCCGGATTGCTTTCCACTCGAAACGATCGATGTTCGACAAAACCATGCAAGTGCGTCGCAGATCGGCACAAGGTGGGTCGATGTGACGTGTTTTATGCTACAAATTGCTATGTCGCAGATTTGCATTCGACGAATAGAAGCGGAGTTATAGTTGTTTATATCTGTGAGGCCATGAAACACCATTGACGGCCGGAATGCCTACCACTCGAAACGATCGACGTTTGACGAAACTATGCAAGTTCGTCGCAGATCGGCACAAGGTGGTTCGATGTGGCGTGTTTTAAGCTACAAATTGCTAGGTCGCAGATTCGCATACGACGAATAGAAACGGAGTTATTGTTGTTTCTATCTGTGAGGCCATGAATCACCATTGACGGCCGGATTGCCTACCACTCGAAACGATCGATGTTTGACGAAACTATGCAAGTTCGTCGCAGATCGGCAGAAGGTGGGTCGATGTGACGTGTTTTAAGCTACAAATTGCTATGTCGCATATTCGCATACGACGAATAGAAGCGGAGTTATAGTTGTTTATATCTATGAGGCCATGAATCGCCATTGACTACCGGATTGCCTACCACTCGAAACGATCGACGTTTGACGAAACTATACAAGTACGTCGCAGATCGGCATGAGGTGGGTCGATGTGTCGTGTTTTAAGCTACAAATCGCTATGTCGCAAATTTGCATTCGACGAATAGAAGCTGAGTTATAGTTGTTTATATCTGTCAGGCCATGAATCACCATTGACGGCCGGATTGCTTTCCACTCGGAACGATCGATGTTTGACAAAACTATGCAAGTTCGTCGCAGATCGGTATAAGGTGGTTCGTTGGGGCGTGTTTTATGCTACATATTGCTATGTCGCAGATTTGCATACGACGAATAGAAACGGAGTTATTGTTGTTTCTATCTGTGAGGCCATGAATCACCATTGACGGCCGGATTGCCTACCACTCGAAACAATCGATGTTTGACGAAACTATGCAAGTTCGTCGCAGATCGGCACAAGGTGGGTCGATGTGACGTGTTTTAAGCTACAAATTGCTATGTCGCGGATTTGCATTCGACGAATAGAAGCGGAGTTATAGTTGTTTATATCTGTGAGGCCGTGAATCACCATTGACGGCCGGATTCCCTACCACTCGAAACGATCGACGTTTGACGAAACCATGCAAGTTCGTCGCAGATCGGCAGAAGGTGGGTCGATGTGACGTGTTTTAAGCTACAAATTGCTATGTCGCATATTCGCATACGACGAATAGAAGCGGAGTTATAGTTGTTTATATCTATGAGGCCATGAATCGCCATTGACTACCGGATTGCCTACCACTCGAAACGATCGACGTTTGACGAAACTATACAAGTACGTCGCAGATCGGCATGAGGTGGGTCGATGTGGCGTGTTTTAAGCTACAAATTGCTATGTCGCATATTCGCATACGACGAATAGAAGCGGAGTTATTGTTGTTTATACCTGTGAGGCCATGAATCACCATTGACGGCCGGATTGCTTTCCACTCGAAACGATGGATGTTTGACAAAACTATGCAAGTTCGTCGCAGATCGGTATAAGGTGGTTCGTTGGGGCGTGTTTTATGCTACAAATTGCTATGTCGCAGATTTGCATACGACGAATAGAAGCGGAGTTATTGTTGTATATATCTGTGAGGCCATGAATCACCAATGACGGCCGGATTGCCTACCACTCGAAACGATCGATGTTTGACGAAACTATGCAAGTTCGTCGCAGATCGGCACAAGGTGGGTCGATGTGACGTGTTTTAAGCTAAAAATTGCTATGTCGCAGATTTGCATTCGACGAATAGAAGCGGAGTTATAGTTGTTTATATCTGTGAGGCCATGAATCACCATTGACGGCCGGATTGCCTACCACTCGAAACGATCGACGTTTGACGAAACCATGCAAGTTCGTCGCAGATCGGCAGAAGGTGGGTCGATGTGACGTGTTTTAAGCTACAAATTGCTATGTCGCAGATTCGCATACGACGAATAGAAGCGGAGTTATTGTTGTTTATATCTGTGAGGCCATGAATCACCATTGACGGCCGGATTGCCTACCACTCGAAACGATCGACGTTTGACGAAACTATGCAAGTTCGTCGCAGATCGGCACAAGGTGGTTCGATGTGGCGTGTTTTAAGCTACAAATTGCTATGTCGCATATACGCATACGACGAATAGAAGCGGAGTTATTGTTGTTTATATCTGTGAGGCCATGAATCACCATTGACGGCCGGATTGATTTCCACTCGAAACGATCGATGTTTGACAAAAATATGCAAGTTCGTCGCAGATCGGTATAAGGTGGTTCGTTGGGGCGTGTTTTATGCTACAAATTGCTATGTCGCAGATTTGCATACGACGAATAGAAGCGGAGTTATTGTTGTTTATATCTGTGAGGCCATGAATCACCATTGACGGCCGGATTCCCTACCACTCGAAACGATCGACGTTTGACGAAACCATGCAAGTTCGTCGCAGATCGGCACAAGGTGGGTCGATGTGACGTGTTTTATGCTACAAATTGCTATGTCGCAGATTTGCATTCGACGAATAGAAGCGGAGTTATAGTTGTTTATATCTGTCTGGCCATGAATCACCATTGACGGCCGGATTGCATTCCACTAGAATCGATCGATGTTTGACGAAACTATGCAAGTTCGTCGCAGATCGGTATAAGGTGGTTCGATGTGTCGTGTTTTAAGCTACAAATTGCTATGTCGCAGATTTGCATTCGACGAATAGAAGCGGAGTTATAGTTGTTTATATCTGTGAGGCCGTGAATCACCATTGACGGCCGGATTCCCTACCACTCGAAACGATCGACGTTTGACGAAACCATGCAAGTTCGTCGCAGATCGGCCGAAGGTGGGTCGATGTGTCGTGTTTTAAGCTACAAATTGCTATGTCGCAGATTTGCATTCGACGAATAGAAGCGGAGTTATAGTTGTTTATATCTGTGAGGCCGTGAATCACCATTGACGGCCGGATTCCCAACCACTCGAAACGATCGACGTTTGACGAAACCATGCAAGTTCGTCGCAGATTGGCCGAAGGTGGGTCGATGTGACGTGTTTTAAGCTACAAATTGCTACGTCGCATATTCGCATACGACGAATAGAAGCGGAGTTATTGTTGTTTATATCTGTGAGGCCATGAATCACCATTGACGGCCGGATTGCCTACCACTCGAAACGATCGATGTTTGACGAAACTATGCAAGTTCGTCTCAGATCGGCACAAGGTGGGTCGATGTGACGTGTTTTAAGCTAAAAATTGCTATGTCGCAGATTTGCATTCGACGAATAGAAGCGGAGTTATAGTTGTTTATATCTGTCAGGCCATGAATCACCATTGACGGCCGGATTGCTTTCCACTCGAAACGATCGATGTTCGACAAAACCATGCAAGTGCGTCGCAGATCGGCACAAGGTGGGTCGATGTGACGTGTTTTATGCTACAAATTGCTATGTCGCAGATTTGCATTCGACGAATAGAAGCGGAGTTATAGTTGTTTATATCTGTGAGGCCATGAATCACCATTGACGGCCGGATTGCCTACCACTCGAAACGATCGATGTTTGACGAAAATATGCAAGTTCGTCGCAGATCGGCACAAGGTGGGTCGATGTGACGTATTTTAAGCTAAAAATTGCTATGTCGCAGATTTGCATTCGACGAATAGAAGCGGAGTTATAGTTGTTTATATCTGTCAGGCCATGAATCACCATTGACGGCCGGATTGCCTACCACTCGAAACGATCGATGTTTGACGAAACTATGCAAGTTCGTCGCTGATCGGCACAAGGTGGTTCGATGTGACGTGTTTTATGCTACAAATTGCTATGTCGCAGATTTGCATTCGACGAATAGAAGCGGAGTTATAGTTGTTTATATCTGTCTGGCCATGAATCACCATTGACGGCCGGATTGCATTCCACTAGAATCGATCGATGTTTGACGAAACTATGCAAGTTCGTCGCAGATCGGTATAAGGTGGGTCGATGTGTCGTGTTTTAAGCTACAAATTGCTATGTCGCAGATTTGCATTCGACGAATAGAAGCGGAGTTATAGTTGTTTATATCTGTGAGGCCGTGAATCACCATTGACGGCCGGATTCCCTACCACTCGAAACGATCGACGTTTGACGAAACCATGCAAGTTCGTCGCAGATCGGCCGAAGGTGGGTCGATGTGTCGTGTTTTAAGCTACAAATTGCTATGTCGCAGTTTGCATTCGACGAATAGAAGCGGAGTTATAGTTGTTTATATCTGTGAGGCCGTGAATCACCATTGACGGCCGGATTCCCTACCACTCGAAACGATCGATGTTTGACGAAACTATGCAAGTTCGTCTCAGATCGGCACAAGGTGGGTCGATGTGACGTGTTTTAAGCTAAAAATTACTATGTCGCAGATTTGCATTCGACGAATAGAAGCGGAGTTATAGTTGTTTATATCTGTCAGGCCATGAATCACCATTGACGGCCGGATTGCTTTCCACTCGAAACGATCGATGTTCGACAAAACCATGCAAGTGCGTCGCAGATCGGCACAAGGTGGGTCGATGTGACGTGTTTTATGCTACAAATTGCTATGTCGCAGATTTGCATTCGACGAATAGAAGCGGAGTTATAGTTGTTTATATCTGTGAGGCCATGAAACACCATTGACGGCCGGAATGCCTACCACTCGAAACGATCGACGTTTGACGAAACTATGCAAGTTCGTCGCAGATCGGCACAAGGTGGTTCGATGTGGCGTGTTTTAAGCTACAAATTGCTAGGTCGCAGATTCGCATACGACGAATAGAAGCGGAGTTATTGTTGTTTCTATCTGTGAGGCCATGAATCACCATTGACGGCCGGATTGCCTACCACTCGAAACGATCGATGTTTGACGAAACTATGCAAGTTCGTCGCAGATCGGCAGAAGGTGGGTCGATGTGACGTGTTTTAAGCTACAAATAGCTATGTCGCATATTCGCATACGACGAATAGAAGCGGAGTTATAGTTGTTTATATCTATGAGGCCATGAATCGCCATTGACTACCGGATTGCCTACCACTCGAAACGATCGACGTTTGACGAAACTATACAAGTACGTCGCAGATCGGCATGAGGTGGGTCGATGTGTCGTGTTTTAAGCTACAAATCGCTATGTCGCAAATTTGCATTCGACGAATAGAAGCTGAGTTATAGTTGTTTATATCTGTCAGGCCATGAATCACCATTGACGGCCGGATTGCTTTCCACTCGGAACGATCGATGTTTGACAAAACTATGCAAGTTCGTCGCAGATCGGTATAAGGTGGTTCGTTGGGGCGTGTTTTATGCTACATATTGCTATGTCGCAGATTTGCATACGACGAATAGAAACGGAGTTATTGTTGTTTCTATCTGTGAGGCCATGAATCACCATTGACGGCCGGATTGCCTACCACTCGAAACGATCGATGTTTGACGAAACTATGCAAGTTCGTCGCAGATCGGCACAAGGTGGGTCGATGTGACGTGTTTTAAGCTACAAATTGCTATGTCGCGGATTTGCATTCGACGAATAGAAGCGGAGTTATAGTTGTTTATATCTGTGAGGCCGTGAATCACCATTGACGGCCGGATTCCCTACCACTCGAAACGATCGACGTTTGACGAAACCATGCAAGTTCGTCGCAGATCGGCAGAAGGTGGGTCGATGTGACGTGTTTTAAGCTACAAATTGCTATGTCGCATATTCGCATACGACGAATAGAAGCGGAGTTATTGTTGTTTATATCTGTGAGGCCATGAATCGCCTTTGACTACCGGATTGCCTACCACTCGAAACGATCGATGTTTGACGAAACTATGCAAGTTCGTCGCACATCGGCACAAGGTGGGTCGATGTGACGTGTTTTAAGCTACAAATTGCAACGTCGCAGATTTGCATACGGCGAATAGAAGCGGAGTTATAGTTGTTTATATCTGTGAGGCCATGAATCACCATTGACGGCCGGATTGCCTACCACTCGAAACGATCGACGTTTGACGAAACTATGCAAGTTCGTCGCAGATCGGCACAAGGTGGTTCGATGTGACGTATTTTAAGCTACAAATTGCTATGTCGCATATTCGCATACGACGAATAGAAGCGGAGTTATAGTTGTTTATATCTGTCAGGCCATGAATCACCATTGACGGCCGGATTGCTTTCCACTCGAAACGATCGATGTTTGACAAAACTATGCAAGTTCGTCGCAGATCGGTATAAGGTGGTTCGTTGGGGCGTGTTTTATGCTACAAATTGCTATGTCGCAGATTTGCATACGACGAATAGAAGCGGAGTTATTGTTGTTTCTATCTGTGAGGCCATGAATCACCATTGACGGCCGGATTGCCTACCACTCGAAACGACCGATGTTTGACGAAACTATGCAAGTTCGTCGCAGATCGGCACAAGGTGGGTCGATGTGACGTGTTTTAAGCTACAAATTGCTATGTCGCAGATTTGTATTCGACGAATAGAAGCGGTGTTATAGTTGTTTATATCTGTGAGGCCGTGAATCACCATTGACGGCCGGATTCCCTACCGCTCGAAACGATCGACGTTTGACGAAACCATGCAAGTTCGTCGCAGATCGGCAGAAGGTGGGTCGATGTGACGTGTTTTAAGCTACAAATTGCTATGTCGCATATTCGCATACGACGAATAGAAGCGGAGTTATTGTTGTTTATATCTGTGAGGCCATGAATCACCATTGACGGCCGGATTGCCTACCACTCGAAACGATCGATGTTTGACGAAACTATGCAAGTTCGTCGCAGATCGGCACAAGGTGGATCGATGTGACGTATTTTAAGCTACAAATTGCTATGTCGCAGATTTGCATTCGACGAATAAAAGCGAAGTTATAGTTGTTTATATCTGTCAGGCCATGAATCACCATTGTAGCCGGATTGCTTTCCACTCGAAACGATCGAAGTTTGACAAAACTATGCAAGTTCGTCGCAGGTCGGTATAAGGTGGTTCGTTGGGGCGTGTTTTAAGCTACAAATTGCTAGGTCGCAGATTCGCATACGACGAATAGAAGCGGAGTTATAGTTGTTTATATCTGTGAGGCCATGAATCGCCTTTGACTACCGGATTGCCTACCACTCGAAACGATCGATGTTTGACGAAACTATGCAAGTTCGTCGCACATCGGCACAAGGTGGGTCGTTGGGCCGTGTTTTTTGCTACAAATTGCTACGTCGCAGATTTGCATACGGCGAATAGAAGCGGAGTTATTGTTGTTTATATCTGTGAGGCCATGAATCAACATTGACGGCCGGATTCCCTACCACTCGAAACGATCGAGGTTTGACGAAACCATGCAAGTTCGTCGCAGATCGGCACATGGTGGGTCGATGTGACGTGTTTTATGCTACAAATTGCTATGTCGCAGATTTGCATTCGACGAATAGAAGCGGAGTTATAGTTGTTTATATCTGTGAGGCCATGAATCACCATTGACGGCCGGATTCCCTACCACTCGAAACGATCGACGTTTGACGAAACCATGCAAGTTCGTCGCAGATCGGCAGAAGGTGGGTCGATGTGACGTGTTTTAAGCTACAAATTGCTATGTCGCATATTCGCATACGACGAATAGAAGCGGAGTTATTGTTGTTTATATCCGTGAGGCCATGAATCACCATTGACGGCCGGATTCCCTACCACTCGAAACGATCGACGTTTGACGAAACTATACAAGTACGTCGCACATCGGCACAAGGTGGGTCGATGTGTCGTGTTTTAAGCTACAAAACGCTATGTCGCAGATTTGCATTCGACGAATAGAAGCGGAGTTATAGTTGTTTATATCTGTGAGGCCATGAAACACCATTGACGGCCGGAATGCCTACCACTCGAAACGATCGACGTTTGACGAAACTATGCAAGTTCGTCGCAGATCGGCACAAGGTGGTTCGATGTGGCGTGTTTTAAGCTACAAATTGCTATGTCGCATATTCGCATACGACGAATAGAAGCGGAGTTATTGTTGTTTATATCTGTGAGGCCATGAATCACCATTGACGGCCGGATAGCTTTCCACTCGAAACGATCGATGTTTGACAAAACTATGCAAGTTCGTCGCAGATCGGTATAAGGTGGTTCGTTGGGGCGTGTTTTAAGCTACAAATTGCTAGGTCGCAGATTCGCATACGACGAATAGAAACGGAGTTATTGTTGTTTCTATCTGTGAGGCCATGAATCACCATTGACGGCCGGATTGCCTACCACTCGAAACGATCGATGTTTGACGAAACTATGCAAGTTCGTCGCAGATCGGCAGAAGGTGGGTCGATGTGACGTGTTTTAAGCTACAAATTGCTATGTCGCATATTCGCATACGACGAATAGAAGCGGAGTTATAGTTGTTTATATCTATGAGGCCATGAATCGCCATTGACTACCGGATTGCCTACCACTCGAAACGATCGACGTTTGACGAAACTATAGAAGTACGTCGCAGATCGGCATGAGGTGGGTCGATGTGTCGTGTTTTAAGCTACAAATCGCTATGTCGCAAATTTGCATTCGACGAATAGAAGCTGAGTTATAGTTGTTTATATCTGTCAGGCCATGAATCACCATTGACGGCCGGATTGCTTTCCACTCGGAACGATCGATGTTTGACAAAACTATGCAAGTTCGTCGCAGATCGGTAAAAGGTGGTTCGTTGGGGCGTGTTTTATGCTACATATTGCTATGTCGCAGATTTGCATACGACGAATAGAAACGGAGTTATTGTTGTTTCTATCTGTGAGGCCATGAAACACCATTGACGGCCGGAATGCCTACCACTCGAAACGATCGACGTTTGACGAAACTATGCAAGTTCGTCGCAGATCGGCACAAGATGGTTCGATGTGGCGTGTTTTAAGCTACAAATTGCTATGTCGCATATTCGCATACGACGAATAGAAGCGGAGTTATAGTTGTTTATATCTGTCAGGCCATGAATCACCATTGACGGCCGGATTGCTTTCCACTCGAAACGATCGATGTTTGACAAAACTATGCAAGTTCGTCGCAGGTCGGTATAAGTTGGTTCGTTGGGGCGTGTTTTAAGCTACAAATTGCTAGGTCGCAGATTCGCATACGACGAATAGAAGCGGAGTTATAGTTGTTTATATCTGTGAGGCCATGAATCGCCATTGACGGCCGGATTCCCTACCACTCGAAACGATCGACGTTTGACGAAACCATGCAAGTTCGTCGCAGATCGGCACAAGGTGGGTCGATGTGACGTGTTTTATGCTACAAATTGCTATGTCGCAGATTTGCATTCGACGAATAGAAGCGGAGTTATAGTTGTTTATATCTGTCTGGCCATGAATCACCATTGACGGCCGGATTGCATTCCACTAGAATCGATCGATGTTTGACGAAACTATGCAAGTTCGTCGCAGATCGGTATAAGGTGGGTCGATGTGTCGTGTTTTAAGCTACAAATTGCTATGTCGCAGATTTGCATTCGACGAATAGAAGCGGAGTTATAGTTGTTTATATCTGTGAGGCCGTGAATCACCATTGACGGCCGGATTCCCTACCACTCGAAACGATCGACGTTTGACGAAACCATGCAAGTTCGTCGCAGATCGGCCGAAGGTGGGTCGATGTGTCGTGTTTTAAGCTACAAATTGCTATGTCGCAGATTTGCATTCGACAAATAGAAGCGGAGTTATAGTTGTTTATATCTGTGAGGCCGTGAATCACCATTGACGGCCGGATTCCCTACCACTCGAAACGATCGACGTTTGACGAAACCATGCAAGTTCGTCGCAGATTGGCCGAAGGTGGGTCGATGTGACGTGTTTTAAGCTACAAATTGCTACGTCGCATATTCGCATACGACGAATAGAAGCGGAGTTATTGTTGTTTATATCTGTGAGGCCATGAATCACCATTGACGGCCGGATTGCCTACCACTCGAAACGATCGATGTTTGACGAAACTATGCAAGTTCGTCTCAGATCGGCACAAGGTGGGTCGATGTGACGTGTTTTAAGCTAAAAATTGCTATGTCGCAGATTTGCATTCGACGAATAGAAGCGGAGTTATAGTTGTTTATATCTGTCAGGCCATGAATCACCATTGACGGCCGGATTGCTTTCCACTCGAAACGATCGATGTTCGACAAAACCATGCAAGTGCGTCGCAGATCGGCACAAGGTGGGTCGATGTGACGTGTTTTATGCTACAAATTGCTATGTCGCAGATTTGCATTCGACGAATAGAAGCGGAGATATAGTTGTTTATATCTGTGAGGCCATGAATCACCATTGACGGCCGGATTGCCTACCACTCGAAACGATCGACGTTTGACGAAACTATGCAAGTTCGTCGCAGGTCGGTATAAGGTGGTTCGTTGGGGCGTGTTTTAAGCTACAAATTGCTAGGTCGCAGATTCGCATACGACGAATAGAAGCGGAGTTATAGTTGTTTATATCTGTGAGGCCATGAATCACCATTGACGGCCGGATTGCTTTCCACTCGGAACGATCGATGTTTGACAAAACTATGCAAGTTCGTCGCAGATCGGTATAAGGTGGTTCGTTGGGGCGTGTTTTATGCTACAAATTGCTATGTCGCAGATTTGCATACGACGAATAGAAGCGGAGTTATTGTTGTTTCTATCTGTGAGGCCATGAATCACCATTGACGGCCGGATTGCCTACCACTCGAAACGACCGATGTTTGACGAAACTATGCAAGTTCGTCGCAGATCGGCACAAGGTGGGTCGATGTGACGTGTTTTAAGCTACAAATTGCTATGTCGCAGATTTGTATTCGACGAATAGAAGCGGTGTTATAGTTGTTTATATCTGTGAGGCCGTGAATCACCATTGAGGGCCGGATTCCCTACCGCTCGAAACGATCGACGTTTGACGAAACCATGCAAGTTCGTCGCAGATCGGCAGAAGGTGGGTCGATGTGACGTGTTTTAAGCTACAAATTGCTATGTCGCATATTCGCATACGACGAATAGAAGCGGAGTTATTGTTGTTTATATCTGTGAGGCCATGAATCACCATTGACGGCCGGATTGCCTACCACTCGAAACGATCGATGTTTGACGAAACTATGCAAGTTCGTCGCAGATCGGCACAAGGTGGATCGATGTGACGTATTTTAAGCTACAAATTGCTATGTCGCAGATTTGCATTCGACGAATAGAAGCGAAGTTATAGTTGTTTATATCTGTCAGGCCATGAATCACCATTGACGGCCGGATTGCTTTCCACTCGAAACGATCGAAGTTTGACAAAACTATGCAAGTTCGTCGCAGGTCGGTATAAGGTGGTTCGTTGGGGCGTGTTTTAAGCTACAAATTGCTAGGTCGCAGATTCGCATACGACGAATAGAAGCGGAGTTATAGTTGTTTATATCTGTGAGGCCATGAATCGCCTTTGACTACCGGATTGCCTACCACTCGAAACGATCGATGTTTGACGAAACTATGCAAGTTCGTCGCAGATCGGCACATGGTGGGTCGATGTGACGTGTTTTATGCTACAAATTGCTATGTCGCAGATTTGCATTCGACGAATAGAAGCGGAGTTATAGTTGTTTATATCTGTGAGGCCATGAATCACCATTGACGGCCGGATTCCCTACCACTCGAAACGATCGACGTTTGACGAAACCATGCAAGTTCGTCGCAGATCGGCAGAAGGTGGGTCGATGTGACGTGTTTTAAGCTACAAATTGCTATGTCGCATATTCGCATACGACGAATAGAAGCGGAGTTATTGTTGTTTATATCCGTGAGGCCATGAATCACCATTGACGGCCGGATTCCCTACCACTCGAAACGATCGACGTTTGACGAAACTATACAAGTTCGTCGCACATCGGCACAAGGTGGGTCGATGTGTCGTGTTTTAAGCTACAAAACGCTATGTCGCAGATTTGCATTCGACGAATAGAAGCGGAGTTATAGTTGTTTATATCTGTGAGGCCATGAAACACCATTGACGGCCGGAATGCCTACCACTCGAAACGATCGACGTTTGACGAAACTATGCAAGTTCGTCGCAGATCGGCACAAGGTGGTTCGATGTGGCGTGTTTTAAGCTACAAATTGCTATGTCGCATATTCGCATACGACGAATAGAAGCGGAGTTATTGTTGTTTATATCTGTGAGGCCATGAATCACCATTGACGGCCGGATAGCTTTCCACTCGAAACGATCGATGTTTGACAAAACTATGCAAGTTCGTCGCAGATCGGTATAAGGTGGTTCGTTGGGGCGTGTTTTAAGCTACAAATTGCTAGGTCGCAGATTCGCATACGACGAATAGAAACGGAGTTATTGTTGTTTCTATCTGTGAGGCCATGAATCACCATTGACGGCCGGATTGCCTACCACTCGAAACGATCGATGTTTGACGAAACTATGCAAGTTCGTCGCAGATCGGCAGAAGGTGGGTCGATGTGACGTGTTTTAAGCTACAAATTGCTATGTCGCATATTCGCATACGACGAATAGAAGCGGAGTTATAGTTGTTTATATCTATGAGGCCATGAATCGCCATTGACTACCGGATTGCCTACCACTCGAAACGATCGACGTTTGACGAAACTATACAAGTACGTCGCAGATCGGCATGAGGTGGGTCGATGTGTCGTGTTTTAAGCTACAAATCGCTATGTCGCAAATTTGCATTCGACGAATAGAAGCTGAGTTATAGTTGTTTATATCTGTCAGGCCATGAATCACCATTGACGGCCGGATTGCTTTCCACTCGGAACGATCGATGTTTGACAAAACTATGCAAGTTCGTCGCAGATCGGTATAAGGTGGTTCGTTGGGGCGTGTTTTATGCTACATATTGCTATGTCGCAGATTTGCATACGACGAATAGAAACGGAGTTATTGTTGTTTCTATCTGTGAGGCCATGAATCACCATTGACGGCCGGATTGCCTACCACTCGAAACGATCGATGTTTGACGAAACTATGCAAGTTCGTCGCAGATCGGCACAAGGTGGGTCGATGTGACGTGTTTTAAGCTACAAATTGCTACGTCGCGGATTTGCATTCGACGAATAGAAGCGGAGTTATAGTTGTTTATATCTGTGAGGCCGTGAATCACCATTGACGGCCGGATTCCCTACCACTCGAAACGATCGACGTTTGACGAAACCATGCAAGTTCGTCGCAGATCGGCAGAAGGTGGGTCGATGTGACGTGTTTTAAGCTACAAATTGCTATGTCGCATATTCGCATACGACGAATAGAAGCGGAGTTATTGTTGTTTATATCTGTGAGGCCATGAATCGCCTTTGACTACCGGATTGCCTACCACTCGAAACGATCGATGTTTGACGAAACTATGCAAGTTCGTCGCACATCGGCACAAGGTGGGTCGATGTGACGTGTTTTAAGCTACAAATTGCAACGTCGCAGATTTGCATACGGCGAATAGAAGCGGAGTTATAGTTGTTTATATCTGTGAGGCCATGAATCACCATTGACGGCCGGATTGCCTACCACTCGAAACGATCGACGTTTGACGAAACTATGCAAGTTCGTCGCAGATCGGCACAAGGTGGTTCGATGTGACGTGTTTTAAGCTACAAATTGCTATGTCGCATATTCGCATACGACGAATAGAAGCGGAGTTATAGTTGTTTATATCTGTCAGGCCATGAATCACCATTGACGGCCGGATTGCTTTCCACTCGAAACGATCGATGTTTGACAAAACTATGCAAGTTCGTCGCAGGTCGGTATAAGTTGGTTCGTTGGGGCGTGTTTTAAGCTACAAATTGCTAGGTCGCAGATTCGCATACGACGAATAGAAGCGGAGTTATAGTTGTTTATATCTGTGAGGCCATGAATCGCCATTGACTACCGGATTGCCTACCACTCGAAACGATCGATGTTTGACGAAACTATGCAAGTTCGTCGCACATCGGCACAAGGTGGGTCGATGTGACGTGTTTTAAGCTACAAATTGCTATGTCGCAGATTTGCATTCGACGAATAGAAGCGGTGTTATAGTTGTTTATATCTGTGAGGCCGTGAATCACCATTGACGGCCGGATTCCCTACCGCTCGAAACGATCGACGTTTGACGAAACCATGCAAGTTCGTCGCAGATCGGCAGAAGGTGGGTCGATGTGACGTGTTTTAAGCTACAAATTGCTATGTCGCATATTCGCATACGACGAATAGAAGCGGAGTTATTGTTGTTTATATCTGTGAGGCCATGAATCACCATTGACGGCCGGGTAAAGGTAAAGAAAGACGTGCTCATCACCGATTTGCATGAAACTTCGTGTAATGGTAAATTTTTGCATAAAAATAAGATCTGCAAAAGCCAAAAAGCGCGCTCTCGTCTAATTAAAAAGTTATTAAGCTTTAAAGTTTTGTTAAAAAACCTGCCTTACCGGCAGCGCAAACGCTATCTGCGCATGCGCGCTGATGCCTGCGCATGCGCACTGGTGTCTGCGCATGCGCACGGACAAGTTTGCAGGTAATGTGCGCGTATTTGAAATGAAATAATATTGGATTGGCGAAGGCTAGGTGTAGGCTAGGCTTCCCTTTCATAATATTTAAGGGTTTTCAAGCAAAAAATGGTTTGAGAGTTGGTTTAGGTCTAGATTTTTTCAGCCAAATCTCAATTTTCATTTTATTTCTATGGCTAGGTGTGGGCAAGGCTTCCCTTTCATAATGTTTTTACGGGCTGGGTGTAGGCTAGGCTTCCCTTTCATAATATTTAAGGGTTTTCAATCAAAAAATGGTTTGAGAGTTGGTTTAGGTCTAGATTTTTTTCAGCCGAATCTCAATTTTCATTTTATTTCTATGGCTAGGTGTGAGCAAGGCTTCCCTTTCATAATGTTTAAGGGTTTTCAATCAAACAATGGTTTGAGAGTTGGTTTAGGTCTAGATTTCTTTCAGCCAAATCTTACTTTTCGTTTTATTTCTATGGCTAGGTGTGGGCTAGGCTTCCCTTTTGTAGTGCTTTTGTCGATAGAAATGATGTTGCTGCACTTTTGCTATTAAAATATAACCGGAACCTACTCTCAAACCATTGTTGAATTGAAAACTCTTAAACATTATGAAAGGGAAGCCTTGCCTACACCTAGCCTTCGCCAATTCAATATTATTTCATTTCAAATACGCGCACATTACCTGCAAACTTGTCCGTGCGCATGCGCAGACATCAGTGCGCATGCGCAGGCATCAGCGCGCATGCGCAGATAGCGTTCGCGCTGTCGGTAAGGCAGGTTTTTTAACAAAACTTTAAAGCTTAATAACTTTTTAATTAGACGAGAGCGCGCTTTTTGGCTTTTACAGATCTTATTTTTATGCAAAAATTGATGTTTTTGCAAAGTTTCATGCAAATCGGTGATGAGCACGTCTTTCTTTACCTTTACCGACGGCCGGATTGCCTACCACTTGAAACGATCGACGTTTGACGAAACTATGCAAGTTCGTCGCAGATCGGCACAAGGTGGTTCGATGTGACGTATTTTAAGCTACAAATTGCTATGTCGCATATTCGCATACGACGAATAGAAGCGGAGCTATAGTTGTTTATATCTGTCAGGCCATGAATCACCATTGACGGCCGGATTGCTTTCCACTCGAAACGATCGATGTTTGACAAAACTATGCAAGTTCGTCGCAGGTCGGTATAAGTTGGTTCGTTGGGGCGTGTTTTAAGCTACAAATTGCTAGGTCGCAGATTCGCATACGACGAATAGAAGCGGAGTTATAGTTGTTTATATCTGTGAGGCCATGAATCGCCATTGACGGCCGGATTGCTATCCACTCGAAACGATCGATGTTTGACAAAAATATGCAAGTTCGTCGCAGATCGGTATAAGGTGGTTCGTTGGGGCGTGTTTTATGCTACAAATTGCTATGTCGCAGATTTGCATACGACGAATAGAAGCGGAGTTATTGTTGTTTATATCTGTGAGGCCATGAATCACCATTGACGGCCGGATTCCCTACCACTCGAAACGATCGACGTTTGACGAAACCATGCAAGTTCGTCGCAGATCGGCACAAGGTGGGTCGATGTGACGTGTTTTATGCTACAAATTGCTATGTCGCAGATTTGCATTCGACGAATAGAAGCGGAGTTATAGTTGTTTATATCTGTCTGGCCATGAATCACCATTGACGGCCGGATTGCATTCCACTAGAATCGATCGATGTTTGACGAAACTATGCAAGTTCGTCGCAGATCGGTATAAGGTGGGTCGATGTGTCGTGTTTTAAGCTACAAATTGCTATGTCGCAGATTTGCATTCGACGAATAGAAGCGGAGTTATAGTTGTTTATATCTGTGAGGCCGTGAATCACCATTGACGGCCGGATTCCCTACCACTCGAAACGATCGACTTTTGACGAAACCATGCAAGTTCGTCGCAGATCGGCCGAAGGTGGGTCGATGTGTCGTGTTTTAAGCTACAAATTGCTATGTCGCAGATTTGCATTCGACGAATAGAAGCGGAGTTATAGTTGTTTATATCTGTGAGGCCGTGAATCACCATTGACGGCCGGATTCCCTACCACTCGAAACGATCGACGTTTGACGAAACCATGCAAGTTCGTCGCAGATAGGCCGAAGGTGGGTCGATGTGACGTGTTTTAAGCTACAAATTGCTACGTCGCATATTCGCATACGACGAATAGAAGCGGAGTTATTGTTGTTTATATCTGTGAGGCCATGAATCACCATTGACGGCCGGATTGCCTACCACTCGAAACGATCGATGTTTGACGAAACTATGCAAGTTCGTCTCAGATCGGCACAAGGTGGGTCGATGTGACGTGTTTTAAGCTAAAAATTGCTATGTCGCAGATTTGCATTCGACGAATAGAAGCGGAGTTATAGTTGTTTATATCTGTCAGGCCATGAATCACCATTGACGGCCGGATTGCTTTCCACTCGAAACGATCGATGTTCGACAAAACCATGCAAGTGCGTCGCAGATCGGCACAAGGTGGGTCGATGTGACGTGTTTTATGCTACAAATTGCTATGTCGCAGATTTGCATTCGACGAATAGAAGCGGAGATATAGTTGTTTATATCTGTGAGGCCATGAATCACCATTGACGGCCGGATTGCCTACCACTCGAAACGATCGACGTTTGACGAAACTATGCAAGTTCGTCGCAGGTCGGTATAAGGTGGTTCGTTGGGGCGTGTTTTAAGCTACAAATTGCTAGGTCGCAGATTCGCATACGACGAATAGAAGCGGAGTTATAGTTGTTTATATCTGTGAGGACATGAATCACCATTGACGGCCGGATTGCTTTCCACTCGGAACGATCGATGTTTGACAAAACTATGCAAGTTCGTCGCAGATCGGTATAAGGTGGTTCGTTGGGGCGTGTTTTATGCTACAAATTGCTATGTCGCAGATTTGCATACGACGAATAGAAGCGGAGTTATTGTTGTTTCTATCTGTGAGGCCATGAATCACCATTGACGGCCGGATTGCCTACCACTCGAAACGACCGATGTTTGACGAAACTATGCAAGTTCGTCGCAGATCGGCACAAGGTGGGTCGATGTGACGTGTTTTAAGCTACAAATTGCTATGTCGCAGATTTGTATTCGACGAATAGAAGCGGTGTTATAGTTGTTTATATCTGTGAGGCCGTGAATCACCATTGACGGCCGGATTCCCTACCGCTCGAAACGATCGACGTTTGACGAAACCATGCAAGTTCGTCGCAGATCGGCAGAAGGTGGGTCGATGTGACGTGTTTTAAGCTACAAATTGCTATGTCGCATATTCGCATACGACGAATAGAAGCGGAGTTATTGTTGTTTATATCTGTGAGGCCATGAATCACCATTGACGGCCGGATTGCCTACCACTCGAAACGATCGACGTTTGACGAAACTATGCAAGTTCGTCGCAGGTCGGTATAAGGTGGTTCGTTGGGGCGTGTTTTGAGCTACAAATTGCTAGGTCGCAGATTCGCATACGACGAATAGAAGCGGAGTTATAGTTGTTTATATCTGTGAGGCCATGAATCACCATTGACGGCCGGATTGCTTTCCACTCGGAACGATCGATGTTTGACAAAACTATGCAAGTTCGTCGCAGATCGGTATAAGGTGGTTCGTTGGGGCGTGTTTTATGCTACAAATTGCTATGTCGCAGATTTGCATACGACGAATAGAAGCGGAGTTATTGTTGTTTCTATCTGTGAGGCCATGAATCACCATTGACGGCCGGATTGCCTACCACTCGAAACGACCGATGTTTGACGAAACTATGCAAGTTCGTCGCAGATCGGCACAAGGTGGGTCGATGTGACGTGTTTTAAGCTACAAATTGCTATGTCGCAGATTTGTATTCGACGAATAGAAGCGGTGTTATAGTTGTTTATATCTGTGAGGCCGTGAATCACCATTGACGGCCGGATTCCCTACCGCTCGAAACGATCGACGTTTGACGAAACCATGCAAGTTCGTCGCAGATCGGCAGAAGGTGGGTCGATGTGACGTGTTTTAAGCTACAAATTGCTATGTCGCATATTCGCATACGACGAATAGAAGCGGAGTTATTGTTGTTTATATCTGTGAGGCCATGAATCACCATTGACGGCCGGATTCCCTACCACTCGAAACGATCGACGTTTGACGAAACCATGCAAGTTCGTCGCAGATCGGCACAAGGTGGGTCGATGTGACGTGTTTTATGCTACAAATTGCTATGTCGCAGATTTGCATTCGACGAATAGAAGCGGAGTTATAGTTGTTTATATCTGTCTGGCCATGAATCACCATTGACGGCCGGATTGCATTCCACTAGAATCGATCGATGTTTGACGAAACTATGCAAGTTCGTCGCAGATCGGTATAAGGTGGGTCGATGTGTCGTGTTTTAAGCTACAAATTGCTATGTCGCAGATTTGCATTCGACGAATAGAAGCGGAGTTATAGTTGTTTATATCTGTGAGGCCATGAATCACCATTGACGGCCGGATTCCCTACCACTCGAAACGATCGACTTTTGACGAAACCATGCAAGTTCGTCGCAGATCGGCCGAAGGTGGGTCGATGTGTCGTGTTTTAAGCTACAAATTGCTATGTCGCAGATTTGCATTCGACGAATAGAAGCGGAGTTATAGTTGTTTATATCTGTGAGGCCGTGAATCACCATTGACGGCCGGATTCCCTACCACTCGAAACGATCGACGTTTGACGAAACCATGCAAGTTCGTCGCAGATTGGCCGAAGGTGGGTCGATGTGACGTGTTTTAAGCTACAAATTGCTATGTCGCATATTCGCATACGACGAATAGAAGCGGAGTTATTGTTGTTTATATCTGTGAGGCCATGAATCACCATTGACGGCCGGATTGCCTACCACTCGAAACGATCGATGTTTGACGAAACTATGCAAGTTCGTCTCAGATCGGCACAAGGTGGGTCGATGTGACGTGTTTTAAGCTAAAAATTGCTATGTCGCAGATTTGCATTCGACGAATAGAAGCGGAGTTATAGTTGTTTATATCTGTCAGGCCATGAATCACCATTGACGGCCGGATTGCTTTCCACTCGAAACGATCGATGTTCGACAAAACCATGCAAGTGCGTCGCAGATCGGCACAAGGTGGGTCGATGTGACGTGTTTTATGCTACAAATTGCTATGTCGCAGATTTGCATTCGACGAATAGAAGCGGAGATATAGTTGTTTATATCTGTGAGGCCATGAATCACCATTGACGGCCGGATTGCCTACCACTCGAAACGATCGACGTTTGACGAAACTATGCAAGTTCGTCGCAGATCGGTATAAGGTGGTTCGTTGGGGCGTGTTTTAAGCTACAAATTGCTAGGTCGCAGATTCGCATACGACGAATAGAAGCGGAGTTATAGTTGTTTATATCTGTGAGGACATGAATCACCATTGACGGCCGGATTGCTTTCCACTCGGAACGATCGATGTTTGACAAAACTATGCAAGTTCGTCGCAGATCGGTATAAGGTGGTTCGTTGGGGCGTGTTTTATGCTACAAATTGCTATGTCGCAGATTTGCATACGACGAATAGAAGCGGAGTTATTGTTGTTTCTATCTGTGAGGCCATGAATCACCATTGACGGCCGGATTGCCTACCACTCGAAACGACCGATGTTTGACGAAACTATGCAAGTTCGTCGCAGATCGGCACAAGGTGGGTCGATGTGACGTGTTTTAAGCTACAAATTGCTATGTCGCAGATTTGTATTCGACGAATAGAAGCGGTGTTATAGTTGTTTATATCTGTGAGGCCGTGAATCACCATTGACGGCCGGATTCCCTACAGCTCGAAACGATCGACGTTTGACGAAACCATGCAAGTTCGTCGCAGATCGGCAGAAGGTGGGTCGATGTGACGTGTTTTAAGCTACAAATTGCTATGTCGCATATTCGCATACGACGAATAGAAGCGGAGTTATTGTTGTTTATATCTGTGAGGCCATGAATCACCATTGACGGCCGGATTGCCTACCACTCGAAACGATCGATGTTTGACGAAACTATGCAAGTTCGTCGCAGATCGGCACAAGGTGGATCGATGTGACGTATTTTAAGCTACAAATTGCTATGTCGCAGATTTGCATTCGACGAATAGAAGCGAAGTTATAGTTGTTTATATCTGTCAGGCCATGAATCACCATTGACGGCCGGATTGCTTTCCACTCGAAACGATCGAAGTTTGACAAAACTATGCAAGTTCGTCGCAGGTCGGTATAAGGTGGTTCGTTGGGGCGTGTTTTAAGCTACAAATTGCTAGGTCGCAGATTCGCATACGACGAATAGAAGCGGAGTTATAGTTGTTTATATCTGTGAGGCCATGAATCGCCTTTGACTACCGGATTGCCTACCACTCGAAACGATCGATGTTTGACGAAACTATGCAAGTTCGTCGCACATCGGCACAAGGTGGGTCGTTGGGCCGTGTTTTTTGCTACAAATTGCTACGTCGCAGATTTGCATACGGCGAATAGAAGCGGAGTTATTGTTGTTTATATCTGTGAGGCCATGAATCAACATTGACGGCCGGATTCCCTACCACTCGAAACGATCGAGGTTTGACGAAACCATGCAAGTTCGTCGCAGATCGGCACATGGTGGGTCGATGTGACGTGTTTTATGCTACAAATTGCTATGTCGCAGATTTGCATACGACGAATAGAAGCGGAGTTATTGTTGTATATATCTGTGAGGCCATGAATCACCAATGACGGCCGGATTGCCTACCACTCGAAACGATCGATGTTTGACGAAACTATGCAAGTTCGTCGCAGATCGGCACAAGGTGGGTCGATGTGACGTGTTTTCAGCTAAAAATTGCTATGTCGCAGATTTGCATTCGACGAATAGAAGCGGAGTTATAGTTGTTTATATCTGTGAGGCCATGAATCACCATTGACGGCCGGATTCCCTACCACTCGAAACGATCGACGTTTGACGAAACCATGCAAGTTCGTCGCAGATCGGCAGAAGGTGGGTCGATGTGACGTGTTTTAAGCTACAAATTGCTATGTCGCATATTCGCATACGACGAATAGAAGCGGAGTTATTGTTGTTTATATCCGTGAGGCCATGAATCACCATTGACGGCCGGATTCCCTACCACTCGAAACGATCGACGTTTGACGAAACTATACAAGTACGTCGCACATCGGCACAAGGTGGGTCGATGTGTCGTGTTTTAAGCTACAAAACGCTATGTCGCAGATTTGCATTCGACGAATAGAAGCGGAGTTATAGTTGTTTATATCTGTGAGGCCATGAAACACCATTGACGGCCGGAATGCCTACCACTCGAAACGATCGACGTTTGACGAAACTATGCAAGTTCGTCGCAGATCGGCACAAGGTGGTTCGATGTGGCGTGTTTTAAGCTACAAATTGCTATGTCGCATATTCGCATACGACGAATAGAAGCGGAGTTATTGTTGTTTATATCTGTGAGGCCATGAATCACCATTGACGGCCGGATAGCTTTCCACTCGAAACGATCGATGTTTGACAAAACTATGCAAGTTCGTCGCAGATCGGTATAAGGTGGTTCGTTGGGGCGTGTTTTAAGCTACAAATTGCTAGGTCGCAGATTCGCATACGACGAATAGAAACGGAGTTATTGTTGTTTCTATCTGTGAGGCCATGAATCACCATTGACGGCCGGATTGCCTACCACTCGAAACGATCGATGTTTGACGAAACTATGCAAGTTCGTCGCAGATCGGCAGAAGGTGGGTCGATGTGACGTGTTTTAAGCTACAAATTGCTATGTCGCATATTCGCATACGACGAACAGAAGCGGAGTTATAGTTGTTTATATCTATGAGGCCATGAATCGCCATTGACTACCGGATTGCCTACCACTCGAAACGATCGACGTTTGACGAAACTATACAAGTACGTCGCAGATCGGCATAAGGTGGGTCGATGTGTCGTGTTTTAAGCTACAAATCGCTATGTCGCAAATTTGCATTCGACGAATAGAAGCTGAGTTATAGTTGTTTCTATCTGTCAGGCCATGAATCACCATTGACGGCCGGATTGCTTTCCACTCGGAACGATCGATGTTTGACAAAACTATGCAAGTTCGTCGCAGATCGGTATAAGGTGGTTCGTTGGGGCGTGTTTTATGCTACATATTGCTATGTCGCAGATTTGCATACGACGAATAGAAACGGAGTTATTGTTGTTTATATCTGTGAGGCCGTGAATCACCATTGACGGCCGGATTCCCTACCACTCGAAACGATCGACGTTTGACGAAACCATGCAAGTTCGTCGCAGATCGGCAGAAGGTGGGTCGATGTGACGTGTTTTAAGCTACAAATTGCTATGTCGCATATTCGCATACGACGAATAGAAGCGGAATTATTGTTGTTTATATCTGTGAGGCCATGAATCGCCTTTGACTACCGGATTGCCTACCACTCGAAACGATCGATGTTTGACGAAACTATGCAAGTTCGTCGCACATCGGCACAAGGTGGGTCAATGTGACGTATTTTAAGCTACAAATTGCTATGTCGCAGATTTGCATTCGACGAATAGAAGCGGAGTTATAGTTGTTTATATCTGTGAGGCCATGAATCGCCATTGACTACCGGATTGCCTACCACTCGAAACGATCGATGTTTGACGAAACTATGCAAGTTCGTCGCACATCGGCACAAGGTGGGTCGATGTGACGTGTTTTAAGCTACAAATTGCTATGTCGCAGATTTCCATTCGACAAATAGAAGCGGAGTTATAGTTGTTTATATCTGTGAGGCCATGAATCACCATTGACGGCCGGATTGCTTTCCACTCGAAACGATCGACGTTTGACGAAACTATGCAAGTTCGTCGCAGATCGGCAGAAGGTGGGTCGATGTGACGTGTTTTAAGCTACAAATTGCTATGTCGCATATTCGCATACGACGAATAGAAGCGGAGTTATTGTTGTTTATATCCGCGAGGCCATGAATCACCATTGACGGCCGGATTGCCTACCACTCGAAACGATCGATGTTTGACGAAACTATGCAAGTTCGTCTCAGATCGGCACAAGGTGGGTCGATGTGACGTGTTTTAAGCTAAAAATTGCTATGTCGCAGATTTGCATTCGACGAATAGAAGCGGAGTTATAGTTGTTTATATCTGTCAGGCCATGAATCACCATTGACGGCCGGATTGCTTTCCACTCGAAACGATCGATGTTCGACAAAACCATGCAAGTGCGTCGCAGATCGGCACAAGGTGGGTCGATGTGACGTGTTTTATGCTACAAATTGCTATGTCGCAGATTTGCATTCGACGAATAGAAGCGGAGATATAGTTGTTTATATCTGTGAGGCCATGAATCACCATTGACGGCCGGATTGCCTACCACTCGAAACGATCGACGTTTGACGAAACTATGCAAGTTCGTCGCAGGTCGGTATAAGGTGGTTCGTTGGGGCGTGTTTTAAGCTACAAATTGCTAGGTCGCAGATTCGCATACGACGAATAGAAGCGGAGTTATAGTTGTTTATATCTGTGAGGCCATGAATCACCATTGACGGCCGGATTGCTTTCCACTCGGAACGATCGATGTTTGACAAAACTATGCAAGTTCGTCGCAGATCGGTATAAGGTGGTTCGTTGGGGCGTGTTTTATGCTACAAATTGCTATGTCGCAGATTTGCATACGACGAATAGAAGCGGAGTTATTGTTGTTTCTATCTGTGAGGCCATGAATCACCATTGACGGCCGGATTGCCTACCACTCGAAACGACCGATGTTTGACGAAACTATGCAAGTTCGTCGCAGATCGGCACAAGGTGGGTCGATGTGACGTGTTTTAAGCTACAAATTGCTATGTCGCAGATTTGTATTCGACGAATAGAAGCGGTGTTATAGTTGTTTATATCTGTGAGGCCGTGAATCACCATTGACGGCCGGATTCCCTACCACTCGAAACGATCGACGTTTGACGAAACCATGCAAGTTCGTCGCAGATCGGCAGAAGGTGGGTCGATGTGACGTGTTTTAAGCTACAAATTGCTATGTCGCATATTCGCATACGACGAATAGAAGCGGAGTTATTGTTGTTTATATCCGTGAGGCCATGAATCACCATTGACGGCCGGATTCCCTACCACTCGAAACGATCGACGTTTGACGAAACTATACAAGTACGTCGCACATCGGCACAAGGTGGGTCGATGTGTCGTGTTTTAAGCTACAAAACGCTATGTCGCAGATTTGCATTCGACGAATAGAAGCGGAGTTATAGTTGTTTATATCTGTGAGGCCATGAAACACCATTGACGGCCGGAATGCCTACCACTCGAAACGATCGACGTTTGACGAAACTATGCAAGTTCGTCACAGATCGGCACAAAGTGGTTCGATGTGGCGTGTTTTAAGCTACAAATTGCTATGTCGCATATTCGCATACGACGAATAGAAGCGGAGTTATTGTTGTTTATATCTGTGAGGCCATGAATCACCATTGACGGCCGGATAGCTTTCCACTCGAAACGATCGATGTTTGACAAAACTATGCAAGTTCGTCGCAGATCGGTATAAGGTGGTTCGTTGGGGCGTGTTTTAAGTTACAAATTGCTAGGTCGCAGATTCGCATACGACGAATAGAAACGGAGTTATTGTTGTTTCTATCTGTGAGGCCATGAATCACCATTGACGGCCGGATTGCCTACCACTCGAAACGATCGATGTTTGACGAAACTATGCAAGTTCGTCGCAGATCGGCAGAAGGTGGGTCGATGTGACGTGTTTTAAGCTACAAATTGCTATGTCGCATATTCGCATACGACGAACAGAAGCGGAGTTATAGTTGTTTATATCTATGAGGCCATGAATCGCCATTGACTACCGGATTGCCTACCACTCGAAACGATCGACGTTTGACGAAACTATACAAGTACGTCGCAGATCGGCATAAGGTGGGTCGATGTGTCGTGTTTTAAGCTACAAATCGCTATGTCGCAAATTTGCATTCGACGAATAGAAGCTGAGTTATAGTTGTTTATATCTGTCAGGCCATGAATCACCATTGACGGCCGGATTGCTTTCCACTCGGAACGATCGATGTTTGACAAAACTATGCAAGTTCGTCGCAGATCGGTATAAGGTGGTTCGTTGGGGCGTGTTTTATGCTACATATTGCTATGTCGCAGATTTGCATACGACGAATAGAAACGGAGTTATTGTTGTTTATATCTGTGAGGCCGTGAATCACCATTGACGGCCGGATTCCCTACCACTCGAAACGATCGACGTTTGACGAAACCATGCAAGTTCGTCGCAGATCGGCAGAAGGTGGGTCGATGTGACGTGTTTTAAGCTACAAATTGCTATGTCGCATATTCGCATACGACGAATAGAAGCGGAGTTATTGTTGTTTATATCTGTGAGGCCATGAATCGCCTTTGACTACCGGATTGCCTACCACTCGAAACGATCGATGTTGGACGAAACTATGCAAGTTCGTCGCACATCGGCACAAGGTGGGTCGATGTGACGTGTTTTAAGCTACAAATTGCAACGTCGCAGATTTGCATACGGCGAATAGAAGCGGAGTTATAGTTGTTTATATCTGTGAGGCCATGAATCACCATTGACGGCCGGATTGCCTACCACTCGAAACGATCGACGTTTGACGAAACTATGCAAGTTCGTCGCAGATCGGCACAAGGTGGTTCGATGTGACGTATTTTAAGCTACAAATTGCTATGTCGCATATTCGCATACGACGAATAGAAGCGGAGTTATAGTTGTTTATATCTGTCAGGCCATGAATCACCATTGACGGCCGGATTGCTTTCCACTCGAAACGATCGAAGTTTGACAAAACTATGCAAGTTCGTCGCAGGTCGGTATAAGGTGGTTCGTTGGGGCGTGTTTTAAGCTACAAATTGCTAGGTCGCAGATTCGCATACGACGAATAGAAGCGGAGTTATAGTTGTTTATATCTGTGAGGCCATGAATCGCCTTTGACTACCGGATTGCCTACCACTCGAAACGATCGATGTTTGACGAAACTATGCAAGTTCGTCGCACATCGGCACAAGGTGGGTCGATGTGACGTGTTTTAAGCTACAAATTGCTACGTCGCAGATTTGCATACGGCGAATAGAAGCGGAGTTATAGTTGTTTATATCTGTGAGGCCATGAATCACCATTGACGGCCGGATTGCCTACCACTCGAAACGATCGACGTTTGACGAAACTATGCAAGTTCGTCGCAGATCGGCACAAGGTGGTTCGATGTGACGTATTTTAAGCTACAAATTGCTATGTCGCAGATTTGCATTCGACGAATAGAAGCGGAGTTATAGTTGTTTATATCTGTGAGGCCATGAATCACCATTGACGGCCGGATTCCCTACCACTCGAAACGATCGACGTTTGACGAAACTATACAAGTACGTCGCAGATCCGCATGAGGTGGGTCGATGTGTCGTGTTTTAAGCTACAAATCGCTATGTCGCAGATTTGCATTCGACGAATAGAAGCGGAGTTATAGTTGTTTATATCTGTGAGGCCATGAAACACCATTGACGGCCGGAATGCCTACCACTCGAAACGACCGACGTTTGACGAAACTATGCAAGTTCGTCGCAGATCGGCACAAGGTGGTTCGATGTGGCGTGTTTTAAGCTACAAATTGCTATGTCGCATATTCGCATACGACGAATAGAAGCGGAGTTATTGTTGTTTATATCTGTGAGGCCATGAATCACCATTGACGGCCGGATAGCTTTCCACTCGAAACGATCGATGTTTGACAAAACTATGCAAGTTCGTCGCAGATCGGTATAAGGTGGTTCGTTGGGGCGTGTTTTAAGCTACAAATTGCTAGGTCGCAGATTCGCATACGACGAATAGAAACGGAGTTATTGTTGTTTCTATCTGTGAGGCCATGAATCACCATTGACGGCCGGATTGCCTACCACTCGAAACGATCGATGTTTGACGAAACTATGCAAGTTCGTCGCAGATCGGCAGAAGGTGGGTCGATGTGACGTGTTTTAAGCTACAAATTGCTATGTCGCATATTCGCATACGACGAATAGAAGCGGAGTTATAGTTGTTTATATCTATGAGGCCATGAATCGCCATTGACTACCGGATTGCCTACCACTCGAAACGATCGACGTTTGACGAAACTATACAAGTACGTCGCAGATCGGCACGAGGTGGGTCGATGTGTCGTGTTTTAAGCTACAAATCGCTATGTCGCAAATTTGCATTCGACGAATAGAAGCTGAGTTATAGTTGTTTATATCTGTCAGGCCATGAATCACCATTGACGGCCGGATTGCTTTCCACTCGGAACGATCGATGTTTGACAAAACTATGCAAGTTCGTCGCAGATCGGTATAAGGTGGTTCGTTGGGGCGTGTTTTATGCTACAAATTGCTATGTCGCAGATTTGCATTCGACGAATAGAAGCGGAGTTATAGTTGTTTATATCTGTGAGGCCATGAAACACCATTGACGGCCGGAATGCCTACCACTCGAAACGACCGACGTTTGACGAAACTATGCAAGTTCGTCGCAGATCGGCACAAGGTGGTTCGATGTGGCGTGTTTTAAGCTACAAATTGCTATGTCGCATATTCGCATACGACGAATAGAAGCGGAGTTATTGTTGTTTATATCTGTGAGGCCATGAATCACCATTGACGGCCGGATAGCTTTCCACTCGAAACGATCGATGTTTGACAAAACTATGCAAGTTCGTCGCAGATCGGTATAAGGTGGTTCGTTGGGGCTTGTTTTAAGCTACAAATTGCTAGGTCGCAGATTCGCATACGACGAATAGAAACGGAGTTATTGTTGTTTCTATCTGTGAGGCCATGAATCACCATTGACGGCCGGATTGCCTACCACTCGAAACGATCGATGTTTGACGAAACTATGCAAGTTCGTCGCAGATCGGCAGAAGGTGGGTCGATGTGACGTGTTTTAAGCTACAAATTGCTATGTCGCATATTCGCATACGACGAATAGAAGCGGAGTTATAGTTGTTTATATCTATGAGGCCATGAATCGCCATTGACTACCGGATTGCCTACCACTCGAAACGATCGACGTTTGACGAAACTATACAAGTACGTCGCAGATCGGCATGAGGTGGGTCGATGTGTCGTGTTTTAAGCTACAAATCGCTATGTCGCAAATTTGCATTCGACGAATAGAAGCTGAGTTATAGTTGTTTATATCTGTCAGGCCATGAATCACCATTGACGGCCGGATTGCTTTCCACTCGGAACGATCGATGTTTGACAAAACTATGCAAGTTCGTCGCAGATCGGTATAAGGTGGTTCGTTGGGGCGTGTTTTATGCTACAAATTGCTATGTCGCAGATTTGCATACGACGAATAGAAACGGAGTTATTGTTGTTTCTATCTGTGAGGCCATGAATCACCATTGACGGCCGGATTGCCTACCACTCGAAACGATCGATGTTTGACGAAACTATGCAAGTTCGTCGCAGATCGGCACAAGGTGGGTCGATGTGACGTGTTTTAAGCTACAAATTGCTATGTCGCAGATTTCCATTCGACGAATAGAAGCGGAGTTATAGTTGTTTATATCTGTGAGGCCGTGAATCACCATTGACGGCCGGATTCCCTACCACTCGAAACGATCGACGTTTGACGAAACCATGCAAGTTCGTCGCAGATCGGCAGAAGGTGGGTCGATGTGACGTGTTTTAAGCTACAAATTGCTATGTCGCATATTCGCATACGACGAATAGAAGCGGAGTTATTGTTGTTTATATCTGTGAGGCCATGAATCGCCTTTGACTACCGGATTGCCTACAACTCGAAACGATCGACGTTTGACGAAACTATGCAAGTTCGTCGCAGATCGGCACAAGGTGGTTCGATGTGACGTATTTTAAGCTACAAATTGCTATGTCGCAGATTTGCATTCGACGAATAGTAGCGGAGTTATAGTTGTTTATATCTGTCAGGCCATGAATCACCATTGACGGCCGGATTGCTTTCCACTCGAAACGATCGATGTTTGACAAAACTATGCAAGTTCGTCGCAGGTCGGTATAAGTTGGTTCGTTGGGGCGTGTTTTAAGCTACAAATTGCTAGGTCGCAGATTCGCATACGACGAATAGAAGCGGAGTTATATTTGTTTATATCTGTGAGGCCATGAATCGCCATTGACTACCGGATTGCCTACCACTCGAAACGATCGATGTTTGACGAAACTATGCAAGTTCGTCGCACATCGGCACAAGGTGGGTCGATGTGACGTGTTTTAAGCTACAAATTGCTATGTCGCAGATTTCCATTCGACAAATAGAAGCGGAGTTATTGTTGTTTATATGTGTGAGGCCATGAATCACCATTGACGGCCGGATTTCTTTCCACTCGAAACGATCGATGTTTGACAAAACTATGCAAGGTCGTCGCAGATCGGTATAAGGTGGGTCGTTGGGCCGTGTTTTTTGCTACAAATTGCTAGGTCGCAGATTCGCATACGACGAATAGAAACGGAGTTATTGTTGTTTCTATCTGTGAGGCCATGAATCACCATTGACGGCCGGATTGCCTACCACTCGAAACGATCGATGTTTGACGAAACTATGCAAGTTCGTCGCAGATCGGCAGAAGGTGGGTTGATGTGACGTGTTTTAAGCTACAAATTGCTATGTCGCATATTCGCATACGACGAATAGAAGCGGAGTTATAGTTGTTTATATCTATGAGGCCATGAATCGCCATTGACTACCGGATTGCCTACCACTCGAAACGATCGACGTTTGACGAAACTATACAAGTACGTCGCAGATCGGCATGAGGTGGGTCGATGTGTCGTGGTTTAAGCTACAAATCGCTATGTCGCAAATTTGCATTCGACGAATAGAAGCTGAGTTATAGTTGTTTATATCTGTCAGGGCATGAATCACCATTGACGGCCGGATTGCTTTCCACTCGAAACGATCGATGTTTGACAAAACTATGCAAGTTCGTCGCAGGTCGGTATAAGGTGGTTCGTTGGGGCGTGTTTTAAGCTACAAATTGCTATGTCGCATATTCGCATACGACGAATAGAAGCGGAGTTATTGTTGTTTATATCTGTGAGGCCATGAATCGCCTTTGACTACCGGATTGCCTACCACTCGAAACGATCGATGTTTGACGAAACTATGCAAGTTCGTCGCACATCGGCACAAGGTGGGTCGATGTGACGTGTTTTAAGCTACAAATTGCAACGTCGCAGATTTGCATACGGCGAATAGAAGCGGAGTTATAGTTGTTTATATCTGTGAGGCCATGAATCACCATTGACGGGCGGATTGCCTACCACTCGAAACGATCGACGTTTGACGAAACTATGCAAGTTCGTTGCAGATCGGCACAAGGTGGTTCGATGTGACGTATTTTAAGCTACAAATTGCTATGTCGCAGATTTGCATTCGACGAATAGAAGCGGAGTTATAGTTGTTTATATCTGTCAGGCCATGAATCACCATTGACGGCCGGATTGCTTTCCACTCGAAACGATCGATGTTTGACAAAACTATGCAAGTTCGTCGCAGGTCGGTATAAGGTGGTTCGTTGGGGCGTGTTTTAAGCTACAAATTGCTAGGTCGCAGATTCGCATACGACGAATAGAAGCGGAGTTATAGTTGTTTATATCTGTGAGGCCATGAATCGCCATTGACTACCGGATTGCCTACCACTCGAAACGATCGATGTTTGACGAAACTATGCAAGTTCGTCGCACATCGGCACAAGGTGGGTCGATGTGACGTGTTTTAAGCTACAAATTGCTATGTCGCAGATTTCCATTCGACAAATAGAAGCGGAGTTATAGTTGTTTATATGTGTGAGGCCATGAATCACCATTGACGGCCGGATTGCTTTCCACTCGAAACGATCAATGTTTGACAAAACTATGCAAGTTCGTCGCAGATCGGTATAAGGTGGGTCGTTGGGCCGTGTTTTTTGCTACAAATTGCTACGTCGCAGATTTCCATACGGCGAATAGAAGCGGACTTATAGTTGTTTATATCTGTGAGGCCATGAATCGCAATTGACTACCGGATTGCCTACCACTCGAAACGATCGACGTTTGACGAAACTATACAAGTACGTCGCAGATCGGCATGAGGTGGGTCGATGTGTCGTGTTTTAAGCTACAAATTGCTATGTCGCGGATTCGCATACGACGAATAGAAGCGGAGTTATTGTTGTTTATATCTGTGAGGCCATGAATCACCATTGACGGCCGGATTCCCTACCACTCGAAACGATCGACGTTTGACGAAACCATGCAAGTTCGTCGCAGATCGGCACATGGTGGGTCGATGTGACGTGTTTTATGCTACAAATTGCTATGTCGCAGATTTGCATTCGACGAATAGAAGCGGAGTTATAGTTGTTTATATCTGTGAGGCCATGAATCACCATTGACGGCCGGATTCCCTACCACTCGAAACGATCGACGTTTGACGAAACCATGCAAGTTCGTCGCAGATCGGCAGAAGGTGGGTCGATGTGACGTGTTTTAAGCTACAAATTGCTATGTCGCATATTCGCATACGACGAATAGAAGCGGAGTTATTGTTGTTTATATCTGTGAGGCCATGAATCACCATTGACGGCCGGATTCCCTACCACTCGAAACGATCGACGTTTGAAAAAAACCATGCAAGTTCGTCGCAGATCGGCACAAGGTGGGTCGATGTGACATGTTTTATGCTACAAATTCCTATGTCGCAGATTTGCATTCGACGAATAGAAGCGGAGTTATTGTTGTTTATATCTGTGAGGCCATGAATCACCATTGACGGCCGGATTGCTTTCCAGTCGAAACGATCGATGTTTGACAAAACTATGCAAGTTCGTCGCAGATCGGTATAAGGTGGTTCGTTGGGGCGTGTTTTATTCTACAAATTGCTATGTCGCAGATTTGCATACGACGAATAGAAGCGGAGTTATTGTTGTTTATATCTGTGAGGCCATGAATCACCATTGACGGCCGGATTGCCTACCACTCGAAACGATCGATGTTTGACGAAACTATGCAAGTTCGTCGCACATCGGCACAAGGTGGGTCGATGTGACGTGTTTTAAGCTACAAATTGCTATGTCGCAGATTTGCATTCGACGAATAGAAGCGGAGTTATAGTTGTTTATATCTGTCTGGCCATGAATTACCATTGACGGCCGGATTGCTTTCCACTAGAATCGATCGATGTTTGACGAAACTATGCAAGTTCGTCGCAGATCGGTATAAGGTGGTTCATTGGGGCGTGTTTTAAGCTACAAATTGCTAGGTCGCATATTCGCATACGACGAATAGAAGCGGAGTTATTGTTGTTTATATCTGTGAGGCCATGAATCACCATTGACGGCCGGATTGCCTACCACTCGAAACGATCGAAGTTTGACAAAACTATGCAAGTTCGTCGCAGGTCGGTATAAGGTGGTTCGTTGGGGCGTGTTTTAAGCTACAAATTCCTGTGTCGCAGATTCGCATACGACGAATAGAAGCGGAGTTATTGTGGTTTATATCTGTGAGGCCATGAATCACCATTGACGGCCGGATTCCCTACCACTCGAAACGATCGACGTTTGACGAAACCATGCAAGTTCGTCGCAGATCGGCAGAAGGTGGGTCGATGTGACGTGTTTTAAGCTACAAATTGCTATGTCGCATATTCGCATACAACGAATAGAAGCGGAGTTATTGTTGTTTATATCTGTGAGGCCATGAATCACCATTGACGGCCGGATTTCTTTCCACTCGAAACGATCGATGTTTGACAAAACTATGCAAGGTCGTCGCAGATCGGTATAAGGTGGGTCGATGTGTCGTGTTTTAAGCTACAAATTGCTATGTCGCAGATTCGCATACGACGAACAGAAGCGGAGTTATTGTTGTTTATATCTGTGAGGCCATGAATCGCCATTGACGGCCGGATTCCCTACCACTCGAAACGATCGACGTTTGACGAAACTATGCAAGTTCGTCGCACATCGGCACAAGGTGGGTCGATGTGGCGTGTTTTAAGCTACAAATTGCTATGTCGCAGATTCGCATACGACGAATAGAAGCGGAGTTATTGTTGTTTATATCTGTGAGGCCATGAATCGCCATTGACGGCCGGATTCCCTACCACTCGAAACGATCGACGTTTGACGAAACTATGCAAGTTCGTCGCACATCGGCACAAGGTGGGTCGATGTGGCGTGTTTTAAGCTACAAATTGCTATGTCGCAGATTCGCATACGACGTATAGGAGCGGACTTATAGTTGTTTATATCTATGAGGCCATGAATCGCCATTGACTACCGGATTGCCTACCACTCGAAACGATCGACGTTTGACGAAACTATACAAGTACGTCGCAGATCGGTATAAGGTGGGTCGTTGGGCCGTGTTTTTTGCTACAAATTGCTACGTCGCAGATTTGCATACGGCGAATAGAAGCGGACTTATAGTTGTTTATATCTGTGAGGCCATGAATCGCCATTGACTACCGGATTGCCTACCACTCGAAACGATCGACGTTTGACGAAACTATACAAGTACGTCGCAGATCGGCATGAGGTGGGTCGATGTGTCGTGTTTTAAGCTACAAATTGCTATGTCGCGGATTCGCATACGACGAATAGAAGCGGAGTTATTGTTGTTTATATCTGTGAGGCCATGAATCGCCATTGACGGCCGGATTCCCTACCACTCGAAACGATCGACGTTTGACGAAACTATGCAAGTTCGTCGCACATCGGCACAAGGTGGGTCGATGTGGCGTGTTTTAAGCTACAAATTGCTATGTCGCAGATTCGCATACGACGTATAGGAGCGGACTTATAGTTGTTTATATCTATGAGGCCATGAATCGCCATTGACTACCGGATTGCCTACCACTCGAAACGATCGACGTTTGACGAAACTATACAAGTACGTCGCAGATCGGCATGAGGTGGGTCGATGTGCCGTGTTTTAAGCTACAAATTGCTATGTCGCAGATTCGCATACGACGAATAGAAGCGGAGTTATTGTTGTTTATATCTGTGAGGCCATGAATCGCCATTGACGGCCGGATTCCCTACCACTCGAAACGATCGACGTTTGACGAAACCATGCAAGTTCGTCGCAGATCGGCACATGGTGGGTCGATGTGACGTGTTTTATGCTACAAATTGCTATGTCGCAGATTTGCATTCGACGAATAGAAGCGGAGTTATAGTTGTTTATATCTGTGAGGCCATGAATCACCATTGACGGCCGGATTCCCTACCACTCGCAACGATCGACGTTTGACGAAACCATGCAAGTTCGTCGCAGATCGGCAGAAGGTGGGTCGATGTGACGTGTTTTAAGCTACAAATTGCTATGTCGCATATTCGCATACGACGAATAGAAGCGGAGTTATTGTTGTTTATATCTGTGAAGCCATGAATCACCATTGACGGCCGGATTCCCTACCACTCGAAACGATCGACGTTTGAAAAAAACCATGCAAGTTCGTCGCAGATCGGCACAAGGTGGGTCGATGTGACATGTTTTATGCTACAAATTCCTATGTCGCAGATTTGCATTCGACGAATAGAAGCGGAGTTATTGTTGTTTATATCTGTGAGGCCATGAATCACCATTGACGGCCGGATTGCTTTCCACTCGAAACGATCGATGTTTGACAAAACTATGCAAGTTCGTCGCAGATCGGTATAAGGTGGGTCGTTGAGCCGTGTTTTATGCTACAAATTGCTACGTCGCAGATTTGCATACGGCGAATAGAAGCGGAGTTATAGTTGTTTATATCTGTGAGGCCATGAATCACCATTGACGGCCGGATTGCCTACCACTCGAAACGATCGACGTTTGACGAAACTATGCAAGTTCGTCGCAGATCGGCACAATGTGGTTCGATGTGACGTGTTTTAAGCTACAAATCGCTATGTCGCAGATTTGCATTCGACGAATAGAAGCGGAGTTATAGTTGTTTATATCTGTCAGGGCATGAATCACCATTGACGGCCGGATTGCTTTCCACTCGAAACGATCGATGTTTGACAAAACTATGCAAGTTCGTCGCAGGTCGGTATAAGGTGGTTCGTTGGGGCGTGTTTTAAGCTACAAATTGCTAGGTCGCAGATTCGCATACGACGAATAGAAGCGGAGTTATAGTTGTTTATATCTGTGAGGCCATGAATCGCCATTGACGGCCGGATTGCTTTCCACTAGAATCGATCGATGTTTGACGAAACTATGCAAGTTCGTCGCAGATCGGTATAAGGTGGTTCATTGGGCGTATTTTAAGCTACAAATTGCTAGGTCGCAGATTCGCATACGACGAATAGAAGCGGAGTTATAGTTGTTTATATCTGTGAGGCCATGAATCGCCATTGACTACCGGATTGCCTACCACTCGAAACGATCGACGTTTGACGAAACTATACAAGTACGTCGCAGATCGGCATGAGGTGGGTCGATGTGTCGTGTTTTAAGCTACAAATCGCTATGACGCAGATTTGCATTCGACGAATAGAAGCGGAGTTATAGTTGTTTATATCTGTGAGGCCATGAAACACCATTGACGGCCGGAATGCCTACCACTCGAAACGATCGATGTTTGACGAAACTATGCAAGTTCGTCTCAGATCGGCACAAGGTGGGTCGATGTGACGTGTTTTAAGCTAAAAATTGCTATGTCGCAGATTTGCATTCGACGAATAGAAGCGGAGTTATAGTTGTTTATATCTGTCAGGCCATGAATCACCATTGACGGCCGGATTGCTTTCCACTCGAAACGATCGATGTTTGACTAAACTATGCAAGTTCGTCGCAGATCGGTATAAGGTGGGCCGATGTGACGTGTTTTATGCTACAAATTGCTATGTCGCAGATTTGCATTCGACGAATAGAAGCGGAGTTATAGTTGTTTATATCTGTCAGGCCATGAATCACCATTGACGGCCGGATTGCTTTCCACTCGAAACGATCGATGTTTGACGAAACTATGCAAGTTCGTCGCAGATCGGTATAAGGTGGTTCGTTGAGGCGTGTTTTAAGCTACAAATTGCTATGTCGCAGATTCGCATACGACGTATAGAAGCGGACTTATAGTTGTTTATATCTGTGAGGCCATGAATCGCCATTGACTACCGGATTGCCTACCACTCGAAACGATCGACGTTTGACGAAACTACACAAGTACGTCGCAGATCGGCATGAGGTGGGTCGATGTGTCGTGTTTTAAGCTACAAATTGCTATGTCGCAGATTCGCATACGACGAATAGAAGCGGAGTTATTGTTGTTTATATCTGTGAGGCCATGAATCACCATTGACGGCCGGATTCCCTACCACTCGAAACGATCGATGTTTGACGAAACCATGCAAGTTCGTCGCAGATCGGCAGAAGGTGGGTCGATGTGACGTGTTTCAAGATACAAATTGCTATGTCGCAGATTTGCATTCGACGAATAGAAGCGGAGTTATAGTTGTTTATATCTGTCAGGCCATGAATCACCATTGACGGCCGGATTGCTTTCCACTCGAAACGATCGATGTTTGACTAAACTATGCAAGTTCGTCGCAGATCGGTATAAGGTGGGTCGATGTGATGTGTTTTATGCTACAAATTGCTATGTCGCAGATTTGCATTCGACGAATAGAAGCGGAGTTATAGTTGTTTATATCTGTCAGGCCATGAATCACCATTGACGGCCGGATTGCTTTCCACTCGAAACGATCGATGTTTGACTAAACTATGCAAGTTCGTCGCAGATCGGTATAAGGTGGGTCGTTGGGCCGTGTTTTATGCTACAAATTGCTACGTCGCAGATTTGCATACGGCGAATAGAAGCGGAGTTATCTTTGTTTATATCTGTGAGGCCATGAGTCACCATTGACGGCCGGATTGCTTTCCACTCGAAACGATCGATGTTTGACGAAACTATGCAAGTTCGTCGCAGATCGGTATAAGGTGGTTCGTTGAGGCGTGTTTTAAGCTACAAATTGCTATGTCGCAGATTCGCATACGACGTATAGAAGCGGACTTATAGTTGTTTATATCTGTGAGGCCATGAATCGCCATTGACTACCGGATTGCCTACAACTCGAAACGATCGACGTTTGACGAAACTACACAAGTACGTCGCAGATCGGCATGAGGTGGGTCGATGTGTCGTGTTTTAAGCTACAAATTGCTATGTCGCAGATTCGCATACGACGAATAGAAGCGGAGTTATTGTTGTTTATATCTGTGAGGCCATGAATCACCATTGACGGCCGGATTCCCTACCACTCGAAACGATCGATTTTTGACGAAACCATGCAAGTTCGTCGCAGATCGGCACAAGGTGGGTCGATGTGACGTGTTTCAAGATACAAATTGCTATGTCGCAGATTTGCATTCGACAAATAGAAGCGGAGTTATAGTTGTTTATATCTGTGAGGCCATGAATCACCATTGACGGCCGGATTCCCTACCACTCGAAACGATCGATGTTTGACGAAACCATGCAAGTTCGTCGCAGATCGGCACAAGGTGGGTCGATGTGACGTGTTTCAAGATACAAATTGCTATGTCGCAGATTCGCATACGACGTATAGAAGCGGACTTATAGTTGTTTATATCTGTGAGGCCATGAATCGCCATTGACTACCGGATTGCCTACCACTCGAAACGATCGACGTTTGACGAAACTACACAAGTACGTCGCAGATCGGCATGAAGTGGGTCGATGTGTCGTGTTTTAAACTACAATTCGTTATGTCGCAAATTTGCATTCGACGAATAGAAGCTGAGTTATAGTTGTTTATATCTGTCAGGCCATGGATCACCATTGACGGCCGGATTCCCTAACACTCGAAACGATCGACGTTTGACAAAACCATGCAAGTTCGTCCCAGATCGGCACAAGATGGGTCGATGTGACGTGTTGTATGCTACAAATTGCTATGTCGCAGATTTGCATTCGACGAATAGAAGCGGAGTTATAGTTGTTTATATCTGTCAGGCCATGAATCACCATTGACGGCCGGATTGCTTTCCACCCGAAACGATCGATGTTTGACTAAACTATGCAAGTTCGTCGCAGATCGGTATAAGGTGGGTCGTTGGGCCGTGTTTTATGCTACAAATTGCTACGTCGCAGATTTGCATACGGCGAATAGAAGCGGAGTTATCTTTGTTTATATCTGTGAGGCCATGAATCACCATTGACGGCCGGATTGCTTTCCACTCGAAACGATCGATGTTTGACGAAACTATGCAAGTTCGTCGCAGATCGGTATAAGGTGGTTCGTTGAGGCGTGTTTTAAGCTACATATTGCTATGTCGCAGATTCGCATACGACGTATAGAAGCGGACTTATAGTTGTTTATATCTGTGAGGCCATGAATCGCCATTGACTACCGGATTGCCTACCACTCGAAACGATCGACGTTTGACGAAACCATGCAAGTTCGTCGCAGATCGGCACAAGGTGGGTCGATGTGACGTGTTTCAAGATACAAATTGCTATGTCGCAGATTTGCATTCGACGAATAGAAGCGGAGTTATAGTTGTTTATATCTGTCAGGCCATGAATCACCATTGACGGCCGGATTGCTTTCCACTCGAAACGATCGATGTTTGACTAAACTATGCAAGTTCGTCGCAGATCGGTATAAGGTGGGTCGATGTGACGTGTTTTATGCTACAAATTGCTATGTCGCAGATTTGCATTCGACGAATAGAAGCGGAGTTATAGTTGTTTATATCTGTCAGGCCATGAATCACCATTGACGGCCGGATTGCTTTCCACTCGAAACGATCGAAGTTTGACAAAACTATGCAAGTTCGTCGCAGGTCGGTATAAGGTGGTTCGTTGGGGCGTGTTTTAAGCTACAAATTGCTAGGTCGCAGATTCGCATACGACGAATAGAAGCGGAGTTATAGTTGTTTATATCTGTGAGGCCATGAATCGCCTTTGACTACCGGATTGCCTACCACTCGAAACGATCGATGTTTGACGAAACTATGCAAGTTCGTCGCACATCGGCACAAGGTGGGTCGATGTGACGTGTTTTAAGCTACAAATTGCTACGTCGCAGATTTGCATACGGCGAATAGAAGCGGAGTTATAGTTGTTTATATCTGTGAGGCTATGAATCACCATTGACGGCCGGATTGCCTACCACTCGAAACGATCGACGTTTGACGAAACTATGCAAGTTCGTCGCAGATCGGCACAAGGTGGTTCGATGTGACGTATTTTAAGCTACAAATTGCTATGTCGCAGATTTGCATTCGACGAATAGAAGCGGAGTTATAGTTGTTTATATCTGTCAGGCCATGAATCACCATTGACGGCCGGATTGCTTTCCACTCGAAACGATCGATGTTTGACAAAACTATGCAAGTTCGTCGCAGGTCGGTATAAGGTGGTTCGTTGGGGCGTGTTTTAAGCTACAAATTGCTTGGTCGCAGATTCGCATACGACGAATAGAAGCGGAGTTATAGTTGTTTATATCTGTGAGGCCATGAATCGCCATTGACTACCGGATTGCCTACCACTCGAAACGATCGATGTTTGACGAAACTATGCAAGTTCGTCGCACATCGGCACAAGGTGGGTCGATGTGACGTGTTTTAAGCTACAAATTGCTATGTCGCAGATTTCCATTCGACAAATAGAAGCGGAGTTATAGTTGTTTATATCTGTGAGGCCATGAATCACCATTGACGGCCGGATTGCTTTCCACTCGAAACGATCGATGTTTGACAAAACTATGCAAGTTCGTCGCAGATCGGTATAAGGTGGGTCGTTGGGCCGTGTTTTTTGCTACAAATTGCTACGTCGCAGATTTGGATACGGCGAATAGAAGCGGAGTTATTGTTGTTTATATCTGTGAGGCCATGAATCACCATTGACGGCCGGATTCCCTACCACTCGAAACGATCGAGGTTTGACGAAACCATGCAAGTTCGTCGCAGATCGGCACATGGTGGGTCGATGTGACGTGTTTTATGCTACAAATTGCTATGTCGCAGATTTGCATTCGACGAATAGAAGCGGAGTTATAGTTGTTTATATCTGTGAGGCCATGAATCGCCATTGACTACCGGATTGCCTACCACTCGAAACGATCGACGTTTGACGAAACTATACAAGTACATCGCAGATCGGCATGAGGTGGGTCGATGTGTCGTGTTTTAAGCTACAAATTGCTATGTCGCAGATTTGCATTCGACGAATAGAAGCGGAGTTATAGTTGTTTATATCTGTGAGGCCGTGAATCACCATTGACGGCCGGATTCCCTACCACTCGAAACGATCGACGTTTGACGAAACCATGCAAGTTCGTCGCAGATCGGCCGAAGGTGGGTCGATGTGTCGTGTTTTAAGCTACAAATTGCTATGTCGCAGATTTGCATTCGACGAATAGAAGCGGAGTTATAGTTGTTTATATCTGTGAGGCCGTGAATCACCATTGACGGCCGGATTCCCTACCACTCGAAACGATCGACGTTTGACGAAACCATGCAAGTTCGTCGCAGATCGGCCGAAGGTGGGTCGATGTGACGTGTTTTAAGCTACAAATTGCTACGTCGCATATTCGCATACGACGAATAGAAGCGGAGTTATTGTTGTTTATATCTGTGAGGCCATGAATCACCATTGACGGCCGGATTGCCTACCACTCGAAACGATCGATGTTTGACGAAACTATGCAAGTTCGTCTCAGATCGGCACAAGGTGGGTCGATGTGACGTGTTTTAAGCTAAAAATTGCTATGTCGCAGATTTGCATTCGACGAATAGAAGCGGAGTTATAGTTGTTTATATCTGTCAGGCCATGAATCACCATTGACGGCCGGATTGCTTTCCACTCGAAACGATCGATGTTCGACAAAACCATGCAAGTTCGTCGCAGATCGGCACAAGGTGGGTCGATGTGACGTGTTTTATGCTACAAATTGCTATGTCGCAGATTTGCATTCGACGAATAGAAGCGGAGTTATAGTTGTTTATATCTGTGAGGCCATGAATCACCATTGACGGCCGGATTGCCTACCACTCGAAACGATCGACGTTTGACGAAACTATGCAAGTTCGTCGCAGGTCGGTATAAGGTGGTTCGTTGGGGCGTGTTTTAAGCTACAAATTGCTAGGTCGCAGATTCGCATACGACGAATAGAAGCGGAGTTATAGTTGGTTATATCTGTGAGGCCATGAATCACCATTGACTGCCGGATTGCTTTCCACTCGGAACGATCGATGTTTGACAAAACTATGCAAGTTCGTCGCAGATCGGTATAAGGTGGTTCGTTGGGGCGTGTTTTATGCTACAAATTGCTATGTCGCAGATTTGCATACGACGAATAGAAGCGGAGTTATTGTTGTTTCTATCTGTGAGGCCATGAATCACCATTGACGGCCGGATTGCCTACCACTCGAAACGATCGATGTTTGACGAAACTATGCAAGTTCGTCGCAGATCGGCACAGAGATCGACGTTTTCGCTATCGGGGCATGCTTTGCGCGTGATTTCATGCATCTTGGCCAAACTCGCAAGTTCGAGCTCGCCGATTCGAAATTCGGCCAGAGATCGACGTTTTCGCTATCGGGGCATGCTTTGCGCGTGATTTCATGCATCTTGGCCAAACTCGCAAGTTCGAGCTCGCCGATTCGAAATTCGGCCAGAGATCGACGTTTTCGCTATCGGGGCATGCTTTGCGCGTGATTTCATGCATCTTGGCCAAACTCGCAAGTTCGAGCTCGCCGATTCGAAATTCGGCCAGAGATCGACGTTTTCGCTATCGGGGCATGCTTTGCGCGTGATTTCACGCATCTTGGCCAAACTCGCAAGTTCGAGCTCGTCGATTCGAAATTCGGCCAGAGATCGACGTTTTCGCTATCGGGGCATGCTTTGCGCGTGATTTCTCGCATCTTGGCCAAACTCGCAAGTTCGAGCTCGCCGATTCGAAATTCGGCCAGAGATCGACGTTTTCGCTATCGGGGCATGCTTTGCGCGTGATTTCATGCATCTTGGCCAAACTCGCAAGTTCGAGCTCGCCGATTCGAAATTCGGCCAGAGATCGACGTTTTCGCTATCGGGGCATGCTTTGCGCGTGATTTCATGCATCTTGGCCAAACTCGCAAGTGCGAGCTCGCCGATTCGAAATTCGGCCAGAGATCGACGTTTTCGCTATCGGGGCATGCTTTGCGCGTGATTTCATGCATCTTGGCCAAACTCGCAAGTTCGAGCTCGCCGATTCGAAATTCGGCCAGAGATCGACGTTTTCGCTATCGGGGCATGCTTTGCGCGTGATTTCATGCATCTTGGCCAAACTCGCAAGTTCGAGCTCGCCGATTCGAAATTCGGCCAGAGATCGACGTTTTCGCTATCGGGGCATGCTTTGCGCGTGATTTCATGCATCTTGGCCAAACTCGCAAGTTCGAGCTCGCCGATTCGAAATTCGGCCAGAGATCGACGTTTTCGCTATCGGGGCATGCTTTGCGCGTGATTTCATGCATCTTGGCCAAACTCGCAAGTGCGAGCTCGCCGATTCGAAATTCGGCCAGAGATCGACGTTTTCGCTATCGGGGCATGCTTTGCGCGTGATTTCATGCATCTTGGCCAAACTCGCAAGTTCGAGCTCGCCGATTCGAAATTCGGCCAGAGATCGACGTTTTCGCTATCGGGGCATGCTTTGCGCGTGATTTCATGCATCTTGGCCAAACTCGCAAGTTCGAGCTCGCCGATTCGAAATTCGGCCAGAGATCGACGTTTTCGCTATCGGGGCATGCTTTGCGCGTGATTTCATGCATCTTGGCCAAACTCGCAAGTTCGAGCTCGCCGATTCGAAATTCGGCCAGAGATCGACGTTTTCGCTATCGGGGCATGCTTTGCGCGTGATTTCACGCATCTTGGCCAAACTCGCAAGTTCGAGCTCGTCGATTCGAAATTCGGCCAGAGATCGACGTTTTCGCTATCGGGGCATGCTTTGCGCGTGATTTCTCGCATCTTGGCCAAACTCGCAAGTTCGAGCTCGCCGATTCGAAATTCGGCCAGAGATCGACGTTTTCGCTATCGGGGCATGCTTTGCGCGTGATTTCATGCATCTTGGCCAAACTCGCAAGTTCGAGCTCGCCGATTCGAAATTCGGCCAGAGATCGACGTTTTCGCTATCGGGGCATGCTTTGCGCGTGATTTCATGCATCTTGGCCAAACTCGCAAGTTCGAGCTCGCCGATTCGAAATTCGGCCAGAGATCGACGTTTTCGCTATCGGGGCATGCTTTGCGCGTGATTTCACGCATCTTGGCCACACTCGCAAGTTCGAGCTCGCCGATTCGAAATTCGGCCAAAAATCGACGTTTTCGCTGTCGGGGCATGCTTTGCGCGTGATTTCACGCATTTTGGCCACACTCGCTAGTTCGAGCTCGCCGATTCGAAATTCGGCCAAAAATCGACGTTTTCGCTGTCGGGGCATGCTTTGCGCGTGGTTTCACGCATCTTGGCCACACTCGCAAGTTCGAGCTCGCCGATTCGAAATTCGGCCAGAGATCGACGTTTTCGCTGTCGGGGCATGCTTTGCGCGTGGTTTCACGCATCTTGGCCAAACTCGCAAGTTCGAGCTCGCCGATTCGAAATTCGGCCAGAGATCGACGTTTTCGCTGTCGGGACATGCTTTGCGCGTGGTTTCACGCATCTTGGCCAAACTCGCAAGTTCGAGCTCGCCGATTCGAAATTCGGCAAGAGATCGTCGTTTTCGCTATCGGGGCATGCTTTGCGCGTGGTTTCACGCATCTTGGCCAAACTCGCAAGTTCGAGCTCGCCGATTCGAAATTCGGCAAGAGATCGACGTTTTCGCTATCGGGGCATGCTTTGCGCGTGGTTTCACGCATCTTGGCCAAACTCGCAAGTTCGAGCTCGCCGATTCGAAATTCGGCCAGAGATCGACGTTTTCGCTATCGAGGCATGCTTTGCGCGTGATTTCATGCATCTTGGCCAAACTCGCAAGTTCGAGCTCACCGATTCGAAATTCGGCCAGAGATCGACGTTTTCGCTGTCGGGGCATGCTTTGCGCGTGATTTCTCGCATCTTGGCCAAACTCGCAAGTTCGAGCTCGCCGATTCGAAATTCGGCCAGAGATCGACGTTTTCGCTGTCGGGGCATGCTTTGCGCGTGATTTCATGCATCTTGGCCAAACTCGCAAGTTCGAACTCGCCGATTCGAAATTCGGCCAGAGATCGACGTTTTCGCTATCGGGGCATGCTTTGCGCGTGATTTCACGCATCTTGGCCAAACTCGCAAGTTCGAGCTCGCCGATTCGAAATTCGGCCAGAGATCGACGTTTTCGCTATCGGGGCATGCTTTGCGCGTGATTTCTCGCATCTTGGCCAAACTCGCAAGTTCGAGCTCGTCGATTCGAAATTCGGCCAGAGATCGACGTTTTCGCTATCGGGGCATGCTTTGCGCGTGATTTCTCGCATCTTGGCCAAACTCGCAACTTCGAGCTCGCCGATTCGAAATTCGGCCAGAGATCGACGTTTTCGCTATCGGGGCATGCTTTGCGCGTGATTTCTCGCATCTTGGCCAAACTCGCAAGTTCGAGCTCGCCGATTCGAAATTCGGCCAGAGATCGACGTTTTCGCTATCGGGGCATGCTTTGCGCGTGATTTCATGCATCTTGGCCAAACTCGCAAGTTCGAGCTCGCCGATTCGAAATTCGGCCAGAGATCGACGTTTTCGCTATCGGGGCATGCTTTGCGCGTGATTTCATGCATCTTGGCCAAACTCGCAAGTTCGAGCTCGCCGATTCGAAATTCGGCCAGAGATCGACGTTTTCGCTATCGGGGCATGCTTTGCGCGTGATTTCTCGCATCTTGGCCAAACTCGCAACTTCGAGCTCGCCGGTTCGAAATTCGGCCAGAGATCGACGTTTTCGCTATCGGGGCATGCTTTGCGCGTGATTTCTCGCATCTTGGCCAAACTCGCAAGTTCGAGCTCGCCGATTCGAAATTCGGCCAGAGATCGACGTTTTCGCTATCGGGGCATGCTTTGCGCGTGATTTCATGCATCTTGGCCAAACTCGCAAGTTCGAGCTCGCCGATTCGAAATTCGGCCAGAGATCGACGTTTTCGCTATCGGGGCATGCTTTGCGCGTGATTTCATGCATCTTGGCCAAACTCGCAAGTTCGAGCTCGCCGATTCGAAATTCGGCCAGAGATCGACGTTTTCGCTATCGGGGCATGCTTTGCGCGTGATTTCTCGCATCTTGGCCAAACTCGCAAGTTCGAGCTCGTCGATTCGAAATTCGGCCAGAGATCGACGTTTTCGCTATCGGGGCATGCTTTGCGCGTGATTTCTCGCATCTTGGCCAAACTCGCAAGTTCGAGCTCGCCGATTCGAAATTCGGCCAGAGATCGACGTTTTCGCTATCGGGGCATGCTTTGCGCGTGATTTCATGCATCTTGGCCAAACTCGCAAGTTCGAGCTCGCCGATTCGAAATTCGGCCAGAGATCGACGTTTTCGCTATCGGGGCATGCTTTGCGCGTGATTTCATGCATCTTGGCCAAACTCGCAAGTTCGAGCTCGCCGATTCGAAATTCGGCCAGAGATCGACGTTTTCGCTATCGGGGCATGCTTTGCGCGTGATTTCATGCATCTTGGCCAAACTCGCAAGTTCGAGCTCGCCGATTCGAAATTCGGCCAGAGATCGACGTTTTCGCTATCGGGGCATGCTTTGCGCGTGATTTCATGCATCTTGGCCAAACTCGCAAATTCGAGCTCGCCGATTCGAAATTCGGCCAGAGATCGACGTTTTCGCTATCGGGGCATGCTTTGCGCGTGATTTCATGCATCTTGGACAAACTCGCAAGTTCGAGCTCGCCGATTCGAAATTCGGCCAGAGATCGACGTTTTCGCTATCGGGGCATGCTTTGCGCGTGATTTCATGCATCTTGGCCAAACTCGCAAGTTCGAGCTCGCCGATTCGAAATTCGGCCAGAGATCGACGTTTTCGCTATCGGGGCATGCTTTGCGCGTGATTTCATGCATCTTGGCCAAACTCGCAAATTCGAGCTCGCCGATTCGAAATTCGGCCAGAGATCGACGTTTTCGCTATCGGGGCATGCTTTGCGCGTGATTTCTCGCATCTTGGCCAAACTCGCAAGTTCGAGCTCGCCGATTCGAAATTCGGCCAGAGATCGACGTTTTCGCTATCGGGGCATGCTTTGCGCGTGATTTCATGCATCTTGGCCAAACTCGCAAGTTCGAGCTCGCCGATTCGAAATTCGGCCAGAGATCGACGTTTTCGCTATCGGGGCATGCTTTGCGCGTGATTTCATGCATCTTGGCCAAACTCGCAAGTTCGAGCTCGCCGATTCGAAATTCGGCCAGAGATCGACGTTTTCGCTATCGGGGCATGCTTTGCGCGTGATTTCTCGCATCTTGGCCAAACTCGCAAGTTCGAGCTCGTCGATTCGAAATTCGGCCAGAGATCGACGTTTTCGCTATCGGGGCATGCTTTGCGCGTGATTTCTCGCATCTTGGCCAAACTCGCAAGTTCGAGCTCGCCGATTCGAAATTCGGCCAGAGATCGACGTTTTCGCTATCGGGGCATGCTTTGCGCGTGATTTCATGCATCTTGGCCAAACTCGCAAGTTCGAGCTCGCCGATTCGAAATTCGGCCAGAGATCGACGTTTTCGCTATCGGGGCATGCTTTGCGCGTGATTTCATGCATCTTGGCCAAACTCGCAAGTTCGAGCTCGCCGATTCGAAATTCGGCCAGAGATCGACGTTTTCGCTATCGGGGCATGCTTTGCGCGTGATTTCATGCATCTTGGCCAAACTCGCAAGTTCGAGCTCGCCGATTCGAAATTCGGCCAGAGATCGACGTTTTCGCTATCGGGGCATGCTTTGCGCGTGATTTCATGCATCTTGGCCAAACTCGCAAATTCGAGCTCGCCGATTCGAAATTCGGCCAGAGATCGACGTTTTCGCTATCGGGGCATGCTTTGCGCGTGATTTCATGCATCTTGGACAAACTCGCAAGTTCGAGCTCGCCGATTCGAAATTCGGCCAGAGATCGACGTTTTCGCTATCGGGGCATGCTTTGCGCGTGATTTCATGCATCTTGGCCAAACTCGCAAGTTCGAGCTCGCCGATTCGAAATTCGGCCAGAGATCGACGTTTTCGCTATCGGGGCATGCTTTGCGCGTGATTTCATGCATCTTGGCCAAACTCGCAAATTCGAGCTCGCCGATTCGAAATTCGGCCAGAGATCGACGTTTTCGCTATCGGGGCATGCTTTGCGCGTGATTTCATGCATCTTGGACAAACTCGCAAGTTCGAGCTCGCCGATTCGAAATTCGGCCAGAGATCGACGTTTTCGCTATCGGGGCATGCTTTGCGCGTGATTTCTCGCATCTTGGCCAAACTCGCAAGTTCGATCTCGCCGATTCGAAATTCGGCAAGAGATCGACGTTTTCGCTATCGGGGCATGCTTTGCGCGTGATTTCTCGCATCTTGGCCAAACTCGCAACTTCGAGCTCGCCGATTCGAAATTCGGCCAGAGATCGACGTTTTCGCTATCGGGGCATGCTTTGCGCGTGATTTCTCGCATCTTGGCCAAACTCGCAAGTTCGAGCTCGCCGATTCGAAATTCGGCCAGAGATCGACGTTTTCGCTATCGGGGCATGCTTTGCGCGTGATTTCATGCATCTTGGCCAAACTCGCAAGTTCGAGCTCGCCGATTCGAAATTCGGCCAGAGATCGACGTTTTCGCTATCGGGGCATGCTTTGCGCGTGATTTCATGCATCTTGGCCAAACTCGCAAGTTCGAGCTCGCCGATTCGAAATTCGGCCAGAGATCGACGTTTTCGCTATCGGGGCATGCTTTGCGCGTGATTTCATGCATCTTGGCCAAACTCGCAAGTTCGAGCTCGCCGATTCGAAATTCGGCCAGAGATCGACGTTTTCGCTATCGGGGCATGCTTTGCGCGTGATTTCATGCATCTTGGCCAAACTCGCAAGTTCGAGCTCGCCGATTCGAAATTCGGCCAGAGATCGACGTTTTCGCTGTCGGGGCATGCTTTGCGCGTGATTTCTCGCATCTTGGCCAAACTCGCAAGTTCGACCTCGCCGATTCGAAATTCGGCCAGAGATCGACGTTTTCGCTATCGGGGCATGCTTTGCGCGTGATTTCATGCATCTTGGCCAAATTCGCAAGTTCGAGCTCGTCGATTCGAAATTCGGCCAGAGATCGACGTTTTCGCTATCGGGGCATGCTTTGCGCGTGATTTCATGCATCTTGGCCAAACTCGCAAGTTCGAGCTCGTCGATTCGAAATTCGGCCAGAGATCGACGTTTTCGCTATCGGGGCATGCTTTGCGCGTGATTTCACGCATCTTGGCCAAACTCGCAAGTTCGAGCTCGTCGATTCGAAATTCGGCCAGAGATCGACGTTTTCGCTATCGGGGCATGCTTTGCGCGTGATTTCTCGCATCTTGGCCAAACTCGCAAGTTCGAGCTCGCCGATTCGAAATTCGGCCAGAGATCGACGTTTTCGCTATCGGGGCATGCTTTGCGCGTGATTTCATGCATCTTGGCCAAACTCGCAAGTTCGAGCTCGCCGATTCGAAATTCGGCCAGAGATCGACGTTTTCGCTATCGGGGCATGCTTTGCGCGTGATTTCATGCATCTTGGCCAAACTCGCAAGTTCGAGCTCGCCGATTTGAAATTCGGCCAGAGATCGACGTTTTCGCTATCGGGGCATGCTTTGCGCGTGATTTCACGCATCTTGGCCAAACTCGCAAGTTCGAGCTCGCCGATTCGAAATTCGGCCAGAGATCGACGTTTTCGCTATCGGGGCATGCTTTGCGCGTGATTTCACGCATCTTGGCCAAACTCGCAAGTTCGAGCTCGCCGATTCGAAATTCGGCCAGAGATCGACGTTTTCGCTATCGGGGCATGCTTTGCGCGTGATTTCACGCATCTTGGCCACACTCGCAAGTTCGAGCTCGCCGATTCGAAATTCGGCCAGAGATCGACGTTTTCGCTGTCGGGGCATGCTTTGCGCGTGATTTCACGCATCTTGGCCAAACTCGCAAGTTCGAGCTCGCCGATTCGAAATTCGGCCAGAGATCGACGTTTTCGCTATCGGGGCATGCTTTGCGCGTGATTTCTCGCATCTTGGCCAAACTCGCAAGTTCGAGCTCGCCGATTCGAAATTCGGCCAGAGATCGACGTTTTCGCTATCGGGGCATGCTATGCGCGTGATTTCATGCATCTTGGCCAAACTCGCAAGTTCGAGCTCGCCGATTCGAAATTCGGCCAGAGATCGACGTTTTCGCTATCGGGTCATGCTTTGCGCGTGATTTCATGCATCTTGGCCAAACTCGCAAGTTCGAGCTCGCCGATTCGAAATTCGGCCAGAGATCGACGTTTTCGCTATCGGGGCATGCTTTGCGCGTGATTTCATGCATCTTGGCCAAACTCGCAAGTTCGAGCTCGCCGATTCGAAATTCGGCCAGAGATCGACGTTTTCGCTATCGGGGCATGCTTTGCGCGTGATTTCTCGCATCTTGGCCAAACTCGCAACTTCGAGCTCGCCGATTCGAAATTCGGCCAGAGATCGACGTTTTCGCTATCGGGGCATGCTTTGCGCGTGATTTCTCGCATCTTGGCCAAACTCGCAAGTTCGAGCTCGCCGATTCGAAATTCGGCCAGAGATCGACGTTTTCGCTATCGGGGCATGCTTTGCGCGTGATTTCTCGCATCTTGGCCAAACTCGCAAGTTCGAGCTCGCCGATTCGAAATTCGGCCAGAGATCGACGTTTTCGCTATCGGGGCATGCTTTGCGCGTGATTTCATGCATCTTGGCCAAACTCGCAAGTTCGAACTCGCCGATTCGAAATTCGGCCAGAGATCGACGTTTTCGCTATCGGGGCATGCTTTGCGCGTGATTTCACGCATCTTGGCCAAACTCGCAAGTTCGAGCTCGCCGATTCGAAATTCGGCCAGAGATCGACGTTTTCGCTATCGGGGCATGCTTTGCGCGTGATTTCTCGCATCTTGGCCAAACTCGCAAGTTCGAGCTCGTCGATTCGAAATTCGGCCAGAGATCGACGTTTTCGCTATCGGGGCATGCTTTGCGCGTGATTTCTCGCATCTTGGCCAAACTCGCAAGTTCGAGCTCGCCGATTCGAAATTCGGCCAGAGATCGACGTTTTCGCTATCGGGGCATGCTTTGCGCGTGATTTCATGCATCTTGGCCAAACTCGCAAGTTCGAGCTCGCCGATTCGAAATTCGGCCAGAGATCGACGTTTTCGCTATCGGGGCATGCTTTGCGCGTGATTTCATGCATCTTGGCCAAACTCGCAAGTTCGAGCTCGCCGATTCGAAATTCGGCCAGAGATCGACGTTTTCGCTATCGGGCATGCTTTGCGCGTGATTTCATGCATCTTGGCCCAAACTCGCAAGTTCGAGCTCGCCGATTCGAAATTCGGCCAGAGATCGACGTTTTCGCTATCGGGGCATGCTTTGCGCGTGATTTCACGCATCTTGGCCACACTCGCAAGTTCGAGCTCGCCGATTCGAAATTCGGCCAAAAATCGACGTTTTCGCTGTCGGGGCATGCTTTGCGCGTGATTTCACGCATCTTGGCCACACTCGCTAGTTCGAGCTCGCCGATTCGAAATTCGGCCAAAAATCGACGTTTTCGCTGTCGGGGCATGCTTTGCGCGTGGTTTCACGCATCTTGGCCAAACTCGCAAGTTCGAGCTCGCCGATTCGAAATTCGGCCAGAGATCGACGTTTTCGCTGTCGGGACATGCTTTGCGCGTGGTTTCACGCATCTTGGCCAAACTCGCAAGTTCGAGCTCGCCGATTCGAAATTCGGCAAGAGATCGACGTTTTCGCTATCGGGGCATGCTTTGCGCGTGGTTTCACGCATCTTGGCCAAACTCGCAAGTTCGAGCTCGCCGATTCGAAATTCGGCAAGAGATCGACGTTTTCGCTATCGGGGCATGCTTTGCGCGTGATTTCATGCATCTTGGCCAAATTCGCAAGTTCGAGCTCGCCGATTCGAAATTCGGCCAGAGATCGACGTTTTCGCTATCGAGGCATGCTTTGCGCGTGATTTCATGCATCTTGGCCAAACTCGCAAGTTCGAGCTCGCCGATTCGAAATTCGGCCAGAGATCGACGTTTTCGCTGTCGGGGCATGCTTTGCGCGTGATTTCTCGCATCTTGGCCAAACTCGCAAGTTCGAGCTCGCCGATTCGAAATTCGGCCAGAGATCGACGTTTTCGCTGTCGGGGCATGCTTTGCGCGTGATTTCTCGCATCTTGGCCAAACTCGCAAGTTCGACCTCGCCGATTCGAAATTCGGCCAGAGATCGACGTTTTCGCTATCGGGGCATGCTTTGCGCGTGATTTCATGCATCTTGGCCAAATTCGCAAGTTCGAGCTCGTCGATTCGAAATTCGGCCAGAGATCGACGTTTTCGCTATCGGGGCATGCTTTGCGCGTGATTTCATGCATCTTGGCCAAACTCGCAAGTTCGAGCTCGTCGATTCGAAATTCGGCCAGAGATCGACGTTTTCGCTATCGGGGCATGCTTTGCGCGTGATTTCACGCATCTTGGCCAAACTCGCAAGTTCGAGCTCGTCGATTCGAAATTCGGCCAGAGATCGACGTTTTCGCTATCGGGGCATGCTTTGCGCGTGATTTCTCGCATCTTGGCCAAACTCGCAAGTTCGAGCTCGCCGATTCGAAATTCGGCCAGAGATCGACGTTTTCGCTATCGGGGCATGCTTTGCGCGTGATTTCATGCATCTTGGCCAAACTCGCAAGTTCGAGCTCGCCGATTTGAAATTCGGCCAGAGATCGACGTTTTCGCTATCGGGGCATGCTTTGCGCGTGATTTCACGCATCTTGGCCAAACTCGCAAGTTCGAGCTCGCCGATTCGAAATTCGGCCAGAGATCGACGTTTTCGCTATCGGGGCATGCTTTGCGCGTGATTTCACGCATCTTGGCCAAACTCGCAAGTTCGAGCTCGCCGATTCGAAATTCGGCCAGAGATCGACGTTTTCGCTATCGGGGCATGCTTTGCGCGTGATTTCACGCATCTTGGCCACACTCGCAAGTTCGAGCTCGCCGATTCGAAATTCGGCCAGAGATCGACGTTTTCGCTGTCGGGGCATGCTTTGCGCGTGATTTCACGCATCTTGGCCAAACTCGCAAGTTCGAGCTCGCCGATTCGAAATTCGGCCAGAGATCGACGTTTTCGCTATCGGGGCATGCTTTGCGCGTGATTTCTCGCATCTTGGCCAAACTCGCAAGTTCGAGCTCGCCGATTCGAAATTCGGCCAGAGATCGACGTTTTCGCTATCGGGGCATGCTATGCGCGTGATTTCATGCATCTTGGCCAAACTCGCAAGTTCGAGCTCGCCGATTCGAAATTCGGCCAGAGATCGACGTTTTCGCTATCGGGGCATGCTTTGCGCGTGATTTCATGCATCTTGGCCAAACTCGCAAGTTCGAGCTCGCCGATTCGAAATTCGGCCAGAGATCGACGTTTTCGCTATCGGGCATGCTTTGCGCGTGATTTCATGCATCTTGGCCAAACTCGCAAGTTCGAGCTCGCCGAATCGAAATTCGGCCAGAGATCGACGTTTTCGCTATCGGGGCATGCTTTGCGCGTGATTTGTCGCATCTTGGCCAAACTCGCAAGTTCGAGCTCGCCGATTCGAAATTCGGCAAGAGATCGACGTTTTCGCTATCGGGGCATGCTTTGCGCGTGATTTCTCGCATCTTGGCCAAACTCGCAACTTCGAGCTCGCCGATTCGAATTCGGCAAGAGATCGACGTTTTCGCTATCGGGGCATGCTTTGCGCGTGATTTCTCGCATCTTGGCCAAACTCGCAAGTTCGAGCTCGCCGATTCGAAATTCGGCCAGAGATCGACGTTTTCGCTATCGGGGCATGCTTTGCGCGTGATTTCTCGCATCTTGGCCAAACTCGCAAGTTCGAGCTCGCCGATTCGAAATTTCGGCCAGAGATCGACGTTTTCGCTATCGGGGCATGCTTTGCGCGTGATTTCTCGCATCTTGGCCAAACTCGCAAGTTCGAGCTCGCCGATTCGAAATTCGGCCAGAGATCGACGTTTTCGCTGTCGGGGCATGCTTTGCGCGTGATTTCTCGCATCTTGGCCAAACTCGCAAGTTCGAGCTCGCCGATTCGAAATTCGGCCAGAGATCGACGTTTTCGCTATCGGGGCATGCTTTGCGCGTGATTTCATGCATCTTGGCCAAACTCGCAAGTGCGAGCTCGCCGATTCGAAATTCGGCCAGAGATCGACGTTTTCGCTGTCGGGGCATGCTTTGCGCGTGATTTCATGCATCTTGGCCAAACTCGCAAGTTCGAGCTCGCCGATTCGAAATTCGGCCAGAGATCGACGTTTTCGCTGTCGGGGCATGCTTTGCGCGTGGTTTCACGCATCTTGGCCAAACTCCTAAGTTCGAGCTCGCCGATTCGAAATTCGGCCAGAGATCGACGTTTTCGCTATCGGGGCATGCTTTGCGCGTGATTTCATGCATCTTGGCCAAACTCCTAAGTTCGAGCTCGCCGATTCGAAATTCGGCCAGAGATCGACGTTTTCGCTGTCGGGGCATGCTTTGCGCGTGATTTCTCGCATCTTGGCCAAACTCGCAAGTTCGAGCTCGCCGATTCGAAATTCGGCCAGAGATCGACGTTTTCGCTGTCGCGGCATGCTTTGCGCGTGATTTCTCGCATCTTGGCCAAACTCGCAAGTTCGAGCTCGCCGATTCGAAATTCGGCCAGAGATCGACGTTTTCGCTGTCGGGGCATGCTTTGCGCGTGATTTCTCGCATCTTGGCCAAACTCGCAAGTTCGAGCTCGCCGATTCGAAATTCGGCCAGAGATCGACGTTTTCGCTGTCGGGGCATGCTTTGCGCGTGATTTCTCGCATCTTGGCCAAACTCGCAAGTTCGAGCTCGCCGATTCGAAATTCGGCCAGAGATCGACGTTTTCGCTATCGGGGCATGCTTTGCGCGTGATTTCATGCATCTTGGCCAAACTCGCAAGTTCGAGCTCGCCGATTCGAAATTCGGCCAGAGATCGACGTTTTCGCTATCGGGGCATGCTTTGCGCGTGATTTCATGCATCTTGGCCAAACTCGCAAGTTCGAGCTCGACGATTCGGAATTCGGCCAGAGATCGACGTTTTCGCTATCGGGGCATGCTTTGCGCGTGATTTCACGCATCTTGGCCAAACTCGCAAGTTCGAGCTCGTCGATTCGAAATTCGGCCAGAGATCGACGTTTTCGCTATCGGGGCATGCTTTGCGCGTGATTTCTCGCATCTTGGCCAAACTCGCAAGTTCGAGCTCGCCGATTCGAAATTCGGCCAGAGATCGACGTTTTCGCTATCGGGGCATGCTTTGCGCGTGATTTCATGCATCTTGGCCAAACTCGCAAGTTCGAGATCGCCGATTCGAAATTCGGCCAGAGATCGACGTTTTCGCTATCGGGCATGCTTTGCGCGTGATTTCACGCATCTTGGCCAAACTCGCAAGTTCGAGCTCGCCGATTCGAAATTCGGCCAGAGATCGACGTTTTCGCTATCGGGGCATGCTTTGCGCGTGATTTCACGCATCTTGGCCAAACTCGCAAGTTCGAGCTCGCCGATTCGAAATTCGGCCAGAGATCGACGTTTTCGCTATCGGGGCATGCTTTGCGCGTGATTTCACGCATCTTGGCCAAACTCGCAAGTTCGAGCTCGCCGATTCGAAATTCGGCCAGAGATCGACGTTTTCGCTATCGGGGCATGCTTTGCGCGTGATTTCACGCATCTTGGCCAAACTCGCAAGTTCGAGCTCGCCGATTCGAAATTCGGCCAGAGATGGACGTTTTCGCTATCGGGGCATGTTTTGCGCGTGATTTCATGCATCTTGGCCAAACTCGCAAGTTCGAGCTCGCCGATTCGAAATTCGGCCAGAGATCGACGTTTTCGCTATCGGGGCATGCTTTGCGCGTGATTTCACTCATCTTGGCCAAACTCGCAAGTTCGAGCTCGCCGATTCGAAATTCGGCCAGAGATCGACGTTTTCGCTATCGGGGCATGCTTTGCGCGTGATTTCTCGCATCTTGGCCAAACTCGCAAGTTCGAGCTCGTCGATTCGAAATTCGGCCAGAGATCGACGTTTTCGCTATCGGGGCATGCTTTGCGCGTGATTTCTCGCATCTTGGCCAAACTCGCAAGTTCGAGCTCGCCGATTCGAAATTCGGCCAGAGATCGACGTTTTCGCTATCGGGGCATGCTTTGCGCGTGATTTCATGCATCTTGGCCAAACTCGCAAGTTCGAGCTCGCCGATTCGAAATTCGGCCAGAGATCGACGTTTTCGCTGTCGGGGCATGCTTTGCGCGTGGTTTCACGCATCTTGGCCAAACTCCTAAGTTCGAGCTCGCCGATTCGAAATTCGGCCAGAGATCGACGTTTTCGCTATCGGGGCATGCTTTGCGCGTGATTTCATGCATCTTGGCCAAACTCCTAAGTTCGAGCTCGCCGATTCGAAATTCGGCCAGAGATCGACGTTTTCGCTGTCGGGGCATGCTTTGCGCGTGATTTCTCGCATCTTGGCCAAACTCGCAAGTTCGAGCTCGCCGATTCGAAATTCGGCCAGAGATCGACGTTTTCGCTGTCGGGGCATGCTTTGCGCGTGATTTCTCGCATCTTGGCCAAACTCGCAAGTTCGAGCTCGCCGATTCGAAATTCGGCCAGAGATCGACGTTTTCGCTATCGGGGCATGCTTTGCGCGTGATTTCATGCATCTTGGCCAAACTCGCAAGTTCGAGCTCGCCGATTCGAAATTCGGCCAGAGATCGACGTTTTCGCTATCGGGGCATGCTTTGCGCGTGATTTCATGCATCTTGGCCAAACTCGCAAGTTCGAGCTCGACGATTCGAAATTCGGCCAGAGATCGACGTTTTCGCTATCGGGGCATGCTTTGCGCGTGATTTCACGCATCTTGGCCAAACTCGCAAGTTCGAGCTCGTCGATTCGAAATTCGGCCAGAGATCGACGTTTTCGCTATCGGGGCATGCTTTGCGCGTGATTTCTCGCATCTTGGCCAAACTCGCAAGTTCGAGCTCGCCGATTCGAAATTCGGCCAGAGATCGACGTTTTCGCTATCGGGGCATGCTTTGCGCGTGATTTCATGCATCTTGGCCAAACTCGCAAGTTCGAGATCGCCGATTCGAAATTCGGCCAGAGATCGACGTTTTCGCTATCGGGGCATGCTTTGCGCGTGATTTCACGCATCTTGGCCAAACTCGCAAGTTCGAGCTCGCCGATTCGAAATTCGGCCAGAGATCGACGTTTTCGCTATCGGGGCATGCTTTGCGCGTGATTTCACGCATCTTGGCCAAACTCGCAAGTTCGAGCTCGCCGATTCGAAATTCGGCCAGAGATCGACGTTTTCGCTATCGGGGCATGCTTTGCGCGTGATTTCACGCATCTTGGCCAAACTCGCAAGTTCGAGCTCGCCGATTCGAAATTCGGCCAGAGATCGACGTTTTCGCTATCGGGGCATGCTTTGCGCGTGATTTCACGCATCTTGGCCAAACTCGCAAGTTCGAGCTCGCCGATTCGAAATTCGGCCAGAGATGGACGTTTTCGCTATCGGGGCATGTTTTGCGCGTGATTTCATGCATCTTGGCCAAACTCGCAAGTTCGAGCTCGCCGATTCGAAATTCGGCCAGAGATCGACGTTTTCGCTATCGGGGCATGCTTTGCGCGTGATTTCACGCATCTTGGCCAAACTCGCAAGTTCGAGCTCGTCGATTCGAAATTCGGCCAGAGATCGACGTTTTCGCTATCGGGGCATGCTTTGCGCGTGATTTCTCGCATCTTGGCCAAACTCGCAAGTTCGAGCTCGTCGATTCGAAATTCGGCCAGAGATCGACGTTTTCGCTATCGGGGCATGCTTTGCGCGTGATTTCTCGCATCTTGGCCAAACTCGCAAGTTCGAGCTCGCCGATTCGAAATTCGGCCAGAGATCGACGTTTTCGCTATCGGGGCATGCTTTGCGCGTGATTTCATGCATCTTGGCCAAACTCGCAAGTTCGAGCTCGCCGATTCGAAATTCGGCCAGAGATCGACGTTTTCGCTGTCGGGGCATGCTTTGCGCGTGGTTTCACGCATCTTGGCCAAACTCCTAAGTTCGAGCTCGCCGATTCGAAATTCGGCCAGAGATCGACGTTTTCGCTATCGGGGCATGCTTTGCGCGTGATTTCATGCATCTTGGCCAAACTCCTAAGTTCGAGCTCGCCGATTCGAAATTCGGCCAGAGATCGACGTTTTCGCTGTCGGGGCATGCTTTGCGCGTGATTTCTCGCATCTTGGCCAAACTCGCAAGTTCGAGCTCGCCGATTCGAAATTCGGCCAGAGATCGACGTTTTCGCTGTCGGGGCATGCTTTGCGCGTGATTTCTCGCATCTTGGCCAAACTCGCAAGTTCGAGCTCGCCGATTCGAAATTCGGCCAGAGATCGACGTTTTCGCTGTCGGGGCATGCTTTGCGCGTGATTTCTCGCATCTTGGCCAAACTCGCAAGTTCGAGCTCGCCGATTCGAAATTCGGCCA